>CM065656.1:23001603-23029103 GCA_033220385.1 Triplophysa yarkandensis
CTAAAGCGCAATAACACAACTGTTACATGTCAAAATAAAAGTCATGAGCTAAAGCGCAATAACACAACTGTTACATGTCAAAATAAAAGTCATGAGCTACAGCGCAATAACACAACTGTTACATGTCAAAATAAAAGTCATGAGCTAAAGCGCAATAACACAACTGTTACATGTCAAAATAAAAGTCATGAGCTAAAGCGCAATAACACAACTGTTACATGTCAAAATAAAAGTCATGAGCTAAAGCCAATAACACAACTGTTACATGTCAAAATAAAAGTCATGAGCTAAAGCGCAATAACACAACTGTTACATGTCAAAATAAAAGTCATGAGCTAAAGCGCAATAACACAACTGTTACATGTCAAAATAAAAGTCATGAGCTAAAGCGTAATAACACAACTGTTACATGTCAAAATAAAAGTCATGAGCTAAAGCGCAATAACACAACTGTTACATGTCAAAATAAAAGTCATGAGCTAAAGCGTGATAACACAACTGTTACATGTCAAAATAAAAGTCATGAGCTAAAGCGCAATAACACAACTGTTACATGTCAAAATAAAAGTCATGAGCTAAAGCGCAATAACACAACTGTTACATGTCAAAATAAAAGTCATGAGCTAAAGCGCAATAACACAACTGTTACATGTCAAAATAAAAGTCATGAGCTAAAGCGCAATAACACAACTGTTACATGTCAAAATAAAAGTCATGAGCTAAAGCGTGATAACACAACTGTTACATGTCAAAATAAAAGTCATGAGCTAAAGCGCAATAACACAACTGTTACATGTCAAAATAAAAGTCATGAGCTAAAGCGCAATAACACAACTGTTACATGTCAAAATAAAAGTCATGAGCTAAAGCGCAATAACACAACTGTTACATGTCAAAATAAAAGTCATGAGCTAAAGCGCAATAACACAACTGTTACATGTCAAAATAAAAGTCATGAGCTAAAGCGCAATAACACAACTGTTACATGTCAAAATAAAAGTCATGAGCTAAAGCGCAATAACACAACTGTTACATGTCAAAATAAAAGTCATGAGCTAAAGCGCAATAACACAACTGTTACATGTCAAAATAAAAGTCATGAGCTAAAGCGCAATAACACAACTGTTACATGTCAAAATAAAAGTCATGAGCTAAAGCGTGATAACACAACTGTTACATGTCAAAATAAAAGTCATGAGCTAAAGCGTGATAACACAACTGTTACATGTCAAAATAAAAGTCATGAGCTAAAGCGCAATAACACAACTGTTACATGTCAAAATAAAAGTCATGAGCTAAAGCGCAATAACACAACTGTTACATGTCAAAATAAAAGTCATGAGCTAAAGCGCAATAACACAACTGTTACATGTCAAAATAAAAGTCATGAGCTAAAGCGCAATAACACAACTGTTACATGTCAAAATAAAAGTCATGAGCTAAAGCGCAATAACACAACTGTTACATGTCAAAATAAAAGTCATGAGCTAAAGCGCGATAACACAACTGTTACATGTCAAAATAAAAGTCATGAGCTAAAGCACAATAACACAACTGTTACATGTCAAAATAAAAGTCATGAGCTAAAGCGCAATAACACAACTGTTACATGTCAAAATAAAAGTCATGAGCTAAAGCACAATAACACAACTGTTACATGTCAAAATAAAAGTCATGAGCTAAAGCGCAATAACACAACTGTTACATGTCAAAATAAAAGTCATGAGCTAAAGCACAATAACACAACTGTTACATGTCAAAATAAAAGTCATGAGCTAAAGCGTAATAACACAACTGTTACATGTCAAAATAAAAGTCATGAGCTAAAGCGCAATAACACAACTGTTACATGTCAAAATAAAAGTCATGAGCTAAAGCGCAATAACACAACTGTTACATGTCAAAATAAAAGTCATGAGCTAAAGCGCGATAACACAACTGTTACATGTCAAAATAAAAGTCATGAGCTAAAGCACAATAACACAACTGTTACATGTCAAAATAAAAGTCATGAGCTAAAGCGCAATAACACAACTGTTACATGTCAAAATAAAAGTCATGAGCTAAAGCGTGATAACACAACTGTTACATGTCAAAATAAAAGTCATGAGCTAAAGCGCAATAACACAACTGTTACATGTCAAAATAAAAGTCATGAGCTAAAGCGCAATAACACAACTGTTACATGTCAAAATAAAAGTCATGAGCTAAAGCCAATAACACAACTGTTACATGTCAAAATAAAAGTCATGAGCTAAAGCGCAATAACACAACTGTTACATGTCAAAATAAAAGTCATGAGCTAAAGCGTAATAACACAACTGTTACATGTCAAAATAAAAGTCATGAGCTAAAGCGCAATAACACAACTGTTACATGTCAAAATAAAAGTCATGAGCTAAAGCCAATAACACAACTGTTACATGTCAAAATAAAAGTCATGAGCTAAAGCGCAATAACACAACTGTTACATGTCAAAATAAAAGTCATGAGCTAAAGCGCAATAACACAACTGTTACATGTCAAAATAAAAGTCATGAGCTAAAGCGCAATAACACAACTGTTACATGTCAAAATAAAAGTCATGAGCTAAAGCGCAATAACACAACTGTTACATGTCAAAATAAAAGTCATGAGCTAAAGCGCAATAACACAACTGTTACATGTCAAAATAAAAGTCATGAGCTAAAGCGCAATAACACAACTGTTACATGTCAAAATAAAAGTCATGAGCTAAAGCGCAATAACACAACTGTTACATGTCAAAATAAAAGTCATGAGCTAAAGCGCAATAACACAACTGTTACATGTCAAAATAAAAGTCATGAGCTAAAGCGTGATAACACAACTGTTACATGTCAAAATAAAAGTCATGAGCTAAAGCGTGATAACACAACTGTTACATGTCAAAATAAAAGTCATGAGCTAAAGCGCAATAACACAACTGTTACATGTCAAAATAAAAGTCATGAGCTAAAGCGCAATAACACAACTGTTACATGTCAAAAAAAGTCATGAGCTAAAGCCAATAACACAACTGTTACATGTCAAAATAAAAGTCATGAGCTAAAGCGCAATAACACAACTGTTACATGTCAAAATAAAAGTCATGAGCTAAAGCGTAATAACACAACTGTTACATGTCAAAATAAAAGTCATGAGCTAAAGCCAATAACACAACTGTTACATGTCAAAATAAAAGTCATGAGCTAAAGCGCAATAACACAACTGTTACATGTCAAAATAAAAGTCATGAGCTAAAGCGTAATAACACAACTGTTACATGTAAAAATAAAAGTCATGAGCTAAAGCGTAATAACACAACTGTTACATGTCAAAATAAAAGTCATGAGCTAAAGCGCAATAACACAACTGTTACATGTCAAAATAAAAGTCATGAGCTAAAGCGCAATAACACAACTGTTACATGTCAAAATAAAAGTCATGAGCTAAAGCGTAATAACACAACTGTTACATGTAAAAATAAAAGTCATGAGCTAAAGCGTAATAACACAACTGTTACATGTCAAAATAAAAGTCATGAGCTAAAGCCAATAACACAACTGTTACATGTCAAAATAAAAGTCATGAGCTACAGCGCAATAACACAACTGTTACATGTCAAAATAAAAGTCATGAGCTAAAGCCAATAACACAACTGTTACATGTCAAAATAAAAGTCATGAGCTAAAGCGCAATAACACAACTGTTACATGTCAAAATAAAAGTCATGAGCTAAAGCGCAATAACACAACTGTTACATGTCAAAATAAAAGTCATGAGCTAAAGCGCAATAACACAACTGTTACATGTCAAAATAAAAGTCATGAGCTAAAGCGCAATAACACAACTGTTACATGTCAAAATAAAAGTCATGAGCTAAAGCACAATAACACAACTGTTACATGTCAAAATAAAAGTCATGAGCTAAAGCGTAATAACACAACTGTTACATGTCAAAATAAAAGTCATGAGCTAAAGCGCAATAACACAACTGTTACATGTCAAAATAAAAGTCATGAGCTACAGCGCAATAACACAACTGTTACATGTCAAAATAAAAGTCATGAGCTAAAGCCAATAACACAACTGTTACATGTCAAAATAAAAGTCATGAGCTAAAGCGCAATAACACAACTGTTACATGTCAAAATAAAAGTCATGAGCTAAAGCGCAATAACACAACTGTTACATGTCAAAATAAAAGTCATGAGCTAAAGCGTAATAACACAACTGTTACATGTCAAAATAAAAGTCATGAGCTAAAGCGCAATAACACAACTGTTACATGTCAAAATAAAAGTCATGAGCTAAAGCCAATAACACAACTGTTACATGTCAAAATAAAAGTCATGAGCTAAAGCGCAATAACACAACTGTTACATGTCAAAATAAAAGTCATGAGCTAAAGCGTAATAACACAACTGTTACATGTCAAAATAAAAGTCATGAGCTAAAGCGTAATAACACAACTGTTACATGTCAAAATAAAAGTCATGAGCTAAAGCCAATAACACAACTGTTACATGTCAAAATAAAAGTCATGAGCTACAGCGCAATAACACAACTGTTACATGTCAAAATAAAAGTCATGAGCTAAAGCCAATAACACAACTGTTACATGTCAAAATAAAAGTCATGAGCTAAAGCGCAATAACACAACTGTTACATGTCAAAATAAAAGTCATGAGCTAAAGCGCAATAACACAACTGTTACATGTCAAAATAAAAGTCATGAGCTAAAGCGCAATAACACAACTGTTACATGTCAAAATAAAAGTCATGAGCTAAAGCGCGATAACACAACTGTTACATGTCAAAATAAAAGTCATGAGCTAAAGCGCGATAACACAACTGTTACATGTCAAAATAAAAGTCATGAGCTAAAGCCAATAACACAACTGTTACATGTCAAAATAAAAGTCATGAGCTAAAGCGCAATAACACAACTGTTACATGTCAAAATAAAAGTCATGAGCTAAAGCGCGATAACACAACTGTTACATGTCAAAATAAAAGTCATGAGCTAAAGCCAATAACACAACTGTTACATGTCAAAATAAAAGTCATGAGCTAAAGCGCAATAACACAACTGTTACATGTCAAAATAAAAGTCATGAGCTAAAGCGTAATAACACAACTGTTACATGTCAAAAAAAAAATCATGAGCTAAAGCGCAATAACACAACTGTTACATGTCAAAATAAAAGTCATGAGCTAAAGCGCAATAACACAACTGTTACATGTCAAAATAAAAGTCATGAGCTAAAGCGCAATAACACAATTGTTACATGTCAAAATAAAAGTCATGAGCTAAAGCGCAATAACACAACTGTTACATGTCAAAATAAAAGTCATGAGCTAAAGCACAATAACACAACTGTTACATGTCAAAATAAAAGTCATGAGCTAATAAAAGTCATGAGCTAAAGCGCGATAACACAACTGTTACATGTCAAAATAAAAGTCATGAGCTAAAGCGCGATAACACAACTGTTACATGTCAAAATAAAAGTCATGAGCTAAAGCGCAATAACACAACTGTTACATGTCAAAATAAAAGTCATGAGCTAAAGCGCAATAACACAACTGTTACATGTCAAAATAAAAGTCATGAGCTAAAGCGTAATAACACAACTGTTACATGTCAAAATAAAAGTCATGAGCTAAAGCGCGATAACACAACTGTTACATGTCAAAATAAAAGTCATGAGCTAAAGCGCGATAACACAACTGTTACATGTCAAAATAAAAGTCATGAGCTAAAGCCAATAACACAACTGTTACATGTCAAAATAAAAGTCATGAGCTAAAGCGCAATAACACAACTGTTACATGTCAAAATAAAAGTCATGAGCTAAAGCGCAATAACACAACTGTTACATGTCAAAATAAAAGTCATGAGCTAAAGCGCAATAACACAACTGTTACATGTCAAAATAAAAGTCATGAGCTAAAGCGCAATAACACAACTGTTACATGTCAAAATAAAAGTCATGAGCTAAAGCGCAATAACACAACTGTTACATGTCAAAATAAAAGTCATGAGCTAAAGCGCAATAACACAACTGTTACATGTCAAAATAAAAGTCATGAGCTAAAGCGCAATAACACAACTGTTACATGTCAAAATAAAAGTCATGAGCTAAAGCGTAATAACACAACTGTTACATGTCAAAATAAAAGTCATGAGCTAAAGCGCAATAACACAACTGTTACATGTCAAAATAAAAGTCATGAGCTAAAGCGCAATAACACAACTGTTACATGTCAAAATAAAAGTCATGAGCTAAAGCGCAATAACACAACTGTTACATGTCAAAATAAAAGTCATGAGCTAAAGCGCAATAACACAACTGTTACATGTCAAAATAAAAGTCATGAGCTAAAGCCAATAACACAACTGTTACATGTCAAAATAAAAGTCATGAGCTAAAGCGTAATAACACAACTGTTACATGTCAAAATAACAGCAAGTTCTGAACATATAATTGAATATGGACCACAGAAGTTCTGAACATATAATTGAATATGACCACAGAAGTTCTGAACATATAATTGAATATGACCACAGAAGTTCTGAACATATAATTGAATATGGACCACAGAAGTTCTGAACATATAATTGAATATGACCACAGAAGTTCTGAACATATAATTGAATATGACCACAGAAGTTCTGAACATATAATTGAATATGGGCCACAGAAGTTCTGAACATATAATTGAATATGGCCACAGAAGTTCTGAACATATAATTGAATATGGGCCACAGAAGTTCTGAACATATAATTGAATATGGCCAGAGAAGTTCTGAACATATAATTGAATATGGCCAGAGAAGTTCTGAACATATAATTGAATATGGCCACAGAAGTTCTGAACATATAATTGAATATGGGCCACAGAAGTTCTGAACATATAATTGAATATGGCCAGAGAAGTTCTGAACATATAATTGAATATGGCCAGAGAAGTTCTGAACATATAATTGAATATGGACCACAGAAGTTCTGAACATATAATTGAATATGGGCCACAGAAGTTCTGAACATATAATTGAATATGGCCAGAGAAGTTCTGAACATATAATTGAATATGGCCAGAGAAGTTCTGAACATATAATTGAATATGGACCACAGAAGTTCTGAACATATAATTGAATATGACCACAGAAGTTCTGAACATATAATTGAATATGGGCCACAGAAGTTCTGAACATATAATTGAATATGGGCCACAGAAGTTCTGAACATATAATTGAATATGGGCCACAGAAGTTCTGAACATATAATTGAATATGGGCCACAGAAGTTCTGAACATATAATTGAATATGGGCCACAGAAGTTCTGAACATATAATTGAATATGGGCCACAGAAGTTCTGAACATATAATTGAATATGGCCACAGAAGTTCTGAACATATAATTGAATATGGGCCACAGAAGTTCTGAACATATAATTGAATATGGGCCACAGAAGTTCTGAACATATAATTGAATATGGGCCACAGAAGTTCTGAACATATAATTGAATATGGGCCACAGAAGTTCTGAACATATAATTGAATATGGGCCACAGAAGTTCTGAACATATAATTGAATATGGGCCACAGAAGTTCTGAACATATAATTGAATATGACCACAGAAGTTCTGAACATATAATTGAATATGGGCCACAGAAGTTCTGAACATATAATTGAATATGACCACAGAAGTTCTGAACATATAATTGAATATGGCCACAGAAGTTCTGAACATATAATTGAATATGGGCCACAGAAGTTCTGAACATATAATTGAATATGGCCAGAGAAGTTCTGAACATATAATTGAATATGGCCACAGAAGTTCTGAACATATAATTGAATATGGACCACAGAAGTTCTGAACATATAATTGAATATGGGCCACAGAAGTTCTGAACATATAATTGAATATGGGCCACAGAAGTTCTGAACATATAATTGAATATGGGCCACAGAAGTTCTGAACATATAATTGAATATGGACCACAGAAGTTCTGAACATATAATTGAATATGACCACAGAAGTTCTGAACATATAATTGAATATGACCACAGAAGTTCTGAACATATAATTGAATATGACCACAGAAGTTCTGAACATATAATTGAATATGACCACAGAAGTTCTGAACATATAATTGAATATGACCACAGAAGTTCTGAACATATAATTGAATATGACCACAGAAGTTCTGAACATATAATTGAATATGGAATAAGTTCTGAACATATAATTGAATATGGGCCACAGAAGTTCTGAACATATAATTGAATATGGGCCACAGAAGTTCTGAACATATAATTGAATATGGAATAAGTTCTGAACATATAATTGAATATGGGCCACAGAAGTTCTGAACATATAATTGAATATGGCCACAGAAGTTCTGAACATATAATTGAATATGGCCACAGAAGTTCTGAACATATAATTGAATATGGGCCACAGAAGTTCTGAACATATAATTGAATATGGGCCACAGAAGTTCTGAACATATAATTGAATATGACCACAGAAGTTCTGAACATATAATTGAATATGGCCACAGAAGTTCTGAACATATAATTGAATATGGCCACAGAAGTTCTGAACATATAATTGAATATGGGCCACAGAAGTTCTGAACATATAATTGAATATGACCACAGAAGTTCTGAACATATAATTGAATATGACCACAGAAGTTCTGAACATATAATTGAATATGACCACAGAAGTTCTGAACATATAATTGAATATGGACCACAGAAGTTCTGAACATATAATTGAATATGGCCACAGAAGTTCTGAACATATAATTGAATATGGACCACAGAAGTTCTGAACATATAATTGAATATGGACCACAGAAGTTCTGAACATATAATTGAATATGGGCCACAGAAGTTCTGAACATATAATTGAATATGGGCCACAGAAGTTCTGAACATATAATTGAATATGGCCACAGAAGTTCTGAACATATAATTGAATATGGCCACAGAAGTTCTGAACATATAATTGAATATGGCCACAGAAGTTCTGAACATATAATTGAATATGACCACAGAAGTTCTGAATATATAATTGAATATGGGCCACAGAAGTTCTGAACATATAATTGAATATGACCACAGAAGTTCTGAACATATAATTGAATATGACCACAGAAGTTCTGAACATATAATTGAATATGGGCCACAGAAGTTCTGAACATATAATTGAATATGGACCACAGAAGTTCTGAACATATAATTGAATATGGCCACAGAAGTTCTGAACATATAATTGAATATGGCCACAGAAGTTCTGAACATATAATTGAATATGGCCACAGAAGTTCTGAACATATAATTGAATATGGGCCACAGAAGTTCTGAACATATAATTGAATATGGACCACAGAAGTTCTGAACATATAATTGAATATGGACCACAGAAGTTCTGAACATATAATTGAATATGACCACAGAAGTTCTGAACATATAATTGAATATGGCCACAGAAGTTCTGAACATATAATTGAATATGGGCCACAGAAGTTCTGAACATATAATTGAATATGACCACAGAAGTTCTGAACATATAATTGAATATGGAATAAGTTCTGAACATATAATTGAATATGACCACAGAAGTTCTGAACATATAATTGAATATGACCACAGAAGTTCTGAACATATAATTGAATATGACCACAGAAGTTCTGAACATATAATTGAATATGGAATAAGTTCTGAACATATAATTGAATATGGACCACAGAAGTTCTGAACATATAATTGAATATGACCACAGAAGTTCTGAACATATAATTGAATATGGGCCACAGAAGTTCTGAACATATAATTGAATATGACCACAGAAGTTCTGAACATATAATTGAATATGACCACAGAAGTTCTGAACATATAATTGAATATGACCACAGAAGTTCTGAACATATAATTGAATATGACCACAGAAGTTCTGAACATATAATTGAATATGGGCCACAGAAGTTCTGAACATATAATTGAATATGGGCCACAGAAGTTCTGAACATATAATTGAATATGGGCCACAGAAGTTCTGAACATATAATTGAATATGGGCCACAGAAGTTCTGAACATATAATTGAATATGGCCACAGAAGTTCTGAACATATAATTGAATATGACCACAGAAGTTCTGAACATATAATTGAATATGACCACAGAAGTTCTGAACATATAATTGAATATGACCACAGAAGTTCTGAACATATAATTGAATATGGGCCACAGAAGTTCTGAACATATAATTGAATATGACCACAGAAGTTCTGAACATATAATTGAATATGGCCACAGAAGTTCTGAACATATAATTGAATATGGGCCACAGAAGTTCTGAACATATAATTGAATATGACCACAGAAGTTCTGAACATATAATTGAATATGGAATAAGTTCTGAACATATAATTGAATATGACCACAGAAGTTCTGAACATATAATTGAATATGACCACAGAAGTTCTGAACATATAATTGAATATGGAATAAGTTCTGAACATATAATTGAATATGGACCACAGAAGTTCTGAACATATAATTGAATATGACCACAGAAGTTCTGAACATATAATTGAATATGGGCCACAGAAGTTCTGAACATATAATTGAATATGACCACAGAAGTTCTGAACATATAATTGAATATGACCACAGAAGTTCTGAACATATAATTGAATATGACCACAGAAGTTCTGAACATATAATTGAATATGACCACAGAAGTTCTGAACATATAATTGAATATGACCACAGAAGTTCTGAACATATAATTGAATATGGCCACAGAAGTTCTGAACATATAATTGAATATGACCACAGAAGTTCTGAATATATAATTGAATATGGGCCACAGAAGTTCTGAACATATAATTGAATATGACCACAGAAGTTCTGAACATATAATTGAATATGACCACAGAAGTTCTGAACATATAATTGAATATGGGCCACAGAAGTTCTGAACATATAATTGAATATGACCACAGAAGTTCTGAACATATAATTGAATATGGGCCACAGAAGTTCTGAACATATAATTGAATATGGGCCACAGAAGTTCTGAACATATAATTGAATATGGGCCACAGAAGTTCTGAACATATAATTGAATATGGGCCACAGAAGTTCTGAACATATAATTGAATATGGCCACAGAAGTTCTGAACATATAATTGAATATGACCACAGAAGTTCTGAACATATAATTGAATATGGGCCACAGAAGTTCTGAACATATAATTGAATATGGGCCACAGAAGTTCTGAACATATAATTGAATATGGGCCACAGAAGTTCTGAACATATAATTGAATATGACCACAGAAGTTCTGAACATATAATTGAATATGACCACAGAAGTTCTGAACATATAATTGAATATGGGCCACAGAAGTTCTGAACATATAATTGAATATGGGCCACAGAAGTTCTGAACATATAATTGAATATGACCACAGAAGTTCTGAACATATAATTGAATATGGGCCACAGAAGTTCTGAACATATAATTGAATATGGGCCACAGAAGTTCTGAACATATAATTGAATATGGACCACAGAAGTTCTGAACATATAATTGAATATGACCACAGAAGTTCTGAACATATAATTGAATATGGGCCACAGAAGTTCTGAACATATAATTGAATATGGGCCACAGAAGTTCTGAACATATAATTGAATATGACCACAGAAGTTCTGAACATATAATTGAATATGGGCCACAGAAGTTCTGAACATATAATTGAATATGACCACAGAAGTTCTGAACATATAATTGAATATGACCACAGAAGTTCTGAACATATAATTGAATATGGGCCACAGAAGTTCTGAACATATAATTGAATATGACCACAGAAGTTCTGAACATATAATTGAATATGACCACAGAAGTTCTGAACATATAATTGAATATGACCACAGAAGTTCTGAACATATAATTGAATATGACCACAGAAGTTCTGAACATATAATTGAATATGACCACAGAAGTTCTGAACATATAATTGAATATGGGCCACAGAAGTTCTGAACATATAATTGAATATGACCACAGAAGTTCTGAACATATAATTGAATATGGGCCACAGAAGTTCTGAACATATAATTGAATATGACCACAGAAGTTCTGAACATATAATTGAATATGGGCCACAGAAGTTCTGAACATATAATTGAATATGGGCCACAGAAGTTCTGAACATATAATTGAATATGGCCACAGAAGTTCTGAACATATAATTGAATATGGGCCACAGAAGTTCTGAACATATAATTGAATATGGCCACAGAAGTTCTGAACATATAATTGAATATGGCCACAGAAGTTCTGAACATATAATTGAATATGGCCACAGAAGTTCTGAACATATAATTGAATATGGCCACAGAAGTTCTGAACATATAATTGAATATGACCACAGAAGTTCTGAACATATAATTGAATATGGGCCACAGAAGTTCTGAACATATAATTGAATATGGCCACAGAAGTTCTGAACATATAATTGAATATGGGCCACAGAAGTTCTGAACATATAATTGAATATGGGCCACAGAAGTTCTGAACATATAATTGAATATGGCCACAGAAGTTCTGAACATATAATTGAATATGGGCCACAGAAGTTCTGAACATATAATTGAATATGGGCCACAGAAGTTCTGAACATATAATTGAATATGGACCACAGAAGTTCTGAACATATAATTGAATATGGACCACAGAAGTTCTGAACATATAATTGAATATGGGCCACAGAAGTTCTGAACATATAATTGAATATGGGCCACAGAAGTTCTGAACATATAATTGAATATGGGCCACAGAAGTTCTGAACATATAATTGAATATGGCCACAGAAGTTCTGAACATATAATTGAATATGACCACAGAAGTTCTGAACATATAATTGAATATGGCCACAGAAGTTCTGAACATATAATTGAATATGGGCCACAGAAGTTCTGAACATATAATTGAATATGGCCACAGAAGTTCTGAACATATAATTGAATATGGACCACAGAAGTTCTGAACATATAATTGAATATGGACCACAGAAGTTCTGAACATATAATTGAATATGGGCCACAGAAGTTCTGAACATATAATTGAATATGGGCCACAGAAGTTCTGAACATATAATTGAATATGGGCCACAGAAGTTCTGAACATATAATTGAATATGGACCACAGAAGTTCTGAACATATAATTGAATATGGGCCACAGAAGTTCTGAACATATAATTGAATATGGGCCACAGAAGTTCTGAACATATAATTGAATATGGGCCACAGAAGTTCTGAACATATAATTGAATATGGGCCACAGAAGTTCTGAACATATAATTGAATATGGCCACAGAAGTTCTGAACATATAATTGAATATGGACCACAGAAGTTCTGAACATATAATTGAATATGGGCCACAGAAGTTCTGAACATATAATTGAATATGGCCACAGAAGTTCTGAATATATAATTGAATATGGACCACAGAAGTTCTGAACATATAATTGAATATGGGCCACAGAAGTTCTGAACATATAATTGAATATGGCCACAGAAGTTCTGAACATATAATTGAATATGACCACAGAAGTTCTGAACATATAATTGAATATGGGCCACAGAAGTTCTGAACATATAATTGAATATGGACCACAGAAGTTCTGAACATATAATTGAATATGGACCACAGAAGTTCTGAACATATAATTGAATATGGACCACAGAAGTTCTGAACATATAATTGAATATGGCCACAGAAGTTCTGAATATATAATTGAATATGGACCACAGAAGTTCTGAACATATAATTGAATATGGGCCACAGAAGTTCTGAACATATAATTGAATATGGCCACAGAAGTTCTGAACATATAATTGAATATGACCACAGAAGTTCTGAACATATAATTGAATATGGGCCACAGAAGTTCTGAACATATAATTGAATATGACCACAGAAGTTCTGAACATATAATTGAATATGGGCCACAGAAGTTCTGAACATATAATTGAATATGGCCACAGAAGTTCTGAACATATAATTGAATATGGCCACAGAAGTTCTGAACATATAATTGAATATGGACCACAGAAGTTCTGAACATATAATTGAATATGGGCCACAGAAGTTCTGAACATATAATTGAATATGGGCCACAGAAGTTCTGAACATATAATTGAATATGACCACAGAAGTTCTGAACATATAATTGAATATGACCACAGAAGTTCTGAACATATAATTGAATATTTCCACAGAAGTTCTGAACATATAATTGAATATGGGCCACAGAAGTTCTGAACATATAATTGAATATGGGCCACAGAAGTTCTGAACATATAATTGAATATGACCACAGAAGTTCTGAACATATAATTGAATATGGGCCACAGAAGTTCTGAACATATAATTGAATATGACCACAGAAGTTCTGAACATATAATTGAATATGACCACAGAAGTTCTGAACATATAATTGAATATGGCCACAGAAGTTCTGAACATATAATTGAATATGACCACAGAAGTTCTGAACATATAATTGAATATGACCACAGAAGTTCTGAACATATAATTGAATATGACCACAGAAGTTCTGAACATATAATTGAATATGGCCACAGAAGTTCTGAACATATAATTGAATATGGCCACAGAAGTTCTGAACATATAATTGAATATGGGCCACAGAAGTTCTGAACATATAATTGAATATGGGCCACAGAAGTTCTGAACATATAATTGAATATGACCACAGAAGTTCTGAACATATAATTGAATATGGGCCACAGAAGTTCTGAACATATAATTGAATATGGCCACAGAAGTTCTGAACATATAATTGAATATGGGCCACAGAAGTTCTGAACATATAATTGAATATGACCACAGAAGTTCTGAACATATAATTGAATATGACCACAGAAGTTCTGAACATATAATTGAATATGACCACAGAAGTTCTGAACATATAATTGAATATGGGCCACAGAAGTTCTGAACATATAATTGAATATGGACCACAGAAGTTCTGAACATATAATTGAATATGACCACAGAAGTTCTGAACATATAATTGAATATGGGCCACAGAAGTTCTGAACATATAATTGAATATGGGCCACAGAAGTTCTGAACATATAATTGAATATGACCACAGAAGTTCTGAACATATAATTGAATATGGCCACAGAAGTTCTGAACATATAATTGAATATGACCACAGAAGTTCTGAACATATAATTGAATATGGGCCACAGCAAGTCCTTCTTTGAATATTGGGGGGACGTGTCCCCTTGTCCCCTCTGTGTTAGACACAACTACGAAGCTTTAATGCCGCACACTTCCCTGCGCTGTCTGAAATCAAGTCTGCATCATCAGAAGTGGAGCTGTTTTTTTTTGATCAGGTTTTAATTTTTATTTTTAAACAGGTTTGTACGTTTTTTGTATTTTCTAGTTCTGTGAACAGACACAGTATTGATGGAGTGATATCTAGGTGTTAGTATTTCTATGTGCTGAGAATGAACTGACCTCTGTGATGTGAGACGGCCAGCAGACAGCGGGTTAAGCCAGTTTGTCTGCTGCATGACCTGGGCTCCAGTCAGTCAAGGATAAACTCTCAGACTATGTTCCATATTTCTACACAGAAGAGGAGGGATGGAGACCATCTCATTTCAACAGTCAGGTCTGCCCCAAAAACTTGTCCAGTTATCAATATAACCTATATTATTCTGTGGGCATCACTTAGACATCCAGCCATTGAGTGATGATAATCTGCTATGAATCTCATCACCACGGTGAGCAGGGAGAGGACCAGAACATATCACAGAGTCTGACATCATGAGAATCCCTCATCAGGGACTGAGATAGAGAAACTATACATGTGAAATAACAAGAGCAGGGTTTCATGAAGTCATATATCCACAGGTGTGGAAAAACTGGAGCGAGTGAGAGAAAAATGTCATAAAAACTAGTGATCCAAACCCAAATGATAGAACATATAAATCACAGAAGCTCCGATGTGACCACATGTTTCTGTATTATTTGTGATGTTGTGTTATTGTTTCAGTTGTGTGTAGTGTCATGAATATAAAAGTGTGGTCAACAATGAGATAATGACTCCGATTGTGTTAGTCTGATCACATTTCAATTCTCTAAAATTGAATATCACTGCAATACAAACATAATAATAATAGAACTTATAACAGCAGAATTATTATAGCTAAAATATATTTGGGTGCTTTAACTCTCTCATACATCCATCAGTATAGGAACAGTCTGATATCATGTGTTTACAGATTTATTTGAAAATTCATGATGTTGAAATACAACAAAAGATCATCTATTACTGACTTATATATAAACTCATACTTGTGTTCTGATGTTCATTCATCTCACATGTCAACTGATTCTATTTTTGATCTCTTTACAGTCACTCTTTACATCTCTTCCTGAAATCAAACCAAACCAAACAGATTGTTGTGTGGTGTACATGTAACAATTCTGAATGTGGTGGTTAAGAATTGAATAATTCATGCATGTCCATGCCTGTTTGTGTCTATGACTAAAGCTCTTATACACGTGTGTCTTTCCTGAGTCACATGCTGCTTATTCACTATATGTGTGATCATGTGTAGAAACTCATATGATCTGTGAGTCAACACAAGCACACGCTTCACTGCCGTGAGTCTCACTGTACTGTATGTATCAAAATGAGGAGGAGGAGGAGGATGAAGATGATGATGATGAGGAGGAGGATGATGATGATGAGGATGATGAGGAGGATGATGATGATGAGGATGATGATGACTAGGAGGAGGATGATGATGAGGATGATGATGATGATGATGATGATGAGGATGATGATGTGGAGGAGGAGGATGATGATGATGATGATGATGAGGAAGATGATGTGGAGGAGGAGGATGATAATGATGGTGATGATGATGATGATGATGAGGAAGATGATGTGGAGGAGGAGGATGATAATGATGGTGATGATGATGATGATGAGGAGGATGAGGAGGGTGATGGTGATGATGATGATGATGAGGAGGATGAGGAGGGTGATGGTGATGGTGATGATGATGAGGAGGAGGATGAGGAGGGTGATGGTGATGATGATGATGATGAGGAGGATGAGGAGGGTGATGGTGATGATGATGAGGAGGAGGATGAGGAGGGTGATGGTGATGGTGATGATGATGATGAGGAGGATGAGGAGGGTGATGGTGATGGTGATGATGATGATGAGGAGGATGAGGAGGGTGATGATGATGATGATGATGATGATGATGGTGATGATGATGATGAGGAGGAGGAGGATGAGGAGGAGGATGATGATGATAAAACACAGACTGCACACAGGAGGACAGGAGACGGCCCGGTCATCTCATCCCAATGATGTGTGTTTAAATGTCCTCCTGTTTACTATCTTCACATGTATCTCCACTGGGGATCTGGTGAATAATAAACATTCACATATTGGGTTATAATTCTAAAGTCAAGAAAAACCTTTAGCTTACATCATACAGTTTAGATGCACCAAAACTCGATTTCTGCACCAGTACTGATAATAAATCAGTTGCATTAACTTCATTCTAAAGGTTCAGTTTATTTTTTGTCATTTTATTGTGAATATCAAAGAATATCAACGTCCGTGATGTTTCTAAGCATTTTCTGTTACAGAGCATGACATTTATAGAATTTTACTGTCTTATTTTTATTGACAGCATGTACCAGTCCCGAATATCTGCGGATCAATCGATAATCGCCTGTAATTCATTATGAGCCGATTCATCTGTGCATTTCTGAATTTAAATATAGACGCTCAAGAAGATGAAGGACTCAAAAAAGTACTCTGAAGTACTGTAGTGACCTGTTTGTGTGAAACAACAGAAGACATCTTCAATAACTCAACAGAAATTAGGACTTGATTTACCACATGAGTGGGTTCATGAGGAGAGAGGAACACGATTGGCTCCATCGCTGTGAAAATGTTCAGTTGGAGCAGAACCCATCCGGCTAACAAGAGCTGTCATCACAACACAAAACACCACAACATTAAACACCAAAAAACCACACGACACAACAAGTTCACATTCATATAAATAATCTGTGCGTGTCCATCACCTGACTCTCTGTGAGATGTAAAGCATTTTCCAGGATCCTTCTGTAGTCGAATCTCTTTGATGGAGAAGATTGAAGCAGCTGATGTGACAGAATGTGAAATAATGTTATGAACACAAATAATAAAATACACAATGTGAGTAACAGTATTGACAGATCACACATAAACACAACTTTACTTTCTATTAATATCTCTATTAATCTTTTATAGATGAATTATAATTTACTGTATTATAATTCATCTAATATCTCGTATTAATAACTCACTGTCAGCCAGATGATGAACTCTGACTCCAAAATCTCTGAAATAAATGTGCTTAAGAGCCACATCTGCACAAACACGCTGCCTGCCTGAAAACTACACACAAAACACACACATGTACAAAACTCGCATAACACACAACACATCATACGCACATCACAGACAGACACACACAACATCTTCTCGTTCCTTTAAACCTGTACGTTATGTAGCTTAAATTGAATGTCACTATAAAATTGAACCAAAACCATAGTAAAGAATGTTTCATTTTTATCACTAAAACAGTACAAAAATACCTGTAATAACTGACAGATCAGATCGTGACCGTCACTGCCGAGTCTGTTAAAGAAAAACACAACATGTTAAACATGAAGCTATTGTCTGGGATTGTGTTCTTGATTTAGTAGAAGACAGGTAAGTATAAATGTATAGCGGAAGAAACACACCTGGGTGCGTGAGTGATGAGAGGCTCACCGTCATAATGTGGAAAATGATATGAATGAAAACTCTCATTGAGATCTGGCCAAGACTTCTCATTGGGAGAACCTGAAGACATCACGCCATTATGAAACAGTACACACGCTTCAGATCTCTGATCAGAGATGAAACTTACCCAAGATACGAAATATAAGATGAAGTTGATCCTCCACTGTTGAGCCCGGGAAGAGAGGTCGTCCTGTGAGCATTTCATAGAATATACAACCTACACCCCTGACACACAGACAACAAACACTGCTCTGAAACCAGCGTCAGAATCTAAACATGATGAGAACGCAACCATCCTCCAGAAAGCGAACTGAAGCTTCTGGAAAATATTGCATGATATATAATTGTTTCTAAGTTTGTGCAACCCATGGGACCCGACCCGTCCATCCAATAACCAATGAGGTACAGGAAAGCAATGTGGAGAACCGTGTGTGTGCACGAGTGTGTGCATGTGTGTGTGCGCGTCTCACCAGATGTCGATGGATGTGGAATATTCTGTTGATCCCAGCAGCACATCTGGCGGTCTATACCACAGCGTCACCACTTCATTTGAGAAAGTCTTTGTGGGCACTGACTTTGCACGTGCGAGACCTAAAACACACACCGATGAGTCAATGAGTCTATATCTTCATCTGTTTGTGGTGAAGTGTGTGAATGTACCAAAGTCAGCCAGTTTCAGCTCTCCTCGGTCATTTATGAGAAGATTTTGAGGTTTCAGGTCTCTGTGTAAAACTTTCCTCTTATGGCAATAGGCGAGACCTCGCAACAGCTGAAACAAGAAGATCTGTGAAGAATAAAGCGCAAGAAAGGTTTGACATGAGAAGGAAATCTATCTACACACGCTGTAAATGCATTTCATACAGAAAGGGTTTAAAGACACAGATTGACCTTCACGTTAAACACATTCATGATACTGCCACAGTCGTCCAGATACTGCTTCAGATCTCTGTCCTGAAACAGACAACACACGTGTGTGAGAAACACACACAAAAACACAGCACAACAAATAACACTGAAGAAACATCCCATACCAGATACTCAAAGACGAGTGTAAGGCACTTGTCCGTGTGAATGATGTCATGAAGTGTCACAATGTTCGCATGTTTCAAGTCTTTCAGGAGAGAAACTGTCAGACGGACAGAGAGACAGATAGACATTATTTATATCACACTGATCATTTTGATGTCAGATTATTTTCCTTTATGTATATATGATGGAGGTTGGTCTGTGCCGTGTCTCTATTGAAATATGGAAATATATGTTCATAGGTGAGTGTGTACCTTCTCGTATGGCCGTGCAGGGCGCTCCCTCTTCATATTCCAGTCTGATTTCTTTCAGAGCCACCAGATTATCTGTTAGTTTACTACGACCTTTAAATACTGTCGCATATGTACCCTACACACGCACAAACACACACACGTATGAATACACACACAATATAGAAATTAATAAAATATAGAGTTTCTTTTACCAGTAGATTCAAATGTTGTGATGTAAACGGAACGAAGCACTTGGGAAGCTGAACAGTTGTGGCGTCTGCCGTTGTTAAGCAACTAAGAGCGTGAATTGTCATCAACATGCACATGCAGGTCATGACCGTGTCGTTCTGTAATTGAACGTGTGCTGCGGGTCTCTGTGTAAGGTCCCCTGTGGTGCAAACTCAGTTTTTAGTGTAGTACACTAGTTTGTGTGGTGTATCAATATGCATTCTGACCAACCATGTGCGGATGAATTATATTAACCATCGTATTGTGTTCATGAGACTGAAGTTTGGAGACTGTTAATGATGTCATTAGTGTAACCAATCACATCATTTCAGTTGATTCCTGTAAAGCAGCAGTTCAAATCCTATATGCAAGGAGAAAGTGACCTCTGCCCTGCTGTGTCGGCTCTCAGTTTCACTTTCAGTTTTAGCAGCATATACTAAATGAAACTGAGGTGTTGAAGTCATTTAAAAAGGCAGAATACACTAATTGGGTAAATAATTAATGCGTGGTTACAAAAACCTTCAGGGCTTTAGGGCCTTTAGCTCTGACCAGCATAGATGACATCTGATAGATAAGACACATGAACATTAGATAAGTCCTCAGTTATGGCTCACCTCTCCCAGTTTGTCCAGTTTAATGTATGTCTCCAATTTGCCAAAGCCAATTTCCGACTGAAACAAAAATAACATCATTAAATTCAACGTAAAACCAAAGTCTGTTTCCAGAAGTCATGTTCACAACATAATATTAATTCCACAGTCACAGATCTTTCTGAAATCCCCATAAAGGGGAATGTTTCCGGTCATCGATTCATGAGATGGTCTTTTTACTAGAAGGTGATACCTAGTTGTCTAGAGCGGACATGATGAGCTTTGGATTTCTCCTCTTTAATTGAAATGGCAGTAAAGTATTTTGTAAAAATATATGATCAATTATAATATTTTGATTGAACTTTGATTCCAGGACTGAGCAAAAGAAATGAACTTACAAGTGAAGCTCGACGAAGTCTTCGACTGAGGGGTTTGTCAAAGGGAGAAATGTTTGTGGAAAACTTCTTGAGATAATCTTCTGGTAAGCGGATATCCGCCGGAAGTGATAGGCGTTTATTGATGTCCTTACAGAGATAGAAAGAACCAAGTACACACATGATGAAATGTAAGTCATAGCTCTTCCATCATCAACATAATAGATGGATAGAGGGAACATTTATTACAGCATGATCATATGGAACAGTATATGAGTAATATTAATAAAATATTACATTTTTATAGCATCTTTCAGAACACCAAAGGTCACCTCACAAGCAAAAGATCAAAACACACAATAAACAGCCAACAAATAAAATAAAATAAAATGAAGCGCATTAAGGACTAATATTATAAAAGATGTTAGATGTTTAAATGATGTTTATCTTTAGATGTTTTAAAAAGCTGAAAGATAATCGCTCTTGTGAATTTCGCAGGACAGCCATTTAGTATTTTGATCAAGTCATTGCTTGTTATTCCTTTGCAAATTGTTAAAGTGCTGTAGATTTAAATATGAAATTAACTTTTTGCTTCTCGATATAAGAGAAACATGTAAACAGGTGAAAGGAGAACATATTCAGTTCATTTCTCTCATAAGATCATGGTGAAATGAAAGGACCATTAAATATGTAACTGCTATCTGTCAGATACACGTAGGACTGAATCAGTGTGACTGTCAGAGTCCAGTCTCATGTAAGAAAGTACATATGAGGAAAAGCATCTCCCACTAATGAGGTTTTTAATCTGAGGACTTCAAATGGAAATGTGTTTTCTGCAGATGATAGTTACAGTCGTCATGTCTTATACCGTATATGAGTTGAACCGCGACAGAGAAAGGTAATTCTACATTGTAACTACTAAAAAATAAACTATAATGTAAAGTATATTTTCCCACTGTTGATAACGGTACAGCATTTACATGTATTACTGGTTGAGGCGGTGTGGACCGGATTCAAGTCGGAGAATCAGGAAAACAGGAGAAGTCTTGATTGAGACATTTATTTACATCAGCATTGCATCTAGCATGAGGTATGGCATATAGAGATTAGAAATAATAACAAATTACTAACTAGTAACAGACTTATGAATTGCTATTAACATAAACTGACACACAATAATAGCACAGCATAGCATAGTGTTTTTCAGCAAATGTGCATATATAACTCAAATATCTTATTGAGAACTTTTCGTTAACAATGGCTTGACTGTCTGGTAAACAATAACAAGCTAAGCAGCACCGAAGTATTGGCTCACCTACAGTGACATGAACTTAATCCATAGGGGTCAATGTGATGTCGGTCCACTCTGCAGATATAACAGATTCAACTCCTCTGGGAAGGCTGTCTACAAGGTTTAGGAGTGTGTTTATGCAGGATAGTCAAGTTCATCCATACCAGACTCTGTCATCCATGTCTTTATGGACCTTACTTTGTGTACTGATGTACAGTCATGTTGGAAGAGGAAGGCCTCTGATCCAACTCTTCCCACAAAGTTGAGAGCATGGAATTTTCCGAAATGTCTTGGTGTGCTGAACATTCAAACTGAGAGTTATTAAAACACTTGATTTTCATTGTTTGGATGGGTGAGCCAATACTTTTGACAGTATAGTGTATATAGTGTATATAGTGTATTTAGTGTATATAGTGTATATAGTGTATATAGTGTATATAGTGTATTTAGTGTATATAGTGTATATAGTGTATATAGTGTATTTAGTGTATATAGTGTATATAGTGTATATAGTGTATATAGTGTATATAGTGTATTTAGTGTATATAGTGTATATAGTGTATATAGTGTATATAGTGTATTTAGTGTATATAGTGTATATAGTGTATATAGTGTATATAGTGTATTTAGTGTATATAGTGTATTTAGTGTATATAGTGTATTTAGTGTATATAGTGTATATAGTGTATATAGTGTATTTAGTGTATTTAGTGTATATAGTGTATTTAGTGTATATAGTGTATTTAGTGTATATAGTGTATATAGTGTATATAGTGTATTTAGTGTATTTAGTGTATATAGTGTATTTAGTGTATATAGTGTATTTAGTGTATATAGTGTATATAGTGTATATAGTGTATTTAGTGTATTTAGTGTATATAGTGTATTTAGTGTATATAGTGTATTTAGTGTATATAGTGTATATAGTGTATATAGTGTATTTAGTGTATATAGTGTATATAGTGTATATAGTGTATTTAGTGTATATAGTGTATATAGTGTATTTAGTGTATATAGTGTATATAGTGTATATAGTGTATTTAGTGTATATAGTGTATATAGTGTATATAGTGTATATAGTGTATTTAGTGTATATAGTGTATATAGTGTATTTAGTGTATATAGTGTATATAGTGTATATAGTGTATATAGTGTATATAGTGTATATAGTGTATTTAGTGTATTTAGTGTATATAGTGTATTTAGTGTATATAGTGTATATAGTGTATATAGTGTATTTAGTGTATATAGTGTATTTAGTGTATATAGTGTATATAGTGTATATAGTGTATATAGTGTATATAGTGTATATAGTGTATTTAGTGTATATAGTGTATATAGTGTATATAGTGTATATAGTGTATTTAGTGTATATAGTGTATATAGTGTATATAGTGTATATAGTGTATATAGTGTATATAGTGTATTTAGTGTATATAGTGTATATAGTGTATATAGTGTATATAGTGTATTTAGTGTATATAGTGTATATAGTGTATATAGTGTATTTAGTGTATATAGTGTATATAGTGTATTTAGTGTATATAGTGTATTTAGTGTATATAGTGTATATAGTGTATATAGTGTATTTAGTGTATATAGTGTATATAGTGTATATAGTGTATTTAGTGTATATAGTGTATATAGTGTATTTAGTGTATATAGTGTATATAGTGTATATAGTGTATTTAGTGTATATAGTGTATATAGTGTATATAGTGTATATAGTGTATATAGTGTATATAGTGTATATAGTGTATATAGTGTATATAGTGTATTTAGTGTATTTAGTGTATATAGTGTATTTAGTGTATATAGTGTATATAGTGTATATAGTGTATTTAGTGTATATAGTGTATTTAGTGTATATAGTGTATATAGTGTATATAGTGTATATAGTGTATATAGTGTATATAGTGTATTTAGTGTATATAGTGTATATAGTGTATATAGTGTATATAGTGTATATAGTGTATTTAGTGTATATAGTGTATTTAGTGTATATAGTGTATATAGTGTATATAGTGTATATAGTGTATTTAGTGTATATAGTGTATATAGTGTATATAGTGTATATAGTGTATATAGTGTATTTAGTGTATATAGTGTATATAGTGTATTTAGTGTATATAGTGTATATAGTGTATATAGTGTATATAGTGTATATAGTGTATTTAGTGTATATAGTGTATATAGTGTATATAGTGTATATAGTGTATATACTGTATATATTGTATTTAGCATTTAGGGCAGCAAAGGTTCCTGCCAGCTCCTATCGTCTTATTGTAAGTAAAATGGGCCTGATAACGGAGACTGTCACCTTGTGTTTGTACTGGCTTTTGGTGCCGGCTCCCTGGTCTTTGAGTAGTTATGATAATTGGATTAAGACCGGTGTACGGGGGGCATTTGGCTATCTCTGAATACTTAATTTACATGCTTCGTATGGGACCATCACCCAGGCACCTAATCTCCATTTCTGGGCACTGCCCCCTAAATGTATAAAACCACAATGTATCACCGCCTTAGAAAGACTTCTGATGACTGCAGCGCCACGCAGCGCGTTCTCAATAAAGAACTCTGCTGAAGATCCCCAAGAGTCTCCTGGTCTTGGCTTCTGAGTTTCCAACACTTTGAATCCCAGGGCCAGAAAACAATAAAAGTGTTTTTGAGAAAAATACATATTAGCCCTGTTTACTCTACAGTGATGATAGACAGTTGCATAATACTGTAAGTCACTTTGGATAAAAGTGTAATGTAAAGGTTGTAATTGAAATAATAAAAAAAAAACTCTTGGAGACTTCTACACGTAACGCTGATAATATAATGATAATTCGCTGCAACAAATAACCAATCAAACGGAACACCACAGACTATAAAACCTCAGAAATAGTGATAGCGTGTCATTTGTGAATTAAATGTAAAATCCTTCCAACTTTCTTGTATTATCTGAACACATGGCAGCAGTATAAGCATGGATGTGCTCTTCGACAGGCTTTCTAACACGCACACATGTTCAGGTCTTTTGTTGGTAATAATACATGCAGAAGCCCTTCAACTCGGTTTTCTCCTTAAAACATACATTTCATTAAATATATTTCCATTCAAAACACTGGCAGTGGTGCACTGTCATAGAAAACTATATGTTCAGTTTTTAGAAATATAAGGCAAGACGTCGGTGTGCCACATTGTTCTGGAGATAATCTTGATTGATCTACAAATATACATTGTACACTTGTGAGAGGAATTATTGTACCTCATTTGAGATGCGCTGGGGAAGATTTCGCATTCGAACTCTAACAGGACTCTGAACTTCATCAGAAGAGGTTCCTGAAGCCTGATCACTTTCTCCATCTGAACCCGTCTTTCTGTGGACTAGACATACATACACACGCATACACACACACAAACACACATGGGCAGACACACAACCCAAAACCTTAAGGTCATCATAGAGGATCAGTATTTCAGGGTCTAAAAATAACATTTGATCAGTAGTGGACATGTTCATGCTGTTCATAGTGTCTACTTTTATGTCCTTTTCAGGTAAACCCCCCTGACACATACAATGAGACACACACTATGGGACACATGAGATATCCCCAAGACTCACTATAAGACACACACAAGACATCCCAGAGACAGACACAAGATATCTCTGAGACACACACACTGAGACATATGTGAGATATCTCAGAGACACATATAAGGAGATACACACTATGGGACACATGAGATATCCCCAAAACTCACTATAACACACACACAAGACATTCCAGAGACAGAAACAAGATATCCCAGAGACACACACAACAAGACATATGTGAGATATCCCAGAGACACACACAACAAGACATATGTGAGATATCCCAGAGACACACACAACAAGACATATGTGAGATATCCCAGAGACACACACAACAAGACATATGTGAGATATCCCAGAGACACACACAACAAGACATATGTGAGATATCCCAGAGACACACACAACAAGACATATGTGAGATATCCCAGAGACACACACAACAAGACATATGTGAGATATCCCAGAGACACACACAACAAGACATATGTGAGATATCTCAGAGACACACACAACGAGACATATATGAGATATCTGAGAGACACACACAACGAGACATATGTGAGATATACCAGAGACACATACAAGGAGACATATGTGAGATATCTGAAAGACACACACAACGAGACATATGTGAGATATCCCAGAGACACACACAAAAAGACATATGTGAGATATCTCAGAGACACACACAACAAGACATATGTGAGATATCTCAGACACACACACAACGAGACATATGTGAGATATCCCAGAGACACACACAACGAGACATATGTGAGATATCCCAGAGACACACACAACGAGACATATGTGAGATATACCAGAGACACACACAACGAGACATATGTGAGATATCCCAGAGACACACACAACGAGACATATGTGAGATATCTCAGAGACACACACAACGAGACATATGTGAGATATACCAGAGACACACACAACGAGACATATGTGAGATATCCCAGAGACACATACAAGGAGACATATGTGAGATATCTGAAAGACACACACAACGAGACATATGTGAGATATACCAGAGACACACACAACGAGACATATGTGAGATATCCCAGAGACACACACAACGAGACATATGTGAGATATCCCAGAGACACACACAACGAGACATATGTGAGATATCTCAGAGACACACACAACGAGACATATGTGAGATATACCAGAGACACACACAACGAGACATATGTGAGATATACCAGAGACACAT
>CM065656.1:23036603-23071603 GCA_033220385.1 Triplophysa yarkandensis
CATTAAATGATCTACAGTTTGATCATATTCACATTAAATGATCTACAGTTTGATCATATTATCATTAAATGATCTACAGTTTGATCATATTCTCATTAAATGATCTACAGTTTGATCATATTCTCATTAAATGATCTACAGTTTGATCATATTCTCATTAAATGATCTACAGTTTGATTATATTCACATTAAATGATCTACAGTTTGATCATATTCTCATTAAATGATCTACAGTTTGATCATATTCACATTAAATGATCTACAGTTTGATCATATTCTCATTAAATGATCTACAGTTTGATCATATTCTCATTAAATGATCTACAGTTTGATCATATTCTCATTAAATGATCTACAGTTTGATTATATTATCATTAAATGATCTACAGTTTGATCATATTCTCATTAAATGATCTACAGTTTGATCATATTCTCATTAAATGATCTACAGTTTGATTATATTCACATTAAATGATCTAGAGTTTGATCATATTCTCATTAAATGATCTACAGTTTGACCATATTCTCATTAAATGATCTACAGTTTGATCATATTCTCATTAAATGATCTACAGTTTGATCATATTCTCATTAAATGATCTACAGTTTGATCATATTGTCATTAAATGATCTACAGTTTGATTATATTCTCATTAAATGATCTACAGTTTGACCATATTCTCATTAAATGATCTACAGTTTGATCATATTCTCATTAAATGATCTACAGTTTGATTATATTCTCATTAAATGATCTACAGTTTGATTATATTCTCATTAAATGATCTACAGTTTGACCATATTCTCATTAAATGATCTACAGTTTGACCATATTCTTATTAAATGATCTACAGTTTGACCATATTCTCATTAAATGATCTACAGTTTGACCATATTCTCATTAAATGATCTACAGTTTGATTATATTCTCATTAAATGATCTACAGTTTGATCATATTCTCATTAAATGATCTACAGTTTGATTATATTATCATTAAATGATCTACAGTTTGATCATATTCTCATTAAATGATCTACAGTTTGATCATATTATCATTAAATGATCTACAGTTTGATCATATTCTCATTAAATGATCTACAGTTTGATCATATTATCATTAAATGATCTACAGTTTGATCATATTCTCATTAAATGATCTACAGTTTGACCATATTCTCATTAAATGATCTACAGTTTGATCATATTCTCATTAAATGATCTACAGTTTGATTATATTCACATTAAATGATCTACAGTTTGATCATATTCTCATTAAATGATCTACAGTTTGACCATATTCTCATTAAATGATCTACAGTTTGACCATATTCTCATTAAATGATCTACAGTTTGATCATATTCTCATTAAATGATCTACAGTTTGATCATATTCTCATTAAATGATCTACAGTTTGATTATATTCTCATTAAATGATCTACAGTTTGATCATATTCTCATTAAATGATCTACAGTTTGACCATATTCTCATTAAATGATCTACAGTTTGACCATATTCTCATTAAATGATCTACAGTTTGACCATATTCTCATTAAATGATCTACAGTTTGACCATATTCTCATTAAATGATCTACAGTTTGATTATATTCTCATTAAATGATCTACAGTTTGATCATATTCTCATTAAATGATCTACAGTTTGATTATATTATCATTAAATGATCTACAGTTTGATCATATTCTCATTAAATGATCTACAGTTTGATCATATTATCATTAAATGATCTACAGTTTGATCATATTCTCATTAAATGATCTACAGTTTGATCATATTATCATTAAATGATCTACAGTTTGATCATATTCTCATTAAATGATCTACAGTTTGATTATATTCTCATTAAATGATCTACAGTTTGATTATATTCACATTAAATGATCTACAGTTTGATCATATTATCATTAAATGATCTACAGTTTGATCATATTCTCATTAAATGATCTACAGTTTGATCATATTCTCATTAAATGATCTACAGTTTGATCATATTATCATTAAATGATCTACAGTTTGATTATATTCACATTAAATGATCTACAGTTTGATTATATTCTCATTAAATGATCTACAGTTTGACCATATTCTCATTAAATGATCTACAGTTTGATTATATTCTCATTAAATGATCTACAGTTTGATCATATTCTCATTAAATGATCTACAGTTTGATTATATTATCATTAAATGATCTACAGTTTGACCATATTCACATTAAATGATCTACAGTTTGATTATATTATCATTAAATGATCTACAGTTTGACCATATTCTCATTAAATGATCTACAGTTTGACCATATTCTCATTAAATGATCTACAGTTTGATCATATTCTCATTAAATGATCTACAGTTTGACCATATTCTCATTAAATGATCTACAGTTTGACCATATTCTCATTAAATGATCTACAGTTTGACCATATTCTCATTAAATGATCTACAGTTTGATTATATTATCATTAAATGATCTACAGTTTGACCATATTCTCATTAAATGATCTACAGTTTGACCATATTCTCATTAAATGATCTACAGTTTGACCATATTCTCATTAAATGATCTACAGTTTGACCATATTCTCATTAAATGATCTACAGTTTGATCATATTCTCATTAAATGATCTACAGTTTGACCATATTCTCATTAAATGATCTACAGTTTGACCATATTCTCATTAAATGATCTACAGTTTGACCATATTCACATTAAATGATCTACAGTTTGATTATATTATCATTAAATGATCTACAGTTTGACCATATTCTCATTAAATGATCTACAGTTTGACCATATTCTCATTAAATGATCTACAGTTTGATTATATTATCATTAAATGATCTACAGTTTGACCATATTCTCATTAAATGATCTACAGTTTGATCATATTCTCATTAAATGATCTACAGTTTGATCATATTCTCATTAAATGATCTACAGTTTGATCTTATTCTCATTAAATGATCTACAGTTTGATCATATTATCATTAAATGATCTACAGTTTGATCATATTCTCATTAAATGATCTACAGTTTGATCATATTCTCATTAAATGATCTACAGTTTGATCATATTCACATTAAATGATCTACAGTTTGATCATATTCACATTAAATGATCTACAGTTTGATCATATTCTCATTAAATGATCTACAGTTTGATTATATTCTCATTAAATGATCTACAGTTTGATTATATTCTCATTAAATGATCTACAGTTTGATTATATTCTCATTAAATGATCTACAGTTTGATTATATTCTCATTAAATGATCTACAGTTTGATTATATTCACATTAAATGATCTACAGTTTGACCATATTGTCATTAAATGATCTACAGTTTGATTATATTCTCATTAAATGATCTACAGTTTGATCATATTCACATTAAATGATCTACAGTTTGATTATATTCTCATTAAATGATCTACAGTTTGATTATATTCTCATTAAATGATCTACAGTTTGATTATATTCTCATTAAATGATCTACAGTTTGATCGTATTCTCATTAAATGATCTACAGTTTGACCATATTCTCATTAAATGATCTACAGTTTGATCATATTCTCATTAAATGATCTACAGTTTGATCATATTCTCATTAAATGATCTACAGTTTGATCATATTCTCATTAAATGATCTACAGTTTGACCATATTCTCATTAAATGATCTACAGTTTGACCATATTCTCATTAAATGATCTACAGTTTGATCATATTCTCATTAAATGATCTACAGTTTGACCATATTGTCATTAAATGATCTACAGTTTGATTATATTCTCATTAAATGATCTACAGTTTGACCATATTGTCATTAAATGATCTACAGTTTGATTATATTCTCATTAAATGATCTACAGTTTGATCATATTCTCATTAAATGATCTACAGTTTGATCATATTCTCATTAAATGATCTACAGTTTGATCATATTCACATTAAATGATCTACAGTTTGACCATATTCACATTAAATGATCTACAGTTTGATCATATTCACATTAAATGATCTACAGTTTGATCATATTCTCATTAAATGATCTACAGTTTGATCATATTCTCATTAAATGATCTACAGTTTGATCATATTCACATTAAATGATCTACAGTTTGATCATATTCTCATTAAATGATCTACAGTTTGATCATATTCTCATTAAATGATCTACAGTTTGACCATATTCACATTAAATGATCTACAGTTTGATCATATTCACATTAAATGATCTACAGTTTGATCATATTCTCATTAAATGATCTACAGTTTGATCATATTCTCATTAAATGATCTACAGTTTGATCATATTCACATTAAATGATCTACAGTTTGATCATATTCTCATTAAATGATCTACAGTTTGACCATATTCTCATTAAATGATCTACAGTTTGATCATATTCTCATTAAATGATCTACAGTTTGACCATATTCTCATTAAATGATCTACAGTTTGATCATATTCTCATTAAATGATCTACAGTTTGATCATATTCTCATTAAATGATCTACAGTTTGATTATATTATCATTAAATGATCTACAGTTTGATCATATTCTCATTAAATGATCTACAGTTTGATCATATTCTCATTAAATGATCTACAGTTTGATCATATTCACATTAAATGATCTACAGTTTGATTATATTCTCATTAAATGATCTACAGTTTGATTATATTCTCATTAAATGATCTACAGTTTGACCATATTGTCATTAAATGATCTACAGTTTGATCATATTCTCATTAAATGATCTACAGTTTGATCATATTCTCATTAAATGATCTACAGTTTGATCATATTCTCATTAAATGATCTACAGTTTGACCATATTCTCATTAAATGATCTACAGTTTGATCATATTCTCATTAAATGATCTACAGTTTGATTATATTATCATTAAATGATCTACAGTTTGATCATATTCTCATTAAATGATCTACAGTTTGATCATATTCTCATTAAATGATCTACAGTTTGATTATATTATCATTAAATGATCTACAGTTTGATCATATTCTCATTAAATGATCTACAGTTTGATCATATTCTCATTAAATGATCTACAGTTTGATCATATTCACATTAAATGATCTACAGTTTGATTATATTCTCATTAAATGATCTACAGTTTGATTATATTCTCATTAAATGATCTACAGTTTGACCATATTGTCATTAAATGATCTACAGTTTGATCATATTCTCATTAAATGATCTACAGTTTGATCATATTCTCATTAAATGATCTACAGTTTGATCATATTCTCATTAAATGATCTACAGTTTGACCATATTGTCATTAAATGATCTACAGTTTGATTATATTCTCATTAAATGATCTACAGTTTGATCATATTCTCATTAAATGATCTACAGTTTGATTATATTATCATTAAATGATCTACAGTTTGACCATATTCACATTAAATGATCTACAGTTTGATCATATTCACATTAAATGATCTACAGTTTGACCATATTCACATTAAATGATCTACAGTTTGATCATATTCACATTAAATGATCTACAGTTTGATCATATTCTCATTAAATGATCTACAGTTTGATCATATTCTCATTAAATGATCTACAGTTTGATCATATTCACATTAAATGATCTACAGTTTGATCATATTCTCATTAAATGATCTACAGTTTGATCATATTCTCATTAAATGATCTACAGTTTGACCATATTCACATTAAATGATCTACAGTTTGATCATATTCACATTAAATGATCTACAGTTTGATCATATTCTCATTAAATGATCTACAGTTTGATCATATTCTCATTAAATGATCTACAGTTTGATCATATTCACATTAAATGATCTACAGTTTGATCATATTCTCATTAAATGATCTACAGTTTGACCATATTCTCATTAAATGATCTACAGTTTGATCATATTCTCATTAAATGATCTACAGTTTGACCATATTCTCATTAAATGATCTACAGTTTGATCATATTCTCATTAAATGATCTACAGTTTGATCATATTCTCATTAAATGATCTACAGTTTGATTATATTATCATTAAATGATCTACAGTTTGATCATATTCTCATTAAATGATCTACAGTTTGATCATATTCTCATTAAATGATCTACAGTTTGATCATATTCACATTAAATGATCTACAGTTTGATTATATTCTCATTAAATGATCTACAGTTTGATTATATTCTCATTAAATGATCTACAGTTTGACCATATTGTCATTAAATGATCTACAGTTTGATCATATTCTCATTAAATGATCTACAGTTTGATCATATTCTCATTAAATGATCTACAGTTTGATCATATTCTCATTAAATGATCTACAGTTTGACCATATTCTCATTAAATGATCTACAGTTTGATCATATTCTCATTAAATGATCTACAGTTTGATTATATTATCATTAAATGATCTACAGTTTGATCATATTCTCATTAAATGATCTACAGTTTGATCATATTCTCATTAAATGATCTACAGTTTGATTATATTATCATTAAATGATCTACAGTTTGATCATATTCTCATTAAATGATCTACAGTTTGATCATATTCTCATTAAATGATCTACAGTTTGATCATATTCACATTAAATGATCTACAGTTTGATTATATTCTCATTAAATGATCTACAGTTTGATTATATTCTCATTAAATGATCTACAGTTTGACCATATTGTCATTAAATGATCTACAGTTTGATCATATTCTCATTAAATGATCTACAGTTTGATCATATTCTCATTAAATGATCTACAGTTTGATCATATTCTCATTAAATGATCTACAGTTTGACCATATTGTCATTAAATGATCTACAGTTTGATTATATTCTCATTAAATGATCTACAGTTTGATCATATTCTCATTAAATGATCTACAGTTTGATTATATTATCATTAAATGATCTACAGTTTGACCATATTCACATTAAATGATCTACAGTTTGACCATGATGTAGTTAAGCTGTGATTATAGAAAAAAACATGGTAAGCAAAAAAAGACTAAATGACAAATGGCAAGTTGATACATTGATGTTTTACTTCAAATGTAGAATCAAGCTCTCATCTGTCAATCATTCCTCCTGAATGATCTTTCAATAAGTCCAGAATAAATGTGTCCCCTCCCGTTACAGTCATTACAAGAAATCCTTTCATGTAAACAGATGATAGAGAATCTTCCTGTTTCTCTGAAATACTCTTATTTCTGCGGCCAACGTATTTTGTGAAGCATGAGTGAGGAGGGATGTGTCTTTTCTTAGATCAGTGTCTTCTGAATGTATTTTGAGGACATAGATTCAAACTTCATTATCTCTTTACCTTTACTGTAATATCTGAACAAGTACCGGTATTCAAGATCCTTGGAATATCAGAGGGTTTAAAAGAAACTCCTAAGTTGTTTGGGATTTAATTAAACACATGCGAAATCCAACTGTTGTATAATTGAAATATGGTACTCGTAGTTGTGTGATAGTGATCTATATCAGCAGCTGTGACAGTCTCCTTTACTCAGCCTGACCTAATCACAGCCATGCTGGTGGAGCTCCATCTCACTCCTACTCGAGCCATATTGCATTATTAGCCTGTTCATTTGTACATCTGCTGGTGTGTCTCCAGGCTCTGAGGACTCACACTGACCGCTCTGACCAGTGATGGTCAATATTTAGGTGACTGGACCTCAATGTTCTTTATAAGTGCAGATGTTCTGTCCTTCTAATGCTCGTCTGCACTGTAAATGACAAAACAACAGGATATGAAACAGTGGGGAACGGGTGTTCATGAGGGTCGAGTGGGGAACGGGTGTTCATGAGGGTCGAGTGGGGAACGGGTGTTCATGAGGGTCGAGTGGGGAACGGGTGTTCATGAGGGTCGAGTGGGGAACGGGTGTTCATGAGGGTCGAGTGGGGAACGGGTGTTCAGGAGGGTCGAGTGGGGAACGGGTGTTCATGAGGGTCGAGTGGGGAACGGGTGTTCATGAGGGTCGAGTGGGGAACGGGTGTTCAGGAGGGTCGAGTGGGGAACGGGTGTTCATGAGGGTCGAGTGGGGAACGGGTGTTCATGAGGGTCGAGTGGGGAACGGGTGTTCATGAGGGTCGAGTGGGGAACGGGTGTTCATGAGGGTCGAGTGGGGCACGGGTGTTCATGAGGGTCGAGTGGGGAACGGGTGTTCATGAGGGTCGAGTGGGGAACGGGTGTTCATGAGGGTCGAGTGGGGAACGGGTGTTCATGAGGGTCGAGTGGGGCACGGGTGTTCATGAGGGTCGAGTGGGGAACGGGTGTTCATGAGGGTCGAGTGGGGAACGGGTGTTCAGGAGGGTCGAGTGGGGAACGGGTGTTCATGAGGGTCGAGTGGGGAACGGGTGTTCATGAGGGTCGAGTGGGGAACGGTGTTCATGAGGGTCGAGTGGGGAACGGGTGTTCATGAGGGTCGAGTGGGGAACGGGTGTTCATGAGGGTCGAGTGGGGAACGGGTGTTCATGAGGGCGAGTGGGGAACGGGTGTTCATGAGGGCGAGTGGGGAACGGGTGATCATGAGGGCGAGTGGGGAACGGGTGATCAGGAGTGTTGAGTAGGGACCGGTGTTCAGGAGAAATACTCAGTGTAGAGTTTGTTTGAGGAGTGATCTGTGCACGGCTGCTGTGAGGTTCCTCCTGAAGCTCCAGCGCCGCTGAAGTAGAATGGCACATGAGAGATGTGTCCATCAGACCAACACTATATTTGGAAAAAGAAGCTGTTATTTCACATGTTCAGATTACATGTATATTTGTTACATCGATGAAGTGTATAAACACTATCTAGAGCAGGGGTTTCAAAATGTACACATGTATACTTCCTCATACATTTTGAAACCCGTTCTATATATATATATATATATACTAAAACGAAGCAGCATTTAAACTATGTTAGATAAATAATAAGTGTGAGAATATAATTTTTCATGTCATGATGGTTTTATGATCCTGAAAAGAAACAATTTCAATTCAAATACATTTATTCTGTAGCAGTTTTTATCTGTGATTAGTATAGCAGTGAGAAGAACTCAAAAATACTTAAAATAGAGAGAAGATTATATTAACATTAACAATTGAAACAAAAATAATATGTCCCATGTTTTTGGGGCAGTTGTGGCCTGGTGGTTCGAGTCTTGGACTCGTGATCGGAAGGTTGCTGGTTCGAGACTCGGTACCAGCGGGAATACCATGACTAAGGTGAGTCTCTTGAGCAAGGCTCCGTCCCCCCCACTGCTCCCCGGCCGCCGCAGCTTGGCTGCCCACTGCTCCGGGTGTGTGTTCACAGTGTGTGTTTGTGTGTTCACTAACTGTGTGTGTACTAGATGGGTTAAATGCAGAGCACAAATTCCAAGTATGGAACACCATACTTGGCATCACGTCACCTCACTTCGCTTCACTTCACTACAGTGTGTGCCATGACCTTCACTTTACCTTCACTTGTATAATTTTACTTTGTCTTTATATTTCTCCTAAGAGCCCAGTTGGAAAAATCCGAGGCTTGTAGTTTTAGAACTCTGTACAATCCTCTCAGAAAGCTCCTAATGTAGATTTACAATTTCTATGGAGGTTCCAGGCTTAAAAAAAACTCCTAAGCCTTTTAAAAGGGGAAATGCACACATTTCTAAGAATATATACAGAATTTAGTCAACAGGTGCAGATCTTTGCTGTAAAAAAATGTTATGATCCGGGGCCTGATCTAAAGTTAAATTTTTATGGACAGAAGTGTTTTTACCACAGTAAGCAGAGCACCATGCTGGAAGTGTGGATGAAACTGCATGAATCTGGGTTCTGTTCCATCTTCTCCCATCACAAAACCACTGAAGCACATGAAGGAACATGATGAAACAACAATTCCTTCCCTGACATTAAAGCCATCTTTACAATAAGCTTTCACTAATGTTGATATCATACACACCATGGCAAAAGCTCAAACACAGGACTGGAGCGTGTTTTAAACACAGCAATGACAGACGGGTGACTGTCAGCCTCAGAATCACCTGCGCACACACAAAAAGAAAATCCTTGTGTCTCTTCTACCAAACACTGATGTCCAGTCATAATATTAATGTTTGACCTGAAACACTGTGTGTGCAGTCTGTATCAACACATTAAGAATTTAATAAAACCTTTGAGAAGCACAGCCAGTCTTTCACCTCGAGGATCCCACGCAAGAGACTGCACCTCACCCCCAACCCTGAAAACACAACACAACAAAAGAAAATCAACTGTGTGTAAATCATGTAACTTTGAGATTGTGTGGATGTGATGTCAGCAAGCGAGCGGCTCTATATGATGTTCAACATGTATGTGTGTGTGTGTGTGTGTGTGTGGTTTGTGATATAGACTTACGTGATGTCTCCATCAGGTCCAGTAAAGCTGGTCTCTGACAGATCAGCCACTACCATAGCAGCTTTAGGACCACCTGAAACAAAGTCATGTGATGTTTACAGCTCTTTAATATCATCGATGTGTACAGCTTCTTATGCTAGTGGTTATACTGACGTAAAACTCCAGAACATTGCTTATATACTTTTTCAGTGGAGCACGAGCTGACGTCTGAATGATCAACATATTCTACACTTTGTGCACAATTATTATTGTATATTTGAGGAAAAATTGTGTTATTCTTCACCTACTGTTTTGGAGTCAGACTGAAGACAACTGTATTAAGTGAGCTGAAATATCTAGCTTTTCTCTAGGGGTTTCTTAACAAAAAACTAGGTCTGATCAGCTTCATGTAAAGTATTAATGTCTCTTGTCACAAAAGTATTGTTTCAATAAAAATGCACACAACACAGCGCACACAGGCTTCGCCAGTTATCCAAATGTGTGTATATTAGGGATGTGCACGGATAGTCGAACATTCGGTCTGCTGTAATCATTCGATAAATCAAACGAGTTGGAACAGTTCTTGCTGGAGCCATGTGTTTCACCAGAAGAGGATCCCAGTATACAACATTATACACACAGATGAGGATCCCAGTATACAACATTATACATACAGATGAGGATCCCATTCAGTGGTGGAACGAAAACATAATTGCTGCAGGCGGCATTATTTATGTTTTTTTGTTCACTTTTTTACTTTCTTGCTTTTGCTCTCTTCTTTTTTGTTTTTCGCACACATTGTTAAAGGTTTTCAGCTACAAAACACAATGTAGCGTAATCTTTAAGCTTATTGCGTATAAGCTTGTTCAAAAATGACGGAAACAATATATGTACTGAAAAATGACGTCTGTCTCATTAAACTTAATTTAAATAAACGAATAATTTTGTGAGCTCAAATATTCGAATGTGATATTTGCGGAAAACGCCCATCCCTAGTGTATATGTGTGGTTTTTGTTCAGTGGCACACACTTCTACACACGCAGATCTTGTACCTACTACTAAGTCACACTTGCTCCTATGCATGCGCACAGGTCAGATGCAGCGCATGAGCAATCTCCCAGCCTTTCAAATTTCTACAGTATGTTGGTCAATCTATATTTTTTTTTTTAAACCTGAACATTTCAGTAGTAGCAGTGAAGATTTGGCTTTCTTAAGAGAATATCTCCTTTAGGCAACTATTAGTGTGTAGAATTATTTTCTCAACTACAAGAAAAACAAAGATTTCTTTTCATCTGTTAAAGTGAGAATAATAAAGCAACTGAACATGTACACTAAAAAGATTAGTGAATAAAAAAAGTGTCTTTGACCAATATCTCCAGGCTTGTTTTGGATAACAGTCATCATCCTTTCGCTTTCTTGATCTGTTCTTGATCAAGTTTTTGTGTAGACCACAGTCTCTCAGACACAGAGAGGTGTTCAGAGAGGTGTACGGATTAACTTCACCGTCAATGTCCCGCTTCAGAAGGGCCCAAAAGTTCTCCAGAAGGTTTAAGTCAGGTGAAGAAAGCCATTCTTCATTTGATTCCTTTATTATCTTGAAGTCCTTTACTGCTCAGCCACGCAGGGAGATACTTTGATGTATGTGATGGAGCGTTGGGAAATGAAAGTCTTCTTGAAAGATGCAGACTTTTTCCTTTACCACTGCTTGAAGAAAGTGGTCAGGAGGTTTAAGAGTAGATTTCCTGTCCATTTATAACCCGAAAAGGTCCAACTAGCTGATATTAAAGAAAACCCGGCCCATATCAGAACCTCAGCTTCACCTTGTTGGCGTCTGAGTGGAAGTGAAGCTCTGTGTCCGTTAATGATCCCACCGTGCACCCATCCATCTGGTCTTTCAAGAGTTACTCTCATCTCATCAGTTCACAAAACCTTTTAAATATCTGTCTTCAGATATGTCTTGGCACATTCTTTTAAATATCTGTCTTCAGATATGTCTTGGCACATTCTTTAAGATGTAACTATGTGTCTTGTTCAGTGGTGGTCGGGTTTCTGCATCTCTTACTTTGGCCACGTCTCTGAGAACTGAACATCTCGTACTTCTTTACTGTTCAGATAGTTTGCAGTTGTGGAATATGGCAGTACTGGAGGATAATGAGTTCCTGCTAGCTTCAGGTTTGATTCTTCTCAAATCTTTGGCTAATATTTAGAGTTCATATTTTCTCCTTGCGACCCTGTTGACTATTTGCTAAAAATCGTTTGATGGTTCTGTGATCACGGCCCAATATCTTAAGATATTTCAAGAGTGCTGCATCCCTCTGAAATACCATTTTTGACTTTGGGAGTCAGTAAAATCTCTTTTTTGGTTCATTTTTCTTGAGGAGAATAAACTGTGAGATAATTCTGCTCATCTTGATGTAAGGTGTTGATCTCCTTAGGCTTCACCCTCCCTCCTTACACAAGTACACATCACCCGATATAGATTAAATCCTACAAACATTCAAGTTTATGGAAATCATGGATAAAATGATGATATGGTCAAAATAATCACTTGCCTAAGAATTGTGCAAACAGTGCAGATTTAGCATAAATCATGTATTAATGTTTAGATCTGTGACAGTCTCGCACAGATGCGCGCAGGCACGCACACACAGGTGTTGCAATAAATATAAGGGGTGCTGTGAGTACAGTGAATTATTGTTAATACCTGTGAGATCAGAGAATGTGAGAGCGTAGATCAATCTCTCACTCTGAATACTGAACAACAAACAGCTTCCATCTGGACTCCAGCATCCCGACTGAAGCAGAGAGAAAATGTCACAAAAAGACATAATATAAATTACAAATCACAGGCAAAAATAATGCTTAAGATTTTGGCAAAATGATTCTCTTAAACTTCATGCTGTTAAAACCGATGGCCATTAACCAGTTACCATTACCATCTAGAAATATCGTACATTATACCTTATTTCTTGACTGCTCAGGTAGTATGGAAGGGATAAAAAGTTTAAGCATGAACTTGTCATTTTCCTAAATAATGTCATGGCTAAGGGACATGCTGAGATTGTATCTCCTGAAGAGCTCATAAGAGACAGTGGTATGGTTCATCCCACACCATAATGTTTATCATTCAATTGAATCATCAACAAATTCTGTATCTACAGGCACTAAGTATAAGTACATTTTAAACAGAGCCCGATATTGGGCAAAACCTTTTTCCCTCATTCAGAGCATTAAAGAATTAGAAGCTTATCAAGACCTAAATCCAATTACAAATATTTGAAACTTCGTGTTCCTCAGCATAGCCCTGAAACCTGACAGATCTAGAAAAGATCTGAATGGACAAGTGGACCAAAATCTCTTGCAGAGTGTGAAACCTGGTGAAGAACTACAGGAACAGTTTGACCTCTGTAAATGTTAATAAAGGCCTCTGTACCAAAAAAGCTTTTTTTGACTCAAGTGATCAAATACTTATTTGACAGAGTAATTTATAAATAAATTGTTAAAAAAAATCTAACAATGTGATAACCGGATATTTAATTTTATAATGAGTAAAAGAACCTATCCATTTAAATACTCTAAAAGTACAAGTTAGCCCAAATATTTACTCAAGTTAATGTAACGAAGTAAATTTAATTAGTTGCTACCCACCTCTGATTGTCACTTAAAAATGAGTTAATGCAAAGTCCAAATCTTGTTAGTACACTTTATGTGTGTTGCTCAGTTTCCGAAAGGAAGCAGTTGCTCTTATGGCTAATGTATAAGGCAAAATTACTGACTCTGACAAAGACTCCCTTGGCTTTCTAGAGTGGCCAAATAGTGATGTTATTCAAAATCTCATGGAGTATAGAATTGTTTGTGTCTTTGGTGCAACATCATCCGCAAGTTATGCTGTAAAAAGAATGTGTATTTGTTCTATGTGCTTACAGGTTGTTTTTGAGTTATTCCTTATTGTTATATAAATGTTTTTGTTTTGTTTCTTGGAAGCGGTAGGGAGAGGATGCCATTTTCTTTATATTTGTACTTTTGCATATGTTTATGTAAGTAAAGGAGCAAGGTTTATTTACTTTTCTTTTGTTTAGGTTATTTAAAATTCCATTGATAGTTAGAGTATTTTGTTTGTTTGCTTCCTTTAATCTGTTAATATTAATAAACAAAAATATATTAATTATGATTCACATTGTGTTGTTGATTTTCTGGATCAGGGGGATTGATGTGTACGTCAGACATCTCTTTATTGTCTGTAACAATAAGTAGTGTTATCCTTGTTCTATTGTTGTAGCTTACTGTCATTTAAACCACAAACTGTTTAAAGAAAAGGGAAAATCTGAAGAACTTGAACTTTCTTTTATTTATTTTCTAATAAAGGTCCAGTTTCATATATCAGTTTGTCAGTGAAGGATACTATTTATTATAATATTATTCTTATAAAAACCTTCTGCTGTATATATATCTACAAATAATTATTTCCATGTAAGATCAAAGTCTCTGCTAAAGGTTGTAGCATGTTCAGGACATTAACGAGTAAAAATTCACTTTTTAGAATTTAAAAATTCTCTTTAATAGTATGTATATATGTACATATAGGAAGAAAATGACAATTAATAACAAATCAACCTATTATACCAACGCATTCTAAAGAATTCATTCATACCTGCCATTGCACATCCGAAGCTTTTATTTTGGTCCTTATGTAAATTAAGAAATACATAACTTAATTATATTATAAATCACTCCAAATGATCTAAACAATACTATAGGCTTTAATTAAAACTTTTGTGGAGTGTATTTTCCTCACACTAATGCGTTTATGCAACTGAATTGGCATTTTATATTAAGCAACGTTTTGTTAACTATTAATCCCCTGATCTACTATGATCTACTATGGATCTGCTATGGGAATTTGTCTAAATTATCAACCCCATTCTGAAAACTCAATATACAATCTGAGTTTTCTTACCTGACAGCTGCCTTTAACACACGGCCATCTCTCACACGTCCACATTCGTGTCTCCCAAATCCTGCAAAACAAACTCTCATTATTCTCTGTGTAGTTTAATGCCATGAAAGACCTCCTTTTTAACATTTATTTTCAAGATACATTCAAAAACACACATGTGAGCATTGCATTAGTCACATTCATTTTTTAAATATCTTCATAAATGTATGAAAACAATATTTATTGTGAAACAGGGAGCAGATCATGTGATCATCAGGACTCACCTGAAGAGCGCTGAAGGTGTGGCGGCCAGCAGTCGACTGCCATCTGGAGACCAGGACAGGTATGTGACACCTCCTCCACCAACCCGCTGTAAAGGCACACAAACTTCTGCTGCCACATCCCACACCTGTAACACGCACGCACGCACGCACACACACACACACACACACACACACACACACACACACACACACACACACACACACATAACATTCTCTTACAATAAACAGTGGAGCCTCTTAAACCTACGGGGTGGTTTTTCAGACAGGAGTTAGCTTAAGCAAAGACCAGCTCTTAGTTAAAGGGTGGTTGATTGAAAATCCTTTTTTTTAATTCTATTTAAAAGTGAAGGATCACCCAGATCTACCTGAAGCGGCTCGTTTACACATGCACCCCATTTACATCCGCAAATGTGACATCTTGAATACACAGAAAACCATTACAGCTTGACAATGACAAGCTGACACTCACAGTCGGTTTGTCATAGGTGCTATCAGTCAATGTTGGCTAATAAAGAGACATGTGTGTATAAAAACAAGTAGCTATTATTAGTAATCTTTGACATATTGATCATGTCGCGCTGGCAAAGTTGAGGTAACGGTCTGATCTTCTTAATTTATATGGAGATTAAGACGGGAATACTTCGAGGCTGATGTTAAAAATATGCTTAGGGGTGTAACATTTAGTTACACGCTTACAGTGTACGGCCAATCACAATGGCCAATCAGAGCACAACCCACTTTTCGAAGTGTTAAGCTTTGTAAAAATCGATGCGTTTAGAGAGGCGGTGACATTACGTATTAACAATGCTATACACCTAACACAAAGAAAAGCATTTGTTTAGGAACTGTCTTAGGACCACTTTAAATGTATATATTGCTTGTAAATAGTGTTTATGTTAAGTGATGTGTTTCACAGTGCAGGTTTAGACAGGTTTAACCCTTATATTAATCTTGAACCCCCCCCCTCCCTATAAGAATGAAGTAAAACAAGGGTCAACCCCGCACTTATAGTGTAATTTTTAATGAGCTTCAAAAAAGTGATGATCAAAAGCGTTTGTAAAAGTTTAAACCAGAGACGTGTTTTACCATCATGGCAGTATCGACAGGAGAGGCGGACACCAGCAGTGATCCATTGGGAGACCAGGAGATAGACGTAATGGGAGAATGACCAGGATGAGATAGGGCCTGAGCGCAGCTGGACGACGGCCTGCGGATGAAAGTGTGTGAGCAGAGCGCGTGTTTTATATTTATTTGCGGGTGTGTCTTTCAGTACCTGGTGGAGAGAGACGTGGGGTCCACGTTCCATATAAGCAGACAGCTCTGACAGGCAACCGCTAACACTGATCCACACAGAGGTTTCCACTGCAGATCACACACTGACCTCTGACCTCTGTGCTTTAGTGTCGGGCTCAGGGAACTGAAACACATGCACAAATCAACACAGGCTACAAATGTCCTGTACGTGAGGTTAGGCGCAGGTACCTGTTAGACTTGTAGATTCTGATGGAGTCGTCCTGTAAAGCCACTGCAAACTTGTCTGTGTGAGGATGCCAAGCGAAGCTTCTAACTGCGCTGTCAGACCTAAAAATAAATACTGCACTCACTTACATCTTAGTTATAGAAAGTATTTCACTTCTACTAATTCAAAACTGATAACATACCAATCCAACATCTGTGAAAACTTTGCCACCATGTCATCTCCCCTCAGCTAGTGAACAGAAAACAAGCAGTGATGCTATCATTTACTCACAGTATCCACGAGAACCGTGATGTTGTGCTGATACTCACAGTCAGATGTGGAAAGAGTGAGCCATGAAATGAAGAACACCATCGCAGCAGAGCCAGTAGACAACCTGAGCTCATAGCCAACCACCTGGGCACTGAAAACACATTTAAACATCCTCACAAACGCTTCCTTCACAAGCACGCACGCACACACACACACACACACACACACACGCGCGCACGCACACACACACACACACACGCACACACACACACACACACACACACACACACACGCGCGCACGCACACACACACACACACACGCACAACACTGCAGTATGTGTGATGAGATCATACCCTCTTCAGCACTGTTAGTGATTTCATCAAGAAGACCATGAAGTCCAGCATCACGCCTTAAAAACACAAAGCAAACACTTGTGCTATTAAACATGAAAGCTTAGCTACACTCAAAACTCGTTCTTTTACAAACCACAAAAGAAGATATTTTGAAGAATGCTGATAATCAAACCACAAGGAAGGCTACTAACTTCCACTGTAAGAACAAATACCCACTGAGACATTTCTCAGAATATCTTCTTTGGTGTTCCACTAAAGAAAGAGTAGTGTAGAGGTTGATAAGCACGTAAAAGATGTGTTTGTAATGACAGTGTAGAGATTGATTGTTCACACCAGGCTCCAGCGCTTCTCATCCACAGAGTGTCTGTCTGATCCAGGAAAGCAGATTTACTGCTGCTCTCAGGACGACTGGGACCCTTCAGAAGATCTCTACTGAACTGAGGACTGGGCAGATCATCATACAGCTGAAACACAAACACTACATGAATATACACGCTTGTTGTGTATTAGTGAGACACAAGATAATGTGTGTATATCTGAACCTGTGTGTTGTGTATTAGTGAGACACAAGATAATGTGTGTATATCTGCACCTGTGTGTTGTGTATTAGTGAGACACAAGATAATGTGTGTATATCTGCACCTGTGTGTTGTGTATTAGTGAGACACAAGATAATGTGTGTATATCTGCACCTGTGTGTTGTGTATTAGTGAGACACAAGATAATGTGTGTATATCTGCACCTGTGTGTTGTGTATTAGTGAGACACAAGATAATGTGTGTATATCTGCACCTGTGTGTTGTGTATTAGTGAGACACAAGATAATGTGTGTATATCTGCACCTGTGTGTTGTGTATTAGTGAGACACAAGATAATGTGTGTATATCTGCACCTGTGTGTTGTGTATTAGTGAGACACAAGATAATGTGTGTATATCTGCACCTGTGTGTTGTGTGTTAGTGAGACACATGATCATGTGTGTATATCTGCACCTGTGTGTTGTGTATTAGTGAGACACAAGATAATGTGTGTATATCTGCACCTGTGTGTTGTGTGTTAGTGAGACACATGATCATGTGTGTATATCTGCACCTGTGTGTTGTGTATTAGTGAGACACAAGATAATGTGTGTATATCTGCACCTGTGTGTTGTGTGTTAGTGAGACACATGATAATGTGTGTATATCTGCACCTGTGTGTTGTGTATTAGTGAGACACATGATCATGTGTGTATATCAGCACCTGTGTGTTGTGTATTAGTGACACACATGATAATGTGTGTATATCTGCACCTGTGTGTTGTGTATTAGTGAGACACAAGATAATGTGTGTATATCTGCACCTGTGTGTTGTGTATTAGTGAGACACATGATAATGTGTGTATATCTGCACCTGTGTGTTGTGTATTAGTGAGACACATGATAATGTGTGTATATCTGCACCTGTGTGTTGTGTGTTAGTGAGACACAAGATAATGTGTGTATATCTGCACCTGTGTGTTGTGTATTAGTGAGACACATGATAATGTGTGTATATCTGCACCTGTGTGTTGTGTGTTAGTGAGACACAAGATAATGTGTGTATATCTGCACCTGTGTGTTGTGTATTAGTGAGACACAAGATAATGTGTGTATATCTGCACCTGTGTGTTGTGTATTAGTGAGACACATGATCATGTGTGTATATCTGCACCTGTGTGTTGTGTGTTAGTGAGACACAAGATAATGTGTGTATATCTGCACCTGTGTGTTGTGTGTTAGTGAGACACAAGATAATGTGTGTATATCTGCACCTGTGTGTTGTGTATTAGTGACACACAAGATAATGTGTGTATATCTGCACCTGTGTGTTGTGTTAGTGAGACACATGATAATGTGTGTATATCTGCACCTGTGTGTTGTGTATTAGTGAGACACATGATAATGTGTGTATATCTGCACCTGTGTGTTGTGTGTTAGTGAGACACAAGATAATGTGTGTATATCTGCACCTGTGTGTTGTGTATTAGTGAGACACAAGATAATGTGTGTATATCTGCACCTGTGTGTTGTGTATTAGTGAGACACATGATCATGTGTGTATATCTGCACCTGTGTGTTGTGTGTTAGTGAGACACAAGATAATGTGTGTATATCTGCACCTGTGTGTTGTGTGTTAGTGAGACACATGATCATGTGTGTATATCTGCATCTGTGTGTTGTGTGTTAGTGAGACACATGATAATGTGTGTATATCTGCACCTGTGTGTTGTGTATTAGTGAGACACATGATAATGTGTGTATATCTGCACCTGTGTGTTGTGTATTAGTGAGACACAAGATAATGTGTGTATATCTGCACCTGTGTGTTGTGTGTTAGTGAGACACATGATAATGTGTGTATATCTGCACCTGTGTGTTGTGTGTTAGTGAGACACAAGATAATGTGTGTATATCTGCACCTGTGTGTTGTGTATTAGTGAGACACATGATCATGTGTGTATATCTGCACCTGTGTGTTGTGTATTAGTGAGACACATGATCATGTGTGTATATCTGCACCTGTGTGTTGTGTATTAGTGAGACACAAGATAATGTGTGTATATCTGCACCTGTGTGTTGTGTGTTAGTGAGACACAAGATAATGTGTGTATATCTGCACCTGTGTGTTGTGTATTAGTGAGACACATGATCATGTGTGTATATCTGCACCTGTGTGTTGTGTGTTAGTGAGACACATGATAATGTGTGTATATCTGCACCTGTGTGTTGTGTATTAGTGAGACACATGATCATGTGTGTATATCTGCACCTGTGTGTTGTGTATTAGTGAGACACATGATAATGTGTGTATATCTGCACCTGTGTGTTGTGTATTAGTGAGACACAAGATAATGTGTGTATATCTGCACCTGTGTGTTGTGTGTTAGTGAGACACATGATCATGTGTGTATATCTGCACCTGTGTGTTGTGTATTAGTGAGACACATGATCATGTGTGTATATCTGCACCTGTGTGTTGTGTGTTAGTGAGACACATGATCATGTGTGTATATCTGCACCTGTGTGTTGTGTATTAGTGAGACACATGATCATGTGTGTATATCTGCACCTGTGTGTTGTGTATTAGTGAGACACATGATCATGTGTGTATATCTGCACCTGTGTGTTGTGTGTTAGTGAGACACAAGATAATGTGTGTATATCTGCACCTGTGTGTTGTGTGTTAGTGAGACACATGATCATGTGTGTATATCTGCACCTGTGTGTTGTGTATTAGTGAGACACATGATCATGTGTGTATATCTGCACCTGTGTGTTGTGTATTAGTGAGACACATGATCATGTGTGTATATCTGCACCTGTGTGTTGTGTATTAGTGAGACACATGATAATGTGTGTATATCTGCACCTGTGTGTTGTGTATTAGTGAGACACATGATCATGTGTGTATATCTGCACCTGTGTGTTGTGTGTTAGTGAGACACATGATCATGTGTGTATATCTGCACCTGTGTGTTGTGTGTTAGTGAGACACATGATCATGTGTGTATATCTGCACCTGTGTGTTGTGTGTTAGTGAGACACATGATCATGTGTGTATATCTGCACCTGTGTGTTGTGTGTTAGTGAGACACATGATCATGTGTGTATATCTGCACCTGTGTGTTGTGTGTTAGTGAGACACAAGATAATGTGTGTATATCTGCACCTGTGTGTTGTGTATTAGTGAGACACATGATCATGTGTGTATATCTGCACCTGTGTGTTGTGTGTTAGTGAGACACAAGATAATGTGTGTATATCTGCACCTGTGTGTTGTGTGTTAGTGAGACACATGATCATGTGTGTATATCTGCACCTGTGTGTTGTGTATTAGTGAGACACAAGATAATGTGTGTATATCTGCACCTGTGTGTTGTGTTAGTGAGACACATGATCATGTGTGTATATCTGCACCTGTGTGTTGTGTATTAATGAGACACAAGATAATGTGTGTATATCTGCACCTGTGTGTTGTGTATTAGTGAGACACATGATAATGTGTGTATATCTGCACCTGTGTGTTGTGTATTAGTGAGACACATGATAATGTGTGTATATCTGCACCTGTGTGTTGTGTATTAGTGAGACACATGATAATGTGTGTATATCTGCACCTGTGTGTTGTGTGTTAGTGAGACACATGATAATGTGTGTATATCTGCACCTGTGTGTTGTGTATTAGTGAGACACATGATAATGTGTGTATATCTGCACCTGTGTGTTGTGTATTAGTGAGACACATGATAATGTGTGTATATCTGCACCTGTGTGTTGTGTATTAGTGAGACACATGATAATGTGTGTATATCTGCACCTGTGTGTTGTGTGTTAGTGAGACACATGATAATGTGTGTATATCTGCACCTGTGTGTTGTGTATTAGTGAGACACATGATCATGTGTGTATATCTGCACCTGTGTGTTGTGTATTAGTGAGACACATGATAATGTGTGTATATCTGCACCTGTGTGTTGTGTATTAGTGAGACACATGATAATGTGTGTATATCTGCACCTGTGTGTTGTGTGTTAGTGAGACACAAGATAATGTGTGTATATCTGCACCTGTGTGTTGTGTATTAGTGAGACACAAGATAATGTGTGTATATCTGCACCTGTGTGTTAGTGAGACACAAGATAATGTGTGTATATCTGCACCTGTGTGTTGTGTATTAGTGAGACACAAGATAATGTGTGTATATCTGCACCTGTGTGTTGTGTATTAGTGAGACACAAGATAATGTGTGTATATCTGCACCTGTGTGTTGTGTGTTAGTGAGACACATGATCATGTGTGTATATCTGCACCTGTGTGTTGTGTGTTAGTGAGACACATGATCATGTGTGTATATCTGCACCTGTGTGTTGTGTATTAGTGAGACACATGATAATGTGTGTATATCTGCACCTGTGTGTTGTGTGTTAGTGAGACACATGATAATGTGTGTATATCTGCACCTGTGTGTTGTGTATTAGTGAGACACATGATCATGTGTGTATATCTGCACCTATGTGTTGTGTGTTAGTGAGACACAAGATAATGTGTGTATATCTGCACCTGTGTGTTGTGTATTAGTGAGACACAAGATAATGTGTGTATATCTGCACCTGTGTGTTGTGTGTTAGTGAGACACAAGATAATGTGTGTATATCTGCACCTGTGTGTTGTGTGTTAGTGAGACACAAGATAATGTGTGTATATCTGCACCTGTGTGTTGTGTATTAGTGAGACACATGATCATGTGTGTATATCTGCACCTGTGTGTTGTGTGTTAGTGAGACACAAGATAATGTGTGTATATCTGCACCTGTGTGTTGTGTGTTAGTGAGACACAAGATAATGTGTGTATATCTGCACCTGTGTGTTGTGTATTAGTGACACACAAGATAATGTGTGTATATCTGCACCTGTGTGTTGTGTGTTAGTGAGACACATGATAATGTGTGTATATCTGCACCTGTGTGTTGTGTTAGTGAGACACATGATAATGTGTGTATATCTGCACCTGTGTGTTGTGTATTAGTGAGACACATGATAATGTGTGTATATCTGCACCTGTGTGTTGTGTGTTAGTGAGACACAAGATAATGTGTGTATATCTGCACCTGTGTGTTGTGTATTAGTGAGACACAAGATAATGTGTGTATATCTGCACCTGTGTGTTGTGTATTAGTGAGACACATGATCATGTGTGTATATCTGCACCTGTGTGTTGTGTGTTAGTGAGACACAAGATAATGTGTGTATATCTGCACCTGTGTGTTGTGTGTTAGTGAGACACATGATCATGTGTGTATATCTGCACCTGTGTGTTGTGTATTAGTGAGACACATGATCATGTGTGTATATCTGCACCTGTGTGTTGTGTATTAGTGAGACACATGATCATGTGTGTATATCTGCACCTGTGTGTTGTGTGTTAGTGAGACACAAGATAATGTGTGTATATCTGCATCTGTGTGTTGTGTGTTAGTGAGACACATGATCATGTGTGTATATCTGCACCTGTGTGTTGTGTATTAGTGAGACACATGATCATGTGTGTATATCTGCACCTGTGTGTTGTGTATTAGTGAGACACATGATCATGTGTGTATATCTGCACCTGTGTGTTGTGTATTAGTGAGACACAAGATAATGTGTGTATATCTGAACCTGTGTGTTGTGTATTAGTGAGACACAAGATAATGTGTGTATATCTGCACCTGTGTGTTGTGTATTAGTGAGACACAAGATAATGTGTGTATATCTGCACCTGTGTGTTGTGTGTTAGTGAGACACAAGATAATGTGTGTATATCTGCACCTGTGTGTTGTGTGTTAGTGAGACACAAGATAATGTGTGTATATCTGCACCTGTGTGTTGTGTATTAGTGAGACACATGATCATGTGTGTATATCTGCACCTGTGTGTTGTGTGTTAGTGAGACACAAGATAATGTGTGTATATCTGCACCTGTGTGTTGTGTGTTAGTGAGACACAAGATAATGTGTGTATATCTGCACCTGTGTGTTGTGTGTTAGTGAGACACATGATCATGTGTGTATATCTGCACCTGTGTGTTGTGTATTAGTGAGACACATGATCATGTGTGTATATCTGCACCTGTGTGTTGTGTATTAGTGAGACACATGATCATGTGTGTATATCTGCACCTGTGTGTTGTGTGTTAGTGAGACACAAGATAATGTGTGTATATCTGCATCTGTGTGTTGTGTGTTAGTGAGACACATGATCATGTGTGTATATCTGCACCTGTGTGTTGTGTATTAGTGAGACACATGATCATGTGTGTATATCTGCACCTGTGTGTTGTGTATTAGTGAGACACATGATCATGTGTGTATATCTGCACCTGTGTGTTGTGTATTAGTGAGACACAAGATAATGTGTGTATATCTGAACCTGTGTGTTGTGTATTAGTGAGACACAAGATAATGTGTGTATATCTGCACCTGTGTGTTGTGTATTAGTGAGACACAAGATAATGTGTGTATATCTGCACCTGTGTGTTGTGTGTTAGTGAGACACAAGATAATGTGTGTATATCTGCACCTGTGTGTTGTGTGTTAGTGAGACACAAGATAATGTGTGTATATCTGCACCTGTGTGTTGTGTATTAGTGAGACACATGATCATGTGTGTATATCTGCACCTGTGTGTTGTGTGTTAGTGAGACACAAGATAATGTGTGTATATCTGCACCTGTGTGTTGTGTGTTAGTGAGACACAAGATAATGTGTGTATATCTGCACCTGTGTGTTGTGTGTTAGTGAGACACATGATCATGTGTGTATATCTGCACCTGTGTGTTGTGTAGCTGTAGTTCGTTGTTGTGTTCGTATAGAGTTGCTCCAGCAGCACAAGGTGACGGAAACAGACTCAGAGAACACATGATCCGTCTACACACACACACACACACACAAACACACACACACAAACACACACACACACACACACACACACACACACACACACACACACACACAGACACAGACACACAGACACAGACACAGACACAGACACACACACACACACACACAGACACACAGACACAGACACACACACAGACACACAGACACAGACACACACACACACACACACACAGACACAGACACAGACACAGACACAGACACAGACACACACACACACACACACAGACACACACACACACACACACACACACACACACACACACACACACATTATAATATAATATATGAAACAGTTACACATCTTTGTTGTGTTGTTGTACTGAGATAATTCACTCACTTTCTGCTGAGATGAACTCGAGATCTCGCGCCGCCGCTTCTCACAACCGGAAACACTTCGATTCTGTCATAATAAAAGTCCCGGCATATTAAATAATGAACTGTTGATGCTAACATAAACTTTCAATCTTGTTGTTTGTACTTTATTGTTATTAAAATATTAACGGTTATTCATTTGACCTCACTGAGTAAAACAGTAGTTTAGTTATTTAATAAAGTTTATATTTTCATGATTTTCTGATGATTTGACACTTTTAAATGAACAGACTATGATGATAATATTTAAACTTTATCTAAAATCAGAGCATCTAAATATAATTGTGATAAGACAAGAATATATTGTTAGCCTACAGAATATTTATGAGCGAATATAAATACATATCTGCTTTAAATGGTTCTTTTAATTTAATATCTGAATATTACACTACAGTGTAGTTTTATTAAAAGTTTTAGAAGCATTAAATCATAAATTATGTCAGTATTGTACAGAAATGAGTTTAACATATATAACCCACCGTAATGTTGAAGTTATTTGTTGTAATTAGATTAATGAGGGATTAAAATTCATGCTTGATTAATATTTAACAGTTATTAGTTTAGATCATAATAATGTTAACTTAACATTAAGAGAACGTTAGAACAACTTAGTTAAGGTTTAACCAATCTTAACTAACGTTCTATTTCCATAAAGAAAAGTTTCCTGGCAACCAAAAACAGACCTAAACCTTCAGAGAATGTAATACATTACATTACATTATATTACATTACATTACATTATATTACATTACATTACAATACATTATATTACATTACATTACATTATATTACATTACATTACATTATATTACATTACATTACAATACATTACATTATATTACATTACAATACATTACAATACATTACATTACATTACATTACATTACATTATATTACATTACATTACAATACATTATATTACATTACATTACAATACAATACAATACAATACAATACAATACATTACATTACAATACATTACATTACATTACATTACAGTACATTACATTACATTACAATACAATACATTACATTACAATACATTACAATACATTACATTACATTACAATACATTACATTACAATACATTACATTACAATACATTACAATACATTACAATACATTACATTACATTACAATACATTACAATACATTACAATACGTTACAATACATTACAATACATTACATTACATTACAATACATTACAATACATTACATTACAATACATTACATTACAATACATTACATTACAATACATTACAATACATTACATTACAATACATTTCAATACATTACATTACAATACATTACATTACAATACATTACATTACAATACATTACATTACAATACATTACATTACATTACATTATATTACATTACATTACATTACATTACAATACATTACATTACAATACATTACAATACATTACATTACAATACATTACATTACAATACATTACATAACAATACATTACATTTCAATACATTACATTACAATACATTACATTACAATACATTACATTACAATACATTACATTACAATACATTACATTACATTACAATACAATACATTACATTACAATACATTACAATACATTACATTACAATACATTACATTACATTACAATACATTACATTACAATACATTACATTACATTACATTACATTACAATACATTACAATACATTACATTACAATACATTACATTACATTACAATACATTACATTACATTACATTACATTACAATACATTACATTACAATACATTACAATACATTACATTACAATACATTACAATACATTACATTACAATACATTACATTACATTACAATACATTACATTACAATACATTACATTACAATACATTACATTACAATACATTACATTACAATACATTACATTACAATACATTACATTACAATACATTACAATACATTATATTACAATACATTACATTACATTACAATACATTACATTACAATACATTACATTACAATACATTACATTACAATACATTACATTACAATACATTACAATACATTACATTACAATACATTACATTACATTACAATACATTACATTACAATACATTACATTACAATACATTACATTACATTACATTACAATACATTACATTACAATACATTACAATACATTATATTACAATACATTACATTACAATACATTACATTTCAATACATTACATTACAATACAATACATTACAATACATTACATTACAATACAATACATTACAATACATTACATTACAATACATTACATTACATTACATTACAATACATTACATTACAATACAATACATTACATTACATTACAATACAATACATTACATTACATTACAATACAATACATTACATTACATTACATTACAATACATTACATTACAATACAATACATTACATTACATTACAATACAATACATTACATTACATTACAATACAATACATTACATTACATTACATTACAATACAATACATTACATTACATTACAATACAATACATTACATTACATTACAATACAATACATTACATTACATTACATTACAATACATTACATTACAATACAATACATTACATTACATTACAATACATTACATTACATTACATTACAATACATTACATTACAATACATTACATTACATTACATTACAATACATTACATTACAATACAATACATTACAATACATTACATTACAATACATTACATTACATTACATTACAATACATTACATTACAATACAATACATTACATTACATTACAATACAATACATTACAATACATTACATTACAATACATTACATTACAATACATTACATTACATTACATTACATTACAATACATTACATTACATTACAATACATTACATTACAATACATTACATTACAATACATTACATTACAATACATTACAATACATTACATTACATTTCAATACATTACATTACAATACATTACATTACAATACATTACATTACAATACATTACATTACATTACAATACATTACATTACAATACATTACATTACAATACATTACATTACAATACATTACATTACAATACATTACATTACATTACATTACATTACAATACATTACATTACATTACAATACATTACATTACAATACATTACATTACAATACATTACATTATCAATCAATCAATCAATCAATCAATCAATCTTTTATTTGTCACAGACACTGTTACATGCCGTGAAATGGCACCCCTCGGACCATAAACACATAACACATCAAGGGAAGACAGATCCGAGAGGTAGTACAGAGAAAAAGGAACAACATGATACACAAGGAAAGTTGGCTCAAAAAAAGAACCCCTCTCAGACTGTCCTACAGTAGGACAGAGTGAGACCCGGGAGACAAAAAAGCCCTTGCATCAAGCACATAAACTGGACATAACATTGCAATGGGGAGGGGGACAGGGAATTGAGGTGTCCAATGTGGGCAACAGCCATCTGCCCCTGCAGCTATGGAGTACAGCGCTGGATCCAGACCCGCCTGCCCACACCAGAGGAGATAAGCATGCGAAGGCGTGGGATGGGGGTAGAGGTAAAGTCCTTGGAATGGGTACAGGAAAGTCAGAGAGTCTCATTATCTTGTTCTCGTGGGGGTTGCTTATCTTCAGCACAGGCCTTGGCCAAGGCTGTCTGAAAGGGTTGACGCCGAAAACAAATTATTTCTTCTTAAAATTTGGGACGATATCTGCTAGTTTCTGCAGTTATCTAATGTCCATCACTGGTCGCCATTTCAGTCAAATTCCTTTGCAAAGTTGCTAGTTTCTCCAAGATGTTTTCCATTTTGCGGTCGATGTTTTCCATTTTCCGGTCCATAGCCACCCCGATGTTTTCCATTTTGTGGTCTATGGCCACTATAGCCACTCCGTTGTTTTCCAGTTTTCGGTCTAAGACCACCGTGTTGTTTTCCAATTTCCGATCCATTGCCGCAGCATGAGTACTAGCAGCTTTGCCCATCTCAGTCTCAATCCATCCGGTCAACTTGCTGGGGCTTTGATCATTGACCGCTTTTATCACTCGTCGGTTCCACAGGGTCCCACCTAATCCAATCAGCAGAATCCCTGCTACCACAGCTCCTAATATGTAGATATCTTCAACATCCTCCAGGGACAATGTCGCCAGGCACACGGTGCGCCAATTCTCCCACCCGTCCATCATGTATCCAGCAGCAAATGTTCCTTCAGGACAACTGGGTTCCCCCGAACCCCGGCTTCTCGTCGAGAAGAGGGTGTCAATTGCGCTCAGAGACCAGCTAATCAAATCCATTATTCCTTTTCTGTTTCGAGAGCAGGGCAAAGAGAGTCTCAGGACAGAGTAACAAGACAAAGCAAGCAGTTAGGAGAGATAAGGGAGAGGAGAGGGAAAAGATGCGACCGCCTTCACCAAGAGCCAAACGAAGGACAATTACAATACATTACAATACATTACATTACATTACAATACATTACATTACAATACATTACATTACAATACATTACATTACAATACATTACAATACAATACATTACATTACAATACATTACATTACAATATATTACATTACAATACATTACATTACATTACATTACAATACATTACATTACATTACAATACATTACAATACAATACATTACATTACAATACATTACATTACAATACATTACATTACATTACATTACAATACATTACAATACATTACATTACATTACATTACAATACATTACAATACATTACAATACATTACATTACATTACAATACATTACAATACATTACAATACATTACAATACATTACATTACATTACAATACATTACAATACATTACATTACATTACAATACATTACAATACATTACATTACAATACATTACATTACAATACATTACAATACATTACATTACATTACAATACATTACAATACATTACAATACATTACATTACATTACAATACATTACAATACATTACATTACAATACATTACATTACATTACATTACAATACATTACAATACATTACATTACATTACAATACATTACAATACATTACATTACAATACATTACATTACATTACAATACATTACATTACATTACAATACATTACAATACATTACATTACATTACATTACAATACATTACAATACATTACATTACAATACATTACATTACATTACAATACATTACATTACATTACAATACATTACATTACAATACATTACATTACATTACAATACATTACAATACATTACATTACAATACATTACAATACATTACATTACATTACATTACATTACATTACAATACATTACAATACATTACATTACATTACAATACATTACAATACATTACATTACAATACATTACATTACAATACATTTCAATACATTACATTACAATACATTACAATACATTACATTACAATACATTACATTACAATACATTACATTACAATACATTACATTACAATACATTACATTACATTACATTACAATACATTACATTACATTACAATACATTACATTACAATACATTACATTACAATACATTACATTACAATACATTACAATACATTACATTACATTACAATACATACCATTACAATACATTACATTACAATACATTACATTACAATACATTACAATACAATACATTACATTACAATACATTACATTACATTACATTACATTAGATTACATTACATTACATTACATTACATTACATTACATTACATTACATTACAATACATTACATTACATTACAATACATTACATTACATTACATTACATTAGATTATATTAGATTACATTACATTACATTACAATACATTACATTACATTACATTAGATTACATTACATTACATTACATTACAATACATTACATTACATTACAATACATTACATTACAATACATTACATTACATTACATTACATTACAATACATTACATTACATTACATTACAATACATTACATTACAATACATTACAATACATTACATTACAATACATTACATTACAATACATTACATTACAATACATTACATTACATTACATTACAATACATTACAATACATTACAATACATTACATTACATTACAATACATTACATTACAATACATTACAATACATTACATTACAATACATTACATTACAATACATTACATTACATTACAATACATTAGATTACATTACATTACATTACAAGAATTATGAGCCGGGTTTTGTTTTTGGCGATGATTGGAATGATGGAGACCACAGAAGTCCTGGAATGTTTTCCTGACAGGACACCGGGTGCCAAAGGTCTCCATGATGTGATACAGTTTATTTTCAGTTGTAAGTGATGATCTTTTAAATAAAGGTGCACATAATGTACTGGAATCACTGAGGATTCCCATGGGTTTAAGGAACTATTAATCCTCTTCAACAACCGAAAGCAGAGCAGTTTCCGTAGAGTGCCCACTCTTGAAGCCTGACTGGTTGCTGTGTAGGAGGTTATTCTGAGAAAGGAAGAAGGAGAGTTCGTCAAAGACGACAGGAGGGCAGGAGAGATATCGACCTGTAGTTCTTCAGGTGTGCAGGAGGAACCGCTCTGCTCTTCCCAAACCAATGGAGGTTTAAACAGATTGCGACAACACCTCCCTCATATCGCATGTAGTATCTATCATTCACTCTTTTAAAATAATTCTTGTAGTCATCTATCGGCCCTCAGGTCCGCTTGGACAGTTCTTGAAGAATTTGATATGCTCCTGTCATTTCTTCTGGAAGATGGCATCCCTCTCGTGGTACTCGTAGACTTCAACATTCATCTTGGAAAATCCTAAGCTGCTGACTTTGAAAAGCGGGTCACATCGTTTGACCTCAAGGGACTTTACACCCCAGCGACCCAAAAGTCTGGTAACCAACTTGATCTTACCTACACCTGCTTCTGATCTACTCGTCACAGTTAGGTAACCCCGCTGCACACGTCCGATCTCATCCTCACGATCTCTTCTCTCATCTGTCCTCTGCTGTCTCCTCTAAACTTCCTCGTCCTGACCAGTTTGCTTCACTTAACACTAACGGCACTGTGGACTCCCTTTGCTCCACACTAACATCCTGTTTGGAAGATCTGTGTCTACTTGTATCTCGACCGGGCCCGCGCCTGATCTGATGTCCTACATGAACACAGGTCAAGGCTTACATCCGCTGAGAGGGTGTGGTGCAAATCAAATCTCTCTCTCTCTCTCTCTCTCTCTCTCTCTCTCTCTCTCTCTCTCTCTCTCTATCAGTCTCTTCTTTCTTCCTTCTCTGCTGAAGTCATGTCGGCTAAGACCCAGTTCTACCAAGCTAGAATTAACAGCTCTCCTGACTCTCGAATACTCTACCCCTCTAGAGCAGTTCTCTACCCCGCCTTGACGGACCATGTTCTGACCCCCTGGACAATCTCCTTCTGCTCTTTCTGTCTGCTAACTGAGGACCAAGTTGCCAAGACAATCGCCTCTAGCCATCTTATGACCTACCCGCTGGTTCTGATCCCCACCCATCTCCTATCTCTCCATCCATCGCTCCGGCTCTCACCCACATTTTCAGCTCGTCACTAAGCTCACGTTTCCTACAACTTTCAAGGATGCTTGCATCACCCTGCTGTTAAATAAGCCCGCCCTGAATCCTGCACACCTGAAGAACTACAGGTCGATATCTCTCCTGCCCTTTGCTCAAGTGTGTCGTCTTTGACGAACTCTCCTTCTTCCTTTCTCAGAATAACCTCCTACACAGCAACCAGTCAGGCTTCAAGAGTGGGCACTCTACAGAAACTGCTCTGCTTTCGGTTGTTGAAGAGCTGAGACTGGCAAGGGGAGCCTCTAAGTCATTCGTTCTCATCCTTTTGGACGTTTATGCGGCTTTCAACACTGTTAACCATCACATTCTTATCACAGGGCTCAGTGCTTGGGCCGCTACTCTTCTCAACTTCATGACATCGCTGAGATCCTTCATTCGGAAGCATGGCTTTTCCTATCACTGCTATGCGGAAGACATACAACTGCACTTAGTGTTCCACCCTGAAGACCAGACGGTATTGGCCTGTGTCTCAGCATGCCTGATTGACATCGCTCTCTGGATGAAGAACCACAATCTAGAACTGAATCTACCGAAAACTGAGCTTCTCAACATCTCCGCCGACCCGAAGATCCGCCACAACCTCTCTTTCCAACAAGGACCGTCCTTTATAGTACCCTCCAGGACAGCCAGATCCTTGGGAGAAGTAATAGATGATCAACTCACTTTCAAGGATCGTGCTGCAAGTACCGTCCGGTCCTGTCGATACCTTCTCTACAACATCAGGAAGATAAGACCTTTCCTCTCAGAGCATGCTGCACAAATTCTAGTGAAGGTTCTAGTACTGTCTAAGCTGGATTTCTTCAATGCTCCACTCGCTGCACTGCCGACTTTCACCACCAAACCTCTGGAGATGATTCAGAATGCGGCAACAAGAGTGATCTTCAAGGAACCAAAAAGAGCAAATGTCACACACTGGCTCCCTATAGCTGCTCGCATCGAGCTCAAAGCTCTCCTCATCGAGGTCAAAGCCAACACAGGTATAGCACCCCCACATTGGTTCGCTGATACAGATGTATTTGCCTGCCAGATCCCTTTGCTCAGCGTCTGGTGGTGCCAACACAAAAAGGTAAGAATTTGCTCTCGCCCACCTTCTCTGGATCAGTTCCACGATTGCTGGAATGATCTTACGGTTACAACAAGTCTGGCAGACTCTGTCTCCATCTTCAAAAAATGCCTTAAATCCCATCTTTATGATTTGATGATTATGCCCTAACCCACAAATAACCCTCCTTTGACATCCTCACTTTTCTATACAAAATCAAATTCCCTTGTACGTATGTGGTGTTTTTCTTTTTAGGACTGGATTCAATTTAACTTACGATTGCGTTTTCACTTCCTGTTTTAAATGCTTCTTTTTTAAACTTCAATAGTAAGTCACTTTGGATAAAAGTGTCAACTAAATGACTAAACGTAGATGTAAATGTAACATGCTCATCCATAAAATAATTACAAATAATCGTAAATGAAACATGACAGATAAACACATGGGTTTTCTTTTCAATGCTCTGAATGTTTTTTTAGGAATATTTTGTATTTTTTTATTTTTTATAAGATATGATTATTTCTAATATTATTTTAGTTCAATAAAAAGGCATGATAGGAATGATAGGGCCCAGTTTTGCATATTTTTGTTTATAAATGAAAAATGTACCATTTATAACAAAACAATTTAAAGCCTGTTCCATTTTTATGTTTTTAATTAAAGTGTCAACCAAACAATTAACTTTCCTCTTAAATAACTTTTCCTTTAGAATCAATAAATTGAACACACGTGTCTATAATGACATTTCTTGCCCAACAGTTCAACACCTTCTAATAGCAAAGTGGACAGCAGCAACTGAAGTCCCAGGATTACATAA
>CM065656.1:23084103-23099103 GCA_033220385.1 Triplophysa yarkandensis
TGACCCCCACCCAATGCGTTCTGCGTAACGTGCTCTCCATCGAGCCTGTGGGCGGTGGTAGTGCCACCCACAGCAACAGTCCAACCCTCAGCGACGAACCCACCAACTTTTCTAATAGCGTGCTGAAGCTTCAGGAGGGCGGAGCCGAGGGCGGAGCCGTGCGCAACCAATCCGACAGCTTCCGACTGCAGGCTGGGGGCGGAGGATTTCTGGAGGGTTTGTTTGGATGTTTAAAACCGGTGTGGACGATGATTGGGAAGGCTTACTCCACAGAGCACAAGCAGAGTCAGGAGGGTGAGTACACAATCACGGAAAGCTGATGTGCATCAGTCGGAACATTTGCTTGATATAAAAGTAGGGTGTGTTTTAGAATTGTGGGAGGTGCCGTTCGAGGAGATCTCTGAGCTGCAGTGGGTTGGCAGTGGGGCGCAAGGGGCTGTTTTTCTGGGCAAGTTCCACGGCGAGGAGGTGGCTGTGAAAAAAGTGAGAGACATCAAAGAAACTGAGATCAAACATCTGCGCAAACTCAAGCATCCCAACATCATCACCTTTAAGTGAGTCTCGTTATGATTATTTCCTCAACACTCGTGACCGTTGTGTGATATATATTTCAAGCAATGTTTATATCCAACGTGAGACACAGCTCAAGTGTGAGCATCCTCTAAAGTAATGTGTAAATGTGTGATTACACACATGATTACTGTATAACTTCAGATCTGTCCCCCTCCTAATAATCACATAACTGTTTGTTTGTGCAAGCTCACTGGAGGACCATGACCAAAAACTGGTGTCTAATGTCATCATTTACTCCTTCTCTTGGAATATCTCAAATAAAAGAAGATATTTTATAGATTGTTTATATTTGGCGCTCAACGTTTTTGTGTCCATGCGATAGAAGTTAATGGGTGCCACTGCTGTTCACACTACCTGCTATTTTTACGGAATAGGTAAACACTACCACATAAGTGAAGATTGACACACTTGTAACCATAGTGACATAGATGTGTATAAGCTATTGTTTAGTTAAAGACTCGTTTCAAACACTGAAGCACCAATAGACTCACAGATCGCTCTCGTGCCATGTTTCCATGGGTTATGCTTGTTGTTTGGGATCATGAAGCTCTGAGATATTCAAAATTTTATGGTTTTAATAAAATATACAAATATTTGTGTTTTCGTGAACTACAGTATTAGACTTGAGTACGGTTTGACTGCAACGGTCCACTGGTATTGCAAATATGTCAATGAGATGTCTCTCCTTGAAGACATTTTTACATTTCTGTCAGTAAATCTCTAGACTTCCAACTCACTGTTATAACAGTGATCAGTAACATACATGAAAACATCACAAGCATGAATTACACATGAGATAAACTCAAATAGAGCACAGATATATCTCATTGAAATGAATAAACAATTGACTGCATCTCTATCGTCTTCTTTTACTTTCTTGCTCACTGTACTGTTTTGTGTTAATCCCCTGTAACGTGTGGGTGTGTGTTATTTAGGGGTGTGTGCACACAGGCTCCGTGTTATTGTATCATTATGGAGTATTGTGCACAAGGACAGCTGTATGAAGTTCTACGAGCCGGCAGAAAGATCACACCATCGCTGCTGGTGGACTGGGCCATGGGCATTGCTGGAGGAATGAACTATCTTCATCTTCACAAGATCATCCACAGAGATCTCAAATCACCAAAGTACATCAACACACACACGCACGCATACACGCACGCATGCACACACACACGCACACACAGCCAAGGTTCAGAGTGAAGGTTATATAAAATATGATTTTCATAGAAGAAGAATTGTGGTATAGTTTTCTTGAAATTGTTGTTTGTGTTTTCTGTCAGCATGTTGATTACACACGATGATCTGGTGAAGATCTCCGACTTTGGCACGTCTAAAGAACTCCGTGATAAGAGCACCAAGATGTCATTTGCGGGCACCGTGGCCTGGATGGCACCGGAGGTCATTCGAAATGAACCTGTGTCTGAGAAAGTGGATATCTGGTATGAGTTCTACAGTATTTGAGAGAATGACAGCAAATATATTCACTCAGTGATCGGTGAATAACGTCATTGGCAGGTCATTTGGTGTTGTGCTGTGGGAGATGCTGACAGGAGAGATCCCCTATAAAGACGTGGACTCCTCCGCGATCATATGGGGCGTTGGAAACAACAGCCTACAGCTTCCCCTTCCGGACAGCTGCCCAGACGGATTTAAGATCCTCCTCAGACAGTGCTGGTGAGAGACCTTCAGATTTCATCATTAGAAAGGAAACGATAAAACACACAGTCATCTTTTCCCTCAATGTAATGTGTTTAGGAACTGCAAGCCCCGGAATAGGCCATCATTCAGACAGATTCTTTTGCATTTGGACATCGCCTCTGCAGATGTTTTGTCTACACCCCAAGAGACATACTTTAAATCACAGGTGAACTATACAACACAACACTTATCTGCTTTCTGTATTGACTTCACATACCAGCCCCAAAGATCACAACACACAATCTAAATATTAACACTGTGGTGTGTGTGCCCGTGTGTTTACATATGTGCGTGCGTGTGTATGTGTGTAGGCCGAGTGGCGCGAGGAGGTGAAGCAGCACTTTGAAAAGATAAAGTCAGAAGGAACGTGTCTTCATCGTCTGGATGAAGAGTTAATAAACCGCCGTAGAGAGGAGCTCAGGTGAAAACATGACAGAATGAATCATTCACTTGGTGTTGTGGTGTGCTGAATAGGAATTTTAGATAGAAACATGTCACCGTGTTTGTGTGCTTACAGACACGCTCTTGACATTAGAGAACACTATGAGAGAAAACTGGAGAGAGCAAATAATCTTTACATGGAGCTGAATGCTGTCATGCTACAACTGGAGCTCAAAGAGAAGGAGCTGCACAGGTAAAACATTCTTACAATTCCTGTGACATCATATCCTCTTTCATTTGGTCTCTAAAACAGTCTCCACCAGTTCATTAACAAATGTAAAGCCAAAGACATTTTTATCCAAAGCAACTTACATTGCAATCATACAAAGTATATGAAAACATTTTATACTGAGATTGTGCAATACCTGGAGTTAACCCCATGTCTCTGGCGTTGCCGGTGCCATGCTCTAATCACTGTCCTGTAGAAATGTATTAACTGAATAAGTTAGATTATGTTATTCGATTAGAGCACATGTACAGTATAATGCAGTAGTTTTTGTGTGTGTACAGGAGAGAACAATGTCTGGACAAGAAATATCCCGGTCTTTTCAAACATCACACCTCAACCACAGTAGACAAACTTATCAAGAAAAGAAATGTCCCACAAAAACTGCCCACCCATGGCAAAAGGTGAGTACGCCATAAAATATCACTCTTTACAATATCACTCCAACAACACAATAATATCACTCTCACATCACAGTTCTATCACTCTCACATCACAGTTCTATCACTGTCACATCACATAATAATAATAATAATAATAATAATAATAACAATAACAATAATAACAACAACAACAACAACAATAATAATAATAATAATAATAATATCACTCTCACATTACATAATAATATCACCATCACATTATAATAATAATAAAATCATAATATTAACAATCATAATAATAACAATAATAATAATAATAATAATAATAATAATAATTAAATCATAATAATAACAATAATAATAACAACAATAATAATAATAATAATAATAATAATAATAATAATAATAATAATAATAATATCACTCTCACATCACAATAATATACCTCTCACATAATAATAACATCACTCTTACATAATAACAATATCACTCTCACATCATAATAATATCACTCTCACATCATAATAATATCACTCTCACATCATAACAATATTACTCTCACATCATAATAATATCACTCTCACATAATAACAATATCACTCTCACATCACAATAACATCACTCTCACATAATAACAATATCACTCTCACATAATAATAATATCACTCTCACATAATAACAATATCACTCTCACATCATAATAATATCACTCTCACATCATAATAATATCACTCTAACATAATAACAATATCACTTTCACATCATAATAATATCACTCTCACATCATAATAATATCACTCTCACATCATAATAACAATATCACTTTCACATCATAATAATATCACTCTCACATAATAACAATATCACTCTCACATCATAATAACATCACTCTCACATAATAACAATATCACTCTCACATAATAATAATATCACTCTCACATAATAACAATATCACTCTCACATCATAATAATATCACTCTCACATCACAATAATATCACTCTCACATCATTATAATATTATTCTCACATCACAATAATATCACTCTCACATAATAACAATATCACTCTCACATCATAATAATATCACTCTCACATAATAATAATATCACTCTAACATCATAATAATATCACTCTCACATCACAATAATATCACTCTCACATCATAATAATATCACTCTCACATCACAATAATATCACTCTCACATCATAATAATATCACTCTAACATCATAATAATATCACTCTCACACAATAATAATATCACTCTCACATAATAACAATATCACTCTAACATCATAATAATATCACTCTCACATCACAATAATATCACTCTCACATAATAACAATATCACTCTTACATAATAACAATATCACTCTCACATAATAATAATATCACTCTCACATAATAACAATATCCCTCTCACATCACAATAATATCACTCTCACATAATAACAATGTCACTCTCACATCACAATAATATCACTCTCACATAATAACAATATCACTCTCACATCATAATAATATCACTCTCACATAATAACAATATCACTCTCACATCACAATAATATCACTCTCACATAATAACAATATCACTCTTACATAATAACAATATCACTCTCACATAATAATAATATCACTCTCACATAATAACAATATCCCTCTCACATCACAATAATATCACTCTCACATAATAACAATGTCACTCTCACATAATAATAATATCACTCTCACATCACAATAATATCACTCTCACATCACAATAATATCACTCTCACATCACAATAATATCACTCTCACATCACAATAATATCGCTCTCACATCACAATAATATCACTCTCACATCACCATAATATCACTCTCACATAATAATAATATCACTCTCACATAATAATAATATCACTCTCACATCATAATGATATAACTCTCACATCACCATAATATCACTCTCACATCACAATAATATCACTCTCACATAATAACAATATCACTCTCACATCATAATGATATAACTCTCACATCACCATAATATCACTCTCACATCACCATAATAACACTCTCACATCACCATAATATCACTCTCACATCACAATAATATCACTTTTACCTCGTAATAATAATAATATCACTTTCACGTCACAATAATATCACTTTCAAACAACAATAATATCACTCTCACATCATAACAATATCACTTTCACATCATAATAATATCACTCTCACATCATTATAATATTACTCTCACATCACAATAATATCACTCTCACATAATAACAATATCACTCTCACATAATAATAATATTACTCTCACATCACAATAATATCACTCTTACATAATAATAATATCACTCTCACGTCACAATAATATCACTTTCACTTCGTAATAATAATATCACTCTCACGTCACAATTATATCACTTTCAAACAACAATAATATCACTCTCAGCAGAAGATGTGTCTTGTTTAACTAATTAAGGTATGATTCTGTTTCATATCAAGGCCGGATCTCCTGAGGTCAGAGATCATTCTTCCTAAGATGGATTCTGGCGTTCTCCAGGTGACCGTCCCACCCTGTGCCAAACCCACCTCCCCGAGCCGCGCTCGGAGGGTTAAAACCCGACACCGGAGGAGTGGACGGGGCAGCAGCGGAGATCTCTCAGTGGCAAAACATCCATCTGCCCCTTCCAACCGAGAGCGAGAGCCAACCCTGCCCACCGCGACCACACCGGCTCCGCCCCTTACCGAAACAGCTCCAGGAGCCGAAGTGAAGGAGGGCCAGCTGGAGCCACCCCCATTAAAGCTGTCCTCCTCAAGCCCTGATCTGCTGTGCTCCACCCGCCGCGTGGAAGACGGAGTCAGTGGGGCATCTGCGACCGAAGTCCTCAGGGTAGAAACAGGTGGTGGTGGCAGAGCTGGGGCAGGGTTAGATGAGACTCCTCCCAGAAGTGACACGGCGAGCGAGGATGCGGCTTCCCTGCCATTCTCCAGCAGTCCTGACTCACCCTGCTGTGGCAGAAGTGGAGCTGTGGGCCGAGCTCATGTAGAGGAGAGAGAGGAGGGCACTGGAGCCATTCGATTACCCAGAGGATCAAGCGGAAGTCACTTGACGCCATCTGCCATCCTGTACAGAGCTGCCATCACACGCAAACAGGTGGAGATAACTCATCCTGAATCTGATTTTAGTCAAATTACAGAAATGACTTCTCATTTTTTCATTCAATCCTGCAGGGTTGTAGTCTGTGATAAATATCATTTATTTAGTCAAATGATGTCGTTTCACTGCTTTATCTCAAGACCATTACCAAAACACTAGACACTTCTCATGAATCCTCCTGAAATGAATTAGATTTTCAAATTTCCTTTTGGCCATTCACCTCTAAACACAGTGATGGATGTGAATTGTTTGAAATGTTGTGTGTTTACCAGCGACGTGGCGTCTCTTCTGAGGAAGAGGAGGGTGAGGTGGACAGTGAAGTTGAGTTACCAAGACGACGGTAAGAATATGATCAACAATAAAATCTCACACTTTTCTGGCCATACTTCAGTTTTACTCCTGAAAAATTTTGCCAGACATTCCGTCATTAGAATAATTTGGAAGTGTAATGATGCTTTGATGCTTTTTTGAGATATTTGAAGGAACATTTGTAAGATGTTTAGGTATCACCATTGTTCTGAAAAAGAAAAAATACATTACAAATAAACAACAGGTATAAGCAGAAGAAGTTCTTGTGATGAATAACATGACTGTCTTTATGTTTTTGTCAGGGGTGGATGTTTCTGTCAATTCAGGCGTTACAGTTACTGACCATTTCTGTCTGAATTACAGCCGGCCAACCAGTATCACCAAATGTCAGTCAGTATCCACCTTCAGTTCAGAGAATCTGTCCGTGTCAGAGGGGGAGGAGGGTCACACTACTGACCACTCCCACAGCGGCACACCCGATGTGGTCAGCACCAACACAGACGAGCGTCTGGATGACCGCAGTGATGACCTCATCTCTCAGGGCTCAGAGATCCCTGCTGACATCACTGACCCCACGCTGTCCGAAAGAGAAGCTGCCGCCCTGGAGCTGGAGAGAGCAAACTTTGACCTGGAGCAAAATATTCTGGAGGTAAGATCACACGTTGATGTAAACACAGCGCTGTTGTATAGCCTCGCATTAATGTTTATGTGTATTTCTGATCCACAGACTCGTGCGCTGTGTGAGGATTCAGACTGTGACAGCGCTGAACTTGACCAGTCAGGAAGTGGAGAGCCAAGTCGTCCTCCGAGCGCAGGAGGCTGGGGTCAGGGTCCACAAAACTGAAACACACGCTGACTCTCACTGACAAACACAACCCTGTAAAAAAAATCGCACGTGTCGCCACGTTAAGAACAAATCCTCTGATGCTGGTCAAAACAATGTTGTGATTGTTAACTGCCTCATGACCAGGCCATCGCCACGGAAATCAAAATCATCAGGAAGAACATCATCATCACACCTTCAATCTTATTAGCCTTTCAATTGTAGTGCAGATACACAAAGGGCCAAATGATGTCCGTTCATGTGCAGAAGATTCTGTGTGTAGCGTTTGTATTAAAACTTGACTACACAATGCACAGACACTTTCCCTCTTAGCAGGAAAAGATACATAAAAAGGAATCTCATGTAATATATTGTATATTTATTACACATATATCACCACGACTGGGAGGGTTAAATGTAAACTAAATGAGTTGAGATGTTCATGTATCATATACAAACACACTCCCACCGGCCACTCTTCCGTTACCTCTTTCAGTTTCTTAGGGACATGCAATATGTACATTTCAACAGATTTTAAAGAGGCACTTTTATTTTCTGTACAAACAAAAGAAAAACAGATACAACAATAAAAAAAACTATGGATGTATATGAATTTTAGCTTGCTAAAATGTAACATGTAGATGTATAAGACGTGTAAAGTCCTGAAGATGCATGATATACATTTTATGTATTTTAATTTTTAATTTTTATACATCTAAAGAAATGTTTGCACTTTTTTTACCTTGAATGTGTAATAATGTTGTGTTGCTTGTAGGCACTTTACAGTAGGATGTTTATATACACGAACAAAATATTGTATTTATGATATGATCTCCAGCGTAAGTTATCAAGAACCACATTCTTTTTCTTTGATGAAACCACAAGTTTAAGCGTAAATGGAGCTTTATATGCAGGGAGGTGTAAAGAATCAAGCGTAAGACTGTAAAATGTACAAATGTAGAACTATTGGAAGCTCTGTTGGGACTGAATCATATTCAACAAGTTCTGCGATTGGTTTACATGTATGTAGACAGCAATAATCTGACCACGACACTAATCTGAAGATGAAAAACATATTTCTGAGGACACATTTGGAATAAGCATGACTGAACTGACATGTGGACTATTTTAACCGCATAACTGCAGAACTGTAAACTCTTATTGTACAGCAATCAGATTGCTTGACAAGATCTTTTACCTTACAATGTTTGTGAAAATAAAATATATCAGTATAAAATTACTGCTGTGTTAAATTACTGCTAGACTTTATGAGCTTCAGTAAGTTAAGAAGAGAGAATCTGCATTTCTAGTAAAAACTAATAAAACGAGCTCATATTCATAAAATTTCCTCAAGATTGACTAGAATTAGGACGATTAAAGACCCTACTGCCATCATCATCATCTTCATCATCTTCCTTAACATCATCATCACCTTCCTCATGGTCATCACCTTCATCCTCATTATCACCTTCATCCTCATCATCTTCATCATCCTCATCACCTTCATCCTCATCATCTTCATTATCCGCATCATCCTCATCCTCCTCATCATCCTCCTCATCATCCTCATCCTCATTCTCATCATATATAATGAATTCATGACGTCACTCGCTGACTCTGTAGAGGTGATGGAGACATGTCAGATATGCTACACATCGCTATCAGATCCTTCAACAAAAGACATTTCTTGCTGCAATATGAAGATAATGAGGACATGACTAATAAATGTAAATGTTGTTATATTAGATCATATAAATGTACAGAGGGAAAAGCATCAGTGATCACGTGACATGACGTATCTCAGACACTGAAGGCTCAACAACACTTCTCATGTCGGTGACACAACACACAGAAGACACACAACTGAGAACACACAGAAGACACACAACTGAGAACACACAGAAGACACACAACTGAGAACACACAGAAGACACACAACTGAGAACACACAGAAGACACACAACTGAGAACACACAGAAGACACACAACTGATAACACACTGAAGACACACAACTGAGAACACACAGAAGACACACAACTGACAACACACAGAAGACACACAACTGAGAACACACAGAAGACACACAACTGAGAACACACAGAAGACACACAACTGAGAACACACAGAAGACACACAACTGAGAACACACAGAAGACACACAACTGAGAACACACAGAAGACACACAACTGAGAACACACAGAAGACACACAACTGAGAACACACAGAAGACACACACAACTGAGAACACACAGAAGACACACAACTGAGAACACACAGAAGACACACAACTGAGAACACACAGAAGACACACAACTGAGAACACACAGAAGACACACAACTGAGAACACACAGAAGACACACAACTGAGAACACACAGAAGACACACAACTGACAACACACAGAAGACACACAACTGAGAACACACAGAAGACACACAACTGAGAACACACAGAAGACACACAACTGAGAACACACAGAAGACACACAACTGAGAACACACAGAAGACACACAACTGAGAACACACAGAAGACACACAACTGAGAACACACAGAAGACACACAACTGACAACACACAGAAGACACACAACTGAGAACACACAGAAGACACACAACTGAGAACACACAGAAGACACACAACTGAGAACACACAGAAGACACACAACTGAGAACACACAGAAGACACACAACTGAGAACACACAGAAGACACACAACTGACAACACACAGAAGACACACAACTGACAACACACAGAAGACACACAACTGAGAACACACAGAAGACACACAACTGACAACACACAGAAGACACACAACTGACAACACACAGAAGACACACAACTGAGAACACACAGAAGACACACAACTGAGAACACACAGAAGACACACAACTGAGAACACACAGAAGACACACAACTGACAACACACAGAAGACACACAACTGAGAACACACAGAAGACACACAACTGAGAACACACAGAAGACACACAACTGAGAACACACAGAAGACACACAACTGAGAACACACAGAAGACACACAACTGAGAACACACAGAAGACACACAACTGACAACACACAGAAGACACACAACTGACAACACACAGAAGACACACAACTGAGAACACACAGAAGACACACAACTGACAACACACAGAAGACACACAACTGACAACACACAGAAGACACACAACTGAGAACACACAGAAGACACACAACTGAGAACACACTGAAGACACACAACTGAGAACACACAGAAGACACACAACTGACAACACACAGAAGACACACAACTGAGAACACACAGAAGACACACAACTGAGAACACACAGAAGACACACAACTGAGAACACACAGAAGACACACAACTGAGAACACACTGAAGACACACAACTGATAACACACAGAAGACACACAACTGAGAACACACAGAAGACACACAACTGAGAACACACAGAAGACACACAACTGAGAACACACAGAAGACACACAACTAACAACACACAGAAGGAATAACAGAACTATGTTATTTTCATCCTTTCGTCAGTGTGAGCGCGTTGAAGCTCCGCCCATTTCCATGACGTGTCAGATGTTGCGCGTCAGAGCCACGCCCTGACTCCGCATCCCTCATGACAACAGCCGCAGCATCAGCACCATCATCAGCAGCAGCAGCAGCATCACTGCAGGAGAAGATCAACACAACTATACACAACACACAAGAACGACAACACAATCTATTACACAGCGTTGTTTCTCTGTGCTGACGCGTCGACGTTTGTTCCGCCGAGCCTCCATCTGCTTGACCTCAGGCCGTTCCTCGCATCTCGTGTTGATCTCGAGGATTGTGTGACATCATGACGGACGCAGTGTCAGAGTGTAACATCAAAGTGTTGTGTCGCTTCAGACCTCTCAACCAGGCCGAGATCCTCAGAGGAGACAAATTCCTGCCCACCTTCCAAGGAGACGACACTGTCATCATCGCGGTGAGAGCAGACCTCAGCACTGTGTCATCTCTATATATATATATATATAATACATACATCTAATATATACATCATCTAATATATATACATCTAATATATATACATCTAATATATATACATCTAATATATATACATCTAATATATATACATCTAATATATATACATCTAATATATACATCATCTAATATATACATCATCTAATATATATATATACATCTAATATATATACATCTAATATATACATCATCTAATATACATCATCTAATATATATACATCATCTAATATATATATCTAATATATACATCATCTAATATATACATCATCTAATATATATACATCTAATATATATACATCTAATATATATACATCTAATATATATACATCTAATATATATACATCTAATATATATACATCTAATATATATACATCTAATATATACATCATCTAATATATACATCATCTAATATACATCATCTAATATATATACATCTAATATATATACATCTAATATATACATCATCTAATATACATCATCTAATATATATACATCTAATATATATACATCATCTAATATATATATCTAATATATACATCATCTAATATATACATCATCTAATATATATACATCTAATATATATACATCATCTAATATATATACATCTAATATATATACATCTAATATATACATCATCTAATATACATCATCTAATATATATACATCTAATATATATACATCATCTAATATATATATCTAATATATACATCATCTAATATATACATCATCTAATATATATACATCTAATATATACATCTAATATATATACATCTAATATATACATCATCTAATATATATACATCTAATATATACATCATCTAATATATACATCATCTAATATATACATCATCTAATATATATATATACATCTAATATATATACATCTAATATATATACATCTAATATATATACATCATCTAATATATATACATCTAATATATATACATCATCTAATATATATATATCTAATATATATACATCTAATATATACATCTAATATATATACATCTAATATATATACATCTAATATACATCATCTAATATATATACATCTAATATACATCATCTAATATATATATATCTAATATATACATCATCTAATATATATACATCTAATATATATATCATCTAATATATATACATCTAATATATATACATCTAATATATACATCTAATATATATACATCTAATATATACATCATCTAATATATATACATCTAATATATATACATCTAATATATATACATCTAATATATATACATCATCTAATATATACAACATCTAATATATATACATCTAATATACATACATCTAATATATACATCTAATATATATACATCTAATATATACATCATCTAATATATATACATCTAATATACATACATCTAATATATACATCTAATATATATACATCTAATATATACATCATCTAATATATATACATCTAATATATATACATCTAATATATATACATCTAATATATATACATCTAATATATACATCATCTAATATATATACATCTAATATATACATCATCTAATATATATACATCTAATATATACATCATCTAATATATATACATCTAATATATATACATCATCGCGGTGAGAGCAGACCTCAGCACTGTGTCATCTCTATATATATATATATATAATACATACATCTAATATATACATCTAATATATATACATCTAATATATACATCATCTAATATACATACATCTAATATATACATCTAATATATATACATCTAATATATACATCATCTAATATATATACATCTAATATATATACATCTAATATATATACATCTAATATATATACATCTAATATATACATCATCTAATATATATACATCTAATATATACATCATCTAATATATATACATCTAATATATACATCATCTAATATATATACATCTAATATATATACATCTAATATATATACATCTAATATATATACATCTAATATATATACATCTAATATATACATCATCTAATATATATACATCTAATATATACATCATCTAATATATATACATCTAATATATATACATCTAATATATATACATCTAATATATATACATCTAATATATATACATCTAATATATACATCATCTAATATATATACATCTAATATATACATCATCTAATATATACATCTAATATATATACATCATCTAATATATATACATCTAATATATATACATCTAATATATATACATCTAATATATATACATCTAATATATATACATCTAATATATACATCATCTAATATATATACATCTAATATATATACATCACTTTATATACATCATCGCAGTGAGAGCAGACCTCAGCACTGTGTCATCTCTCTCTCTATATATATATATAATATATACATCTAATATATACATCATCTAATATACATCATCTAATATATATATCTAATATATACATCTAATATATACATACATCTAATATATATACATCTAATATATATACATCTAATATATATATACATCTAATATATACATCATCTAATATATATACATCTAATATATATACATCTAATATATATACATCATCTAATATACATCTAATATATATACATCATCTAATATATACATCTAATATATACATCATCTAATATATATACATCTAATATATATACATCTAATATATATACATCTAATATATATACATCTAATATACATCTAATATACATCATCTAATATATATATATCTAATATACATCTTCTAATATATATACATCTAATATACATCTAATATACATCATCTAATATATATACATCTAATATACATCATCTAATATATATATCTAATATATACATCATTTAATATATATACATCTAATATACATCTAATATACATCATCTAATATATATATATCTAATATACATCATCTAATATATATACATCTAATATACATCATCTAATATATATATCTAATATATACATCATTTAATATATATACATCTAATATACATCTAATATACATCATCTAATATATATATATCTAATATACATCATCTAATATATATACATCTAATATACATCTAATATACATCATCTAATATATATACATCTAATATACATCATCTAATATATATACATCTAATATATATACATCTAATATATATACATCTAATATATATACATCTAATATATATACATATAATATACATCATCTAATATATACATCTAATATATATACATCTAATATATACATCTAATATATATACATCTAATATATATACATCTAATATATACATCATCTAATATATACATCATCTAATATATACATCATCTAATATATATATATACATCTAATATATATATACATCTAATATATAT
>CM065656.1:23104103-23119103 GCA_033220385.1 Triplophysa yarkandensis
TTTTATAAGTCAGATATACATGAGCAGTGAACGAGACAATTATGTTTTTATAAGTCAGATGTGAATGAGCAGTGAACGAGACAATTATGTTTTTATAAGTCAGATATAAGTGAGCAGTGAACGAGACAATTATGTTTTTATAAGTCAGATATAAGTGAGCAGTGAACGAGACAATTATGTTTTTATAAGTCAGATATAAGTGAGCAGTGAACGAGACAATTATGTTTTTATAAGTCAGATATAAGTGAGCAGTGAACGAGACAATTATGTTTTTATAAGTCAGATATGAATGAGCAGTGAACGAGACAATTACGTTTTTATAAGTCAGATGTGAATGAGCAGTGAACGAGACAATTATGTTTTTATAAGTCAGATGTGAATGAGCAGTGAACGAGACAATTATGTTTTTATAAGTCAGATATGAATGAGCAGTGAACGAGACAATTATGTTTTTATAAGTCAGATATAAGCGAGCAGTGAACGAGACAATTATGTTTTTATAAGTCAGAGATGAATGAGCAGTGAACGAGACAATTATGTTTTTATAAGTCAGATATGAATGAGCAGTGAACGAAACAATTATGTTTTTATAAGTCAGAGATGAATGAGCAGTGAACGAGACAATTATGTTTTTATAAGTCAGATGTGAATGAGCAGTGAACGAGACAATTATGTTTTTATAAGTCAGATATAAGTGAGCAGTGAACGAGACAATTATGTTTTTATAAGTCAGATATGAATGAGCAGTGAACGAGACAATTATGTTTTTATAAGTCAGATGTGAATGAGCAGTGAACGAGACAATTATGTTTTTATAAGTCAGATATAAATGAGCAGTGAACGAGACAATTATGTTTTTATAAGTCAGATGTGAATGAGCAGTGAACGAGACAATTATGTTTTTATAAGTCAGATATAAGTGAGCAGTGAACGAGACAATTATGTTTTTATAAGTCAGATGTGAATGAGCAGTGAACGAGACAATTATGTTTTTATAAGTCAGATATAAATGAGCAGTGAACGAGACAATTATGTTTTTATAAGTCAGATGTGAATGAGCAGTGAACGAGACAATGATGTTTTTATAAGTCAGATATAAGTGAGCAGTGAACGAGACAATTATGTTTTTATAAGTCAGATATACGTGAGCAGTGAACGAGACAATTATGTTTTTATAAGTCAGATATAAGTGAGCAGTGAACGAGACAATTATGTTTTTATAAGTCAGATATAAGTGAGCAGTAAACGAGACAATTATGTTTTTATAAGTCAGATATGAATGAGCAGCGAACGAGACAATTATATTTTAATAAGTCAGATATAAATGAGCAGTGAACGAGACAATTATGTTTTTATAAGTCAGATGTGAATGAGCAGTGAACGAGACAATTATGTTTTTAAAAGTCAGATATGAATGAGCAGTGAACGAGACAATTATGTTTTTATAAGTCAGATATAAATGAGCAGTGAACGAGACAATTATGTTTTTATAAGTCAGATGTGAATGAGCAGTGAACGAGACAATTATGTTTTTATAAGTCAGATGTGAATGAGCAGTGAACGAGACAATTATGTTTTTATAAGTCAGATATGAATGAGCAGTGAACGAGACAATTATGTTTTTATAAGTCAGATATAAATGAGCAGTGAACGAGACAATTATGTTTTAATAAGTCAGATATAAATGAGCAGTGATCGAGACAATTATGTTTTTATAAGTCAGATATAAGTGAGCAGTGATCGAGACAATGATGTTTTTATAAGTCAGATATGAATGAGCAGCGAACGAGACAATTATGTTTTTATAAGTCAGATATGAATGAGCAGCGAACGAGACAATTATGTTTTAATAAGTCAGATATAAATGAGCAGTGAACGAGACAATTATGTTTTTATAAGTCAGATATAAGTGAGCAGTGATCGAGACAATGATGTTTTTATAAGTCAGATATGAATGAGCAGCGAACGAGACAATTATGTTTTTATAAGTCAGATATAAGTGAGCAGTGAACGAGACAATTATGTTTTTATAAGTCAGATATAAGTGAGCAGTAAACGAGACAATTATGTTTTTATAAGTCAGATATGAATGAGCAGCGAACGAGACAATTATGTTTTTATAAGTCAGATGTGAATGAGCAGTGAACGAGACAATTATGTTTTTATAAGTCAGATGTGAATGAGCAGTGAACGAGACAATTATGTTTTTATAAGTCAGATATGAATGAGCAGTGAACGAGACAATTATGTTTTTATAAGTCAGATGTGAATGAGCAGTGAACGAGACAATTATGTTTTTAAAAGTCAGATATGAATGAGCAGTGAACGAGACAATTATGTTTTTATAAGTCAGATATAAATGAGCAGTGAACGAGACAATTATGTTTTTATAAGTCAGATGTGAATGAGCAGTGAACGAGACAATTATGTTTTTATAAGTCAGATGTGAATGAGCAGTGAACGAGACAATTATGTTTTTATAAGTCAGATATGAATGAGCAGTGAACGAGACAATTATGTTTTTATAAGTCAGATATAAATGAGCAGTGAACGAGACAATTATGTTTTTATAAGTCAGATGTGAATGAGCAGTGAACGAGACAATTATGTTTTTATAAGTCAGATGTGAATGAGCAGTGAACGAGACAATTATGTTTTTATAAGTCAGATATGAATGAGCAGTGAACGAGACAATTATGTTTTTATAAGTCAGATATGAATGAGCAGTGAACGAGACAATTATGTTTTTATAAGTCAGATATAAATGAGCAGTGAACGAGACAATTATGTTTTTATAAGTCAGATATAAATGAGCAGTGAACGAGACAATTATGTTTTTATAAGTCAGATGTGAATGAGCAGTGAACGAGACAATTATGTTTTTATAAGTCAGATGTGAATGAGCAGTGAACGAGACAATTATGTTTTTAAAAGTCAGATATGAATGAGCAGTGAACGAGACAATTATGTTTTTATAAGTCAGATATAAATGAGCAGTGAACGAGACAATTATGTTTTTATAAGTCAGATGTGAATGAGCAGTGAACGAGACAATTATGTTTTTATAAGTCAGATGTGAATGAGCAGTGAACGAGACAATTATGTTTTTATAAGTCAGATATGAATGAGCAGTGAACGAGACAATTATGTTTTTATAAGTCAGATATGAATGAGCAGTGAACGAGACAATTATGTTTTTATAAGTCAGATATAAATGAGCAGTGAACGAGACAATTATGTTTTAATAAGTCAGATATAAATGAGCAGTGAACGAGACAATTATGTTTTTATAAGTCAGATATAAGTGAGCAGTGATCGAGACAATGATGTTTTTATAAGTCAGATATGAATGAGCAGCGAACGAGACAATTATGTTTTTATAAGTCAGATATAAATGAGCAGTGAACGAAACAATTATGTTTTTATAAGTCAGATATGAATGAGCAGTGAACGAAACAATTATGTTTTTATAAGTCAGATATGAATGAGCAGCGAACGAGACAATGATGTTTTTATAAGTCAGATATAAATGAGCAGTGAACGAAACAATTATGTTTTTATAAGTCAGATATAAATGAGCAGTGAACGAAACAATTATGTTTTTATAAGTCATATATGAATGAGCAGTGAACGAGACAATTATGTTTTTATAAGTCAGATATGAATGAGCAGTGAACGAAACAATTATGTTTTTATAAGTCAGATATGAATGAGCAGTGAACGAGACAATTATGTTTTTATAAGTCAGATGTGAATGAGCAGTGAACGAAACAATTATGTTTTTATAAGTCAGATATAAATGAGCAGTGAACGAAACAATTATGTTTTTATAAGTCAGATATGAATGAGCAGTGAACGAGACAATGATGTTTTAATAAATCAGATATGAATGAGCAGTGAACGAGACAATTATGTTTTTATAAGTCAGATATGAATGAGCAGTGAACGAGACAATGATGTTTTAATAAATCAGATATGAATGAGCAGTGAACGAGACAATTATGTTTTTATAAGTCAGATATGAATGAGCAGTGAACGAGACAATTATGTTTTTATAAGTCAGATGTGAATGAGCAGTGAACGAGACAATTATGTTTTTATAAGTCAGATATGAATTGGCAGTGAACGAGACAATGATGTTTTTATAAGTCAGATATGAATGAGCAGTGAACGAGACAATTATGTTTTTATAAGTCAGATGTGAATGAGCAGTGAACGAGACAATTATGTTTTTATAAGTCAGATGTGAATGAGCAGTGAACGAGACAATTATGTTTTTATAAGTCAGATATAAGTGAGCAGTGAACGAGACAATTATGTTTTTATAAGTCAGATATACGTGAGCAGTGAACGAGACAATTATGTTTTTATAAGTCAGATATAAGTGAGCAGTGAACGAGACAATTATGTTTTTATAAGTCAGATATAAATGAGGAGTGAACGAGACAATTATGTTTTTATAAGTCAGATATAAGTGAGCAGTGAACGAGACAATTATGTTTTTATAAGTCAGATATAAGTGAGCAGTGAACGAGACAATTATGTTTTTATAAGTCAGATATACGTGAGCAGTGAACGAGACAATTATGTTTTTATAAGTCAGATATAAGTGAGCAGTGAACGAGACAATTATGTTTTTATAAGTCAGATATAAGTGAGCAGTGAACGAGACAATTATGTTTTTATAAGTCAGATATACGTGAGCAGTGAACGAGACAATTATGTTTTTATAAGTCAGATATAAGTGAGCAGTGAACGAGACAATTATGTTTTTATAAGTCAGATATAAATGAGCAGTGAACGAGACAATTATGTTTTTATAAGTCAGATATAAGTGAGCAGTGAACGAGACAATTATGTTTTTATAAGTCAGATATACGTGAGCAGTGAACGAGACAATTATGTTTTTATAAGTCAGATATAAGTGAGCAGTGAACGAGACAATTATGTTTTTATAAGTCAGATGTGAATGAGCAGTGAACGAGACAATTATGTTTTTATAAGTCAGATGTGAATGAGCAGTGAACGAGACAATTATGTTTTTATAAGTCAGATATGAATGAGCAGTGAACGAGACAATTATGTTTTTATAAGTCAGATATAAATGAGCAGTGAACGAGACAATTATGTTTTTATAAGTCAGATATGAATGAGCAGTGAACGAGACAATTATGTTTTTATAAGTCAGATATAAGTGAGCAGTAAACGAGACAATTATGTTTTTATAAGTCAGATATACGTGAGCAGTGAACGAGACAATTATGTTTTTATAAGTCAGATATAAGTGAGCAGTGAACGAGACAATTATGTTTTTATAAGTCAGATGTGAATGAGCAGTGAACGAGACAATTATGTTTTTAAAAGTCAGATATGAATGAGCAGTGAACGAGACAATTATGTTTTTATAAGTCAGATATGAATGAGCAGTGAACGAGACAATTATGTTTTTATAAGTCAGATATGAATGAGCAGTGAACGAGACAATTATGTTTTAATAAGTCAGATATAAATGAGCAGTGAACGAGACAATTATGTTTTTAAAAGTCAGATATGAATGAGCAGTGAACGAGACAATTATGTTTTTATAAGTCAGATATGAATGAGCAGTGAACGAGACAATTATGTTTTTATAAGTCAGATATGAATGAGCAGTGAACGAGACAATTATGTTTTTATAAGTCAGATATAAGTGAGCAGTGAACGAGACAATGATGTTTTTATAAGTCAGATATGAATGAGCAGTGAACGAAACAATTATGTTTTTATAAGTCATATATGAATGAGCAGTGAACGAGACAATTATGTTTTTATAAGTCAGATATGAATGAGCAGTGAACGAAACAATTATGTTTTTATAAGTCAGATATGAATGAGCAGTGAACGAGACAATGATGTTTTTATAAGTCAGATATACGTGAGCAGTGAACGAGACAATTATGTTTTTATAAGTCAGATATAAATGAGCAGTGAACGAGACAATTATGTTTTTATAAGTCAGATATGAATGAGCAGTGAACGAAACAATTATGTTTTTATAAGTCAGATATGAATGAGCAGTGAACGAGACAATTATGTTTTTATAAGTCAGATATCAATGAGCAGTGAACGAGACAATGATGTTTTAATAAGTCAGATATGAATGAGCAGTGAACGAGACAATTATGTTTTTATAAGTCAGATGTGAATGAGCAGTGAACGAGACAATTATGTTTTTATAAGTCAGATGTGAATGAGCAGTGAACGAGACAATTATGTTTTTATAAGTCAGATATACGTGAGCAGTGAACGAGACAATTATGTTTTTATAAGTCAGATATACGTGAGCAGTGAACGAGACAATTATGTTTTTATAAGTCAGATATAAGTGAGCAGTGAACGAGACAATGATGTTTTTATAAGTCAGATATGAATGAGCAGTGAACGAAACAATTATGTTTTTATAAGTCATATATGAATGAGCAGTGAACGAGACAATTATGTTTTTATAAGTCAGATATGAATGAGCAGTGAACGAAACAATTATGTTTTTATAAGTCAGATATGAATGAGCAGTGAACGAGACAATGATGTTTTTATAAGTCAGATATACGTGAGCAGTGAACGAGACAATTATGTTTTTATAAGTCAGATATAAATGAGCAGTGAACGAGACAATTATGTTTTTATAAGTCAGATATGAATGAGCAGTGAACGAAACAATTATGTTTTTATAAGTCAGATATGAATGAGCAGTGAACGAGACAATTATGTTTTTATAAGTCAGATATCAATGAGCAGTGAACGAGACAATGATGTTTTAATAAGTCAGATATGAATGAGCAGTGAACGAGACAATTATGTTTTTATAAGTCAGATGTGAATGAGCAGTGAACGAGACAATTATGTTTTTATAAGTCAGATGTGAATGAGCAGTGAACGAGACAATTATGTTTTTATAAGTCAGATATACGTGAGCAGTGAACGAGACAATTATGTTTTTATAAGTCAGATATACGTGAGCAGTGAACGAGACAATTATGTTTTTATAAGTCAGATATAAGTGAGCAGTGAACGAGACAATTATGTTTTTATAAGTCAGATATAAGTGAGCAGTGAACGAGACAATTATGTTTTTATAAGTCAGATATAAGTGAGCAGTGAACGAGACAATTATGTTTTTATAAGTCAGATGTGAATGAGCAGTGAACGAGACAATTATGTTTTTATAAGTCAGATATAAGTGAGCAGTGAACGAGACAATTATGTTTTTATAAGTCAGATATAAGTGAGCAGTGAACGAGACAATTATGTTTTTATAAGTCAGATATAAGTGAGCAGTGAACGAGACAATTATGTTTTTATAAGTCAGATGTGAATGAGCAGTGAACGAGACAATTATGTTTTTATAAGTCAGATGTGAATGAGCAGTGAACGAGACAATTATGTTTTTATAAGTCAGATATGAATGAGCAGTGAACGAGACAATTATGTTTTTATAAGTCAGATATGAATGAGCAGTGAACGAGACAATTATGTTTTTATAAGTCAGATATAAGTGAGCAGTAAACGAGACAATTATGTTTTTATAAGTCAGATATGAATGAGCAGTGAACGAGACAATTATGTTTTTATAAGTCAGATATAAGTGAGCAGTGAACGAGACAATTATGTTTTTATAAGTCAGATATAAGTGAGCAGTGAACGAGACAATTATGTTTTAATAAGTCAGATGTGAATGAGCAGTGAACGAGACAATTATGTTTTTATAAGTCAGATATAAGTGAGCAGTGAACGAGACAATTATGTTTTTATATGTCAGATATAAGTGAGCAGTGAACGAGACAATTATGTTTTTAAAAGTCAGATATGAATGAGCAGTGAACGAGACAATTATGTTTTTATAAGTCAGATATGAATGAGCAGTGAACGAGACAATTATGTTTTTATAAGTCAGATATAAGTGAGCAGTGAACGAGACAATTATGTTTTTATAAGTCAGATATGAATGAGCAGTGAACGAGACAATTATGTTTTTATAAGTCAGATATGAATGAGCAGTGAACGAGACAATTATGTTTTTATAAGTCAGATATAAATGAGCAGTGAACGAGACAATTATGTTTTTATAAGTCAGATATGAATGAGCAGTGAACGAGACAATTATGTTTTTATAAGTCAGATATAAGTGAGCAGTAAACGAGACAATTATGTTTTTATAAGTCAGATATAAGTGAGCAGTAAACGAGACAATTATGTTTTTATAAGTCAGATGTGAATGAGCAGTGAACGAGACAATTATGTTTTTATAAGTCAGATGTGAATGAGCAGTGAACGAGACAATTATGTTTTTATAAGTCAGATATACGTGAGCAGTGAACGAGACAATTATGTTTTTATAAGTCAGATATACGTGAGCAGTGAACGAGACAATTATGTTTTTATAAGTCAGATATGAATGAGCAGTGAACGAGACAATTATGTTTTTATAAGTCAGATATACGTGAGCAGTGAACGAGACAATTATGTTTTTATAAGTCAGATATGAATGAGCAGTGAACGAGACAATTATGTTTTTATAAGTCAGATGTGAATGAGCAGTGAACGAGACAATTATGTTTTTATAAGTCAGATATACGTGAGCAGTGAACGAGACAATTATGTTTTTATAAGTCAGATATAAGTGAGCAGTGAACGAGACAATTATGTTTTTATAAGTCAGATATAAGTGAGCAGTGAACGAGACAATTATGTTTTTATAAGTCAGATATGAATGAGCAGTGAACGAGACAATTACGTTTTTATAAGTCAGATATGAATGAGCAGTGAACGAGACAATTATGTTTTTATAAGTCAGACATGAATGAGCAGTGAACGAGACAATTATGTTTTAATAAGTCAGATATGAATGAGCAGTGAACGAGACAATTATGTTTTTATAAGTCAGATATAAATGAGCAGTGAACGAGACAATTATGTTTTTATAAGTCAGATATAAATGAGCAGTGAACGAGACAATTATGTTTTTATAAGTCAGATATAAGTGAGCAGTGAACGAGACAATTATGTTTTTATAAGTCAGATATAAGTGAGCAGTGAACGAGACAATTATGTTTTAATAAGTCAGATATAAGTGAGCAGTGAACGAGACAATGATGTTTTAATAAGTCAGATATGAATGAGCAGTGAACGAGACAATTATGTTTTAATAAGTCAGATATGAATGAGCAGTGAACGAGACAATTATGTTTTTATAAGTCAGATGTGAATGAGCAGTGAACGAGACAATTATGTTTTTATAAGTCAGATATGAATGAGCAGTGAACAAGACAATTATGTTTTTATAAGTCAGATATAAATGAGCAGTGAACGAGACAATTATGTTTTTATAAGTCAGATATACGTGAGCAGTGAACGAGACAATTATGTTTTTATAAGTCAGATATAAATGAGCAGTGAACGAGACAATTATGTTTTAATAAGTCAGATATAAGTGAGCAGTGAACGAGACAATTATGTTTTAATAAGTCAGAGATGAGTGAGCAGTAAATGAGGCATTGATACTTTTCTTCATCAGTTATGACTGAAAAGTAAATGAGATTATGTTGTTTTTCACATTAAGATATGAGACAGTGATGTTTTTATCAGTGAGATATGAATGAGCAGTGAATGAAATGATGTTGTTTTTCTTCATTAGACATGAATGAGCACAGCTCTCGCAGTCACAGCATCTTTCTGATCAACATCAAACAGGAACATGTGGAGACGGAGCAGAAACTCTGTGGAAAACTCTATCTGGTGGATCTGGCCGGCAGTGAAAAGGTCTTTTATCTATGATCATTGAAATATAAAAAAAGACCAACTGATAGTTAAGTGTTGAGTAAAATTAAATTCAACATCATATCGAAATAAAATGAAATGTTAATTGATATATAACGACTGAAGAAACAAGGATTTTGTGCTTGAGCTTCTTTTGCTTAAACCACAACAAGCTGTTAATCCCTGTGAGTTACATCATACCTGTGGACCCTGAACACCAGCGGCCTGCATGTGTCATTGCATGTCAGTGTGGATAACAATACAGAAGCACAATGAAAACTGAAATGTATGCTATGGAATAGAGGCGACTGTGTAAGTCTGAACCAGGACTATAAATCGGATTATTCAGTTTATGCAAATAGATTGAATGTGATCAACTGTGTTGTTGTGATGGGATTCTTCCCTACTGGATAAAGTTAGCGGCCCCATTACCTCCAGTTTAACATCAGAGAAGATTTAAGCCTACAAATAAATCTGATTCAATTATATTTCTTCAGTTTTACAACCTCATGTCCACCATGAACTTTAATATGTGATCACCATCTGATGTTGTGATGGTGTAGGTCAGTAAGACTGGTGCTGCTGGAGCGGTTCTTGATGAGGCTAAAAACATCAACAAGTCTCTGTCCTCTCTGGGAAATGTCATCTCTGCTCTCGCTGAGGGAACCGTAAGTCTCTGTCACACACACACGCACGCACACACATCACACATGCTCATGGGTTTGTCTTGTGTATGAGCAGAAGTCTCATGTGCCGTACCGGGACAGTAAGATGACCAGGATCCTGCAGGATTCTCTGGGTGGAAACTGTCGCACCACCATGTTCATCTGCTGCTCTCCCTCCAGCTACAATGATGCCGAGACCAAATCCACCCTGATGTTTGGACAGCGGTAACACACACACACACACACACACACACACACACACACACACGCACGCACACACACACACACAAACACGCGCACACACGCACATACACACAAACTCACACACACACACACACACACACACACACACACACACACACACACACACACACACACACACACACACACACACACACACACACACACACACAAACACGTGCACACACGCACATACACACACACACACACACACACACACACACACACACACACACACACACGTGCACACAAACCCACACGTGCACACACACACACACACACACACACACACACACACACACACACACACACACACACACACACACACACACACACACACAAAATGTTTTACAATTATTACAATAAATAAATAATCTTAGCTCGACTTTGTGAAATAAAAGACTTAGGTCAGTATGTGCTTGCCATTTAATCTCACTTATGTCTAGGAGAAACAATTGAGACATTAGATCACGTTTCAGACAAATACAGACATGCAGAGGTAGTTTTGATTTGTTGAGAAAGATCTGGCTTATCCTTAAGGCTTCGTGGTGTATATGTGCTGTGGATATTTGATATTTTGGAGACGTTTCTCCAAAACATTTCAGGGGAAGAAAACAAGCATTCCATAAAGTTTAGAGTCCTGAAACGAACAAGCGTGTCTTTATAGCAAATCTCCAACATTCTCATCGTTAGTTTGACGTTCGTCTTATTTGGAATATAAGTGGGTGTTTTTTTGTTTCAGTGCTAAGACCATCAAGAACACGGCTTCCATTAACCTGGAGCTGACGGCCGAGCAGTGGAAGAGGAAGTACGAGAAAGAGAAAGAGAAGAGCAAGAGTCTGAGGGACACCATCCAGATACTGGAGATGGAGCTGAAGCGCTGGAGAAGTGGTCAGAATCCCTTCACGCTAAGCACAAACATCACACAGAGAGAGATTGTTCATGGCCTGTGGTTATTGTATGTTGACAGGAGAGAATGTTCCAGAAACGGAGCAGACTGATACTGGGGTGGTGAAACTGGACGCCAGTGATGAAGTGTCTCTGGATAATGAGAGATCGATGGATCAGCAGCAGCGGATCAGAGACAGAGAATCAGAATCCTCCTCTATCGTTGTGCGCATCTCCGAAGAAGAGCGGCAGAAATATGAGGAGGAGATCCGTAAACTCTACCGCCAACTGGACGATAAGGTGAGCACATGATTATTCATCACATGGCCAGAGAATCACTTCATGAAATGACATTTGCTTTGTTTAAGGATGATGAGATTAATCTTCAGTGTCAGCTGGTGGAGAAACTGAAGGAGCAGATCTTAGATCAGGATGAGGTAAGGCATGAGATCTGACATGTGAATGACGATGATCAACACCTTTCTTTCATGCAAATCGTGCTGTGTGTGTGTGTGTGTGCTGTAGTTGCTGGCGTCAACGCGAGGTGACAGTGATAAGGTCCAGACAGAGTTAGGTCGCCTGCAGACGGAGAGCGACAGTGCAAAAGCTGAGGTGAGAGAGGTTCTGCAGGCGTTAGAAGAACTCGCCGTCAACTACGATCAGAAGAGTCAGGAGGTGGAGGAGAAGAGTCTTCATAACAAACAACTCGCTGAGCAGCTCAGCCATAAGATGGTGATGGTTTACACCCACAGTCTCACTGTGCTTTAACCGCACGTCAGGGATGTCATGCTGTCAATTGTGTCATTGATATCACAGGCCAGTTTAATAGAGCTGGAGTCTGAGCTTGCTCAAATGCAGGAGGTGAGCTCACAGCAGAGGAAGCGCATCGCCGATGTCTTGAACGGACTTATGAAGGACCTCAGCGAGTTCAGTACCATCGTTGGCAATGGAGAAATCAAACTAGTAAGCCATGAGACTCATTTGAAAACCCTTGAGTTTGTGCCATCTAGTTTTTAAGCTGTATCATGGAGACGTGTTTTATGATGTGATGATGTCCATGGATGAAGTGTAAATGATGTGTAATAAACATCAGTTAATAGCAGTTGAAGAGCATGTGTGTGTCCGCTCTGTGTGTGTAGCCAGTGGAGATCAGCGGAGCCATCGAGGAGGAGTTCACTGTCGCTCGACTCTACATCAGTAAGATCAAATCAGAGGTGAAGTCCATGGTAAAGCGCTGCAAACAGCTGGAGAACATGCAGTTAGAGTGTCATCGCAAGATGGAGGAGACCAGCCGAGAGCTCTCGTCCTGTCAGCTTCTCATCTCACAGGTGAGCGCAGGGTTGGGCTCACTGATGGTTCTGGCGGGGGGCAGTGTCTGTGCTCCACCCGGCCCCCTAAATTCTGAATCGTTTCTGGAATGTCGAGTCTGTGTGCCTTTAACAAGAATACGTTAACGTCCTACTGGTACTGAAAATATTTTGTAAAATAAAAAGAAAATGTGTGTGTGTGTGCGTGCGTGCGTGCGTGCGTGCGTGTGTGTGTGCGTGCGTGTGTGTGTGTGTGTGCGTGCAGCATGAGGCAAAGATCCGCTCTCTCACTGAATACATGCAGAACGTGGAGCAGAAGAAGAGACAGCTGGAGGATAATTATGATGCTCTGAGTGAAGAGCTCTACACACTGCAGAACTCAGGTAACACACGCACGCACGCACGCACGCACGCACACACACACACACACACACACAGATCATGATTTTATTTATGTGTAGTCTCACCTAATGCGTGTTTTGTTTATAGCTGATGAAGGACAGAAGACAGACAGAGAGGCTGATGGGAAGGTCGTACACACGACTCTTATTATGTTCATCATACATCACATGACATTAACATATACATGTGTTTGTGTGGTTGAATACGCAAATTTAAGAATGTGTTTCATCAAAGTTGTGTGTATCTGTAGAAGACGTGCGCTCATCCTGCCGTTCACGTTGAGTCGCGGCAGTCTCAGCTGAGTCTCCTGAGAGATGAGATCAATGAGAAACAAAGAGTCATCGATGAGCTTACAGAGTCCGTCTTTTTCATTCATTCATCATTCTTATAAAAACAGTGATGATATGTAATGATGTCATATCCTTTATCCAGTAAGAATCAAGCTCTGGAGCTGGAGCTGGCTCATGTGCGGTCCAGTCTCACAAACCTGAAGATCCAAGACGAGACCAAGAGCGCCTGTCTGGATCAGCTGTCGTACGTCACACAAGTGTTTATACTGCTACACAAGCCTTGTTAAAGCTCAGACGTAACCCCATGTTTGTCTGTCGTCTTCAGATTTCAGCAGCAAAGACACGCACAATCCAAACAGGATCTTAAAGGTCTTGAGGAGACTGTTGTAAGTATTTTTTCCTTCTGTGTTTCACAAAAAATTCATTTTATATTTCTGTCTTCATTTCTTTACACCTGACGGAAGATTAGAGATGAGATGAAGTAAAGGATGGAAGTGTGTTAGAGCATGTGTGTGTTATTGACAGAATGACCATATGTGTAGATCACATATGTGTAGTTTAAGGATCACAGTCATTATGATGAAAGCTGAATGATCGTGTCATATTCAGAGTTTATGAGTTTGTGTGAATGTTTGTCTTTTCTCATTTTATCAGGAATATTCCTGGTGAAATATTTTCTATAAGGGCGTCATGGTTAGCACACAAGTTTGATAAAACATGAGATGTAAAATGCAAATGGAAACACTCTTCATGTAGAAGCATGTGATAATTAAATTCAAGTTCTTTAAAATGAACACGATCACATGTTTGTTTCTGTGTGTCAGGCCCGTGAACTCCAGACCCTCCACAACCTGCGCAAGCTGTTCGTTCAAGACCTCACGACTCGAGTTAAAAAAGTGAGTTCCACAGGTCAACATCACGTCAGACTGAATCAATCTTTACTGTACCGTCACTCCCAAATCTTTATTGACAAACCCCAACAGAGTACAGAAACTGGACCTGATGATAGTGGGGGGTCTAACACCCAGAAACAGAAGATTTCCTTTCTTGAAAACAACCTGGATCAGCTTACAAAGGTTCATAAACAGGTAAACATGACACACCATCCGTCACCATCCTTTCTGTAGAGAGGAATAAAGGATGTGAAGTCTAAATCTGAGAAGATATTTTATAATAGATGATTAAAGCTGAGGATAAAGCTTTCATTAAGCATCCAACACCTCTCTCTCTCTCTCTCTCTCTCTCTCTCTCTCTCTCTCTCTCTCTCTCTCTCTCGTCTCTCTGGTCTCTCTCTCTCTCTGGTCTCTCTCTCTCTCACTCTCTCACTCTCTCTCTCTCTCTCTGGTCTCTCTCTCTCTCTCTCTCTCTCTCTCTCTCTCTGGTCTCTCTCTCTCTCACTCTCTCTCTCTCACT
>CM065656.1:23126603-23149103 GCA_033220385.1 Triplophysa yarkandensis
GGTCGATCAATAGTGTGTTGTGATCCGGTCGATCAATAGTGTGTTGTGATCCGGTCGATCAATAGTATGTTGTGATCCGGTCGATCAATAGTGTGTTGTGATCCGGTCGATCAATAGTGTGTTGTGATCCGGTCGATCAATAGTGTGTTGTGATCCGGTCGATCAATAGTGTGTTGTGATCCGGTCGATCAATAGTGTGTTGTGATCCGGTCGATCATCGGTGTGTTGTGATCCGGTCGATCAATAGTGTGTTGCGATCCGGTCGATCAATAGTGTGTTGCGATCCGGTCGATCAATAGTGTGTTGCGATCCGGTCGATCAATAGTGTGTTGTGATCCGGTCGATCAATAGTGTGTTGTGATCCGGTCGATCAATAGTGTGTTGTGATCCGGTCGATCAATAGTGTGTTGTGATCCGGTCGATCATCGGTGTGTTGTGATCCGGTCGATCATCGGTGTGTTGTGATCCGGTCGATCAATAGTGTGTTGTGATCCGGTCGATCATCGGTGTGTTGTGATCCGGTCGATCAATAGTGTGTTGTGATCCGGTCGATCAATAGTGTGTTGTGATCCGGTCGATCATCGGTGTGTTGTGATCCGGTCGATCATCGGTGTGTTGTGATCCGGTCGATCAATAGTGTGTTGTGATCCGGTCGATCAATAGTGTGTTGTGATTCGGTCGATCAATAGTGTGTTGCGATCCGGTCGATCAATAGTGTGTTGCGATCCGGTCGATCAATAGTGTGTTGCGATCCGGTCGATCAATAGTGTGTTGCGATCCGGTCGATCAATAGTGTGTTGTGATCCGGTCGGTCGATGAATAGTGTGTTGTGATCCGGTCGATCAATAGTGTGTTGTGATCCGGTCGATCAATAGTGTGTTGTGATCCGGTCGATCAATAGTGTGTTGCGATCCGGTCGGTCGATGAATAGTGTGTTGTGATCCGGTCGATCAATAGTGTGTTGCGATCCGGTCGATCAATAGTGTGTTGTGATCCGGTCGATCAATAGTGTGTTGTGATCCGGTCGATCATCGCTGTGTTGTGATCCGGTCGATCAATAGTGTGTTGTGATCCGGTCGATCAATAGTGTGTTGCGATCCGGTCGATCATCGCTGTGTTGCGATCCGGTCGATCAATAGTGTGTTGCGATCCGGTCGATCAATAGTGTGTTGCGATCCGGTCGATCAATAGTGTGTTGCGATCCGGTCGATCAATAGTGTGTTGCGATCCGGTCGATCAATAGTGTGTTGCGATCCGGTCGATCAATAGTGTGTTGCGATCCGGTCGATCAATAGTGTGTTGCGATCCGGTCGATCAATAGTGTGTTGCGATCCGGTCGATCAATAGTGTGTTGCGATCCGGTCGATCAATAGTGTGTTGCGATCCGGTCGATCAATAGTGTGTTGCGATCCGGTCGATCAATAGTGTGTTGCGATCCGGTCGATCAATAGTGTGTTGCGATCCGGTCGATCAATAGTGTGTTGCGATCCGGTCGATCAATAGTGTGTTGCGATCCGGTCGATCAATAGTGTGTTGCGATCCGGTCGATCAATGGTGTGTTGTGATCCGGTCGATCAATAGTGTGTTGCGATCCGGTCGATCATCGGTGTGTTGCGATCCGGTCGATCAATAGTGTGTTGCGATCCGGTCGATCAATAGTGTGTTGCGATCCGGTCGATCAATAGTGTGTTGCGATCCGGTCGATCAATAGTGTGTTGTGATCCGGTCGATCAATAGTGTGTTGTGATCCGGTCGATCAATAGTGTGTTGTGATCCGGTCGATCAATAGTGTGTTGTGATCCGGTCGATCATCGGTGTGTTGTGATCCGGTCGATCATCGGTGTGTTGTGATCCGGTCGATCAATAGTGTGTTGCGATCCGGTCGATCAATAGTGTGTTGCGATCCGGTCGATCAATAGTGTGTTGCGATCCGGTCGATCAATAGTGTGTTGCGATCCGGTCGATCAATAGTGTGTTGCGATCCGGTCGATCAATAGTGTGTTGCGATCCGGTCGATCAATAGTGTGTTGCGATCCGGTCGATCAATAGTGTGTTGCGATCCGGTCGATCAATAGTGTGTTGCGATCCGGTCGATCAATAGTGTGTTGCGATCCGGTCGATCAATAGTGTGTTGCGATCCGGTCGATCAATAGTGTGTTGCGATCCGGTCGATCAATAGTGTGTTGCGATCCGGTCGATCAATAGTGTGTTGCGATCCGGTCGATCAATAGTGTGTTGCGATCCGGTCGATCAATAGTGTGTTGCGATCCGGTCGATCAATAGTGTGTTGCGATCCGGTCGATCAATAGTGTGTTGCGATCCGGTCGATCAATAGTGTGTTGCGATCCGGTCGATCAATAGTGTGTTGCGATCCGGTCGATCAATAGTGTGTTGCGATCCGGTCGGTCGATCAATAGTGTGTTGCGATCCGGTCGGTCGATCAATAGTGTGTTGCGATCCGGTCGGTCGATCAATAGTGTGTTGCGATCCGGTCGGTCGATCAATAGTGTGTTGCGATCCGGTCGGTCGATCAATAGTGTGTTGCGATCCGGTCGGTCGATCAATAGTGTGTTGCGATCCGGTCGGTCGATCAATAGTGTGTTGCGATCCGGTCGGTCGATCAATAGTGTGTTGCGATCCGGTCGGTCGATCAATAGTGTGTTGCGATCCGGTCGGTCGATCAATAGTGTGTTGCGATCCGGTCGGTCGATCAATAGTGTGTTGCGATCCGGTCGGTCGATCAATAGTGTGTTGCGATCCGGTCGGTCGATCAATAGTGTGTTGCGATCCGGTCGGTCGATCAATAGTGTGTTGCGATCCGGTCGGTCGATCAATAGTGTGTTGCGATCCGGTCGGTCGATCAATAATGTGTTGCGATCCGGTCGGTCGATCATCGCCGTGGTGCGGTGCGATCCGGTCGGTCGATCAATAATGTGTTGCGATCCGGTCGGTCGATCAATAATGTGTTGCGATCCGGTCGGTCGATCAATAATGTGTTGCGATCCGGTCGGTCGATCAATAATGTGTTGCGATCCGGTCGGTCGATCAATAATGTGTTGCGATCCGGTCGGTCGATCAATAATGTGTTGCGATCCGGTCGGTCGATCAATAATGTGTTGCGATCCGGTCGGTCGATCAATAGTGTGTTGCGATCCGGTCGGTCGATCAATAGTGTGTTGCGATCCGGTCGGTCGATCAATAGTGTGTTGCGATCCGGTCGGTCGATCAATAGTGTGTTGCGATCCGGTCGATCAATAGTGTGTTGCGATCCGGTCGATCAATAGTGTGTTGCGATCCGGTCGATCAATAGTGTGTTGCGATCCGGTCGATCAATAATGTGTTGTGATCCGGTCGATCAATAGTGTGTTGCGATCCGGTCGGTCGATCAATAGTGTGTTGCGATCCGGTCGGTCGATCAATAGTGTGTTGCGATCCGGTCGGTCGATCAATAGTGTGTTGTGATCCGGTCGGTCGATCAATAGTGTGTTGTGATCCGGTCGGTCGATCAATAGTGTGTTGCGATCCGGTCGATCAATAGTGTGTTGCGATCCGGTCGATCAATAGTGTGTTGCGATCCGGTCGATCAATAGTGTGTTGTGATCCGGTCGATCAATAGTGTGTTGTGATCCGGTCGATCAATAGTGTGTTGCGATCCGGTCGGTCGATCAATAGTGTGTTGTTTATGTGTTTTGATCCAGTTGATCATCAGAGTTTTCTTTTCATGTTGTGAACAGGTTAATTTTAGGTGAACACAGCTCCAGGTGTGGTCTCATCTTGTCTCATCATGGACTCTGGTGTGATTGAAGGAGGACTCAATGTCACTCTCACTATCAGACTGCTCATGCACGGTAAAGAAGTTGGGAGTATCATCGGAAAGGTGCGTGTACATGAACACAACATATTCAGATGTATAATCATTTACCCATCATTCCCAACTGTGTTTTAATAGTCTTAAGCATTGAATAAGTGTTTGGAGGATTAATATTCACTACTTTAAAAAGTGTTTAACATTGAGGATGTGTCTGTCACTGATGTTGTATTATGTCTACTTAAATAAACTTGTGCCTCACAGAAAGGTGAATCGGTTAAGAAGATGCGAGAGGAGGTGAGATCATTGCTTTAATTTTCTTATTAAAGGTGTGTTAATGTACTTTTTCATGCATTCTGACGGCTTTAAATGTGCCAGCTCCTCATTCTAAACTAGGTCCATTTGTTACAAAAAATAGTTTTTATTTCCATGTTCAAATCTCTCTCTAGCAGCTCCTTTTATAAAGTTTTTCAAAATCTGGAACCAATCTCCTTCTCAAAGTTCATAGTTCTTTATTGGCCATTCTCCTGTGATATCCAGGCCACGCACCAATCAGAGAGCTCGGAAGAGCACACGCATCGACATGTTAATTCGATAAGCCCGTGTGAGGCGATTGTTCACGAGGGCTGCTCACGGTCTGCCTAGCTTTTACAAGAAACAATTGTAAAGCTGTATGAGATATAAAAGACACGATTTTAGACTACATTTATTCATGAATAACAAAAGAGTAGCAGAAACTCATTTTGACACCCCTCCTTTAAAAACGATTGTTCTGTTAGCTTGTGTTAATCTGTTATGTCATTGACTCTGTAGAGTGGTGCCAGGATCAACATTTCTGAAGGAAACTGCCCTGAACGCATCATCACCCTTGCAGGACCCACCACTGCCATCTTTAAAGCTTTCTCCATGATCATAGAGAAACTGGAGGAGGTATGTTCACTTCTTGTGTGACTGTAAAAGCAGTGTTTCTCCTGTCATTATATTGGGGGGGCGACCTAGGGGTAGGCGATATAGGGAAAAGTTTACATTACAATTTTTGGTGGAAAAATAATGTCTCATGATTTTATGCTGATTCTTTTTCAAGTTGTTTTTAAGAATTGTTCAATTACAAAGCTACAATAAAGCCAAACCACTGTCCATAAATATAAAGACTTTACCATACGTTTTAAGAATATTTTAATCAAGTAAAGATTTAAATCAAGTGCTATTCTTTACAGTCAAAACATTTAATAAGACTTGCATTAAAATAAAGGACTTTCTTACCATCCCAAAATGAACATTGTGTGAATATTGGTAGTGGTAACAGTTAGACAGACAGACAGACAGACAGAGAGACAGACGCCTTAACTGTCCAAACGCTTCGTTCAACGAGCTGATGAATTGAGCAGTTTTCCTTTTTGGTCACTAACGGCGTCACTTATATTAACTGAATCTACGAGCAAAATATATAAAGGCTTCTTAACCTTGCACAAAGTAGAGCACTGATGTAGTCAAAATCAATACGATACAACTATTTATGATTAAATATTATCATATCATCCTCCCCTAAGGGAAATGTACCCCACCTCCAACCTCTGGCTTCCTTGTTGGTGAAGTTAATTTTATTTACCAGCCGACAAAAGTTATGTTTGCATCCAAAGTTGTGCATTAAACCCTGTAACAGCCCAAACGAAAGGAAACGTGTCAGCCACCTGAGAGCAGATAAAATATCTGTATTGTTTAGGGTGATAAAGATGGTAACACTCTCTCTCCTGCACATAACTGCTCTGTAACAGTCGCACATTGTGTGAATAATTGCAATTATTAATTGCAAAAAGGAATTTTCTAGTTGTTCTATTGGCAAGCCCGGATCAATAGGACTACGGGGGCATTCTCAAAAGATTGAGCATTGGACTGACATCAGGAGTACAGTGCAAGTTTTAGGACATCAAAATAATTTAGATCAGTAAGTGAATCTTTTTATCAGTTAATGACAAACAAATAGGATCAGCTCGAAAATGTATGCTTCTGCACTACAGGTATTTTTCTTAGATAATTACACAAGGTAATATACCAAAGTATATATTAATTTATTGTAATTTATTATTATATTTTTATGATTTATTATTTAATTGGTAGTGTTTTTGTTCTTATTATCATTACTGTTTATTATACTGCTTGTTGTACCACCTACCCACCAAAGCTGTAAACCTTGGGAAATACTGTATAGGAGTGGTAACACCAAAATGTATACAAAATGTTTTGCTTAACCACATGAGGTTCTACATGTTAGACATAAAGCAAGATATTTTTTTAAATGATCCATCTTATTATAGTTCCTCAAATTATTACTCCACTACAAGTAAGGCAGTCCACGGGCAGTCGTGGTCTGGTGGTTCGAGTCTTGGACTCGTGATCCGAATGTTGCTGCTTCGAGACTCAGAACCAGCGGAAATACCATGAATGAGGTGAATCCATTGAGCAAGGCACCGTCCCCCCAACTGCTCCCCGGGCACCACATCATGGCTGCCCACTGCTACGGGTGTGTGTTCACGTGTGTGTTCACGTGTGTGTTCACGTGTGTGTTCACGTGTGTGTTCACGTGTGTGTTCACGTGTGTGTGTGTGTGTGTTCACGTGTGTGTGTGTGTGTGTGTTCACGTGTGTGTGTGTGTGTGTGTGTTCACGTGTGTGTGTGTGTGTGTGTGTGTGTGTGTGTGTGTGTGTTCACGTGTGTGTGTTCACGTGTGTGTGTTCACGTGTGTGTGTTCACGTGTGTGTGTTCACGTGTGTGTGTTCACGTGTGTGTGTTCACGTGTGTGTTCGTGTGTGTGTTCACGTGTGTGTGTGTGTGTGTGTGTGTGTGTGTGTGTGTTCACGTGTGTGTGTTCACGTGTGTGTGTTCACGTGTGTGTGTTCACGTGTGTGTGTTCACGTGTGTGTGTTCACGTGTGTGTGTTCACGTGTGTGTGTGTGTGTGTGTGTGTGTGTGTGTGTGTGTGTGTGTGTGTGTGTGTGTGTGTGTGTGTGTGTGTGCGTTTGTGTGTGTGCGTTTGTGTGTGTGCGTTTGTGTGTGTGCGTTTGTGTGTGTGCGTTTGTGTGTGTGCGTTTGTGTGCGTGCGTGCGTGCGTGCGTGCGTGTGTGTGTTCACGTACTGGATGGGTTAAATGCAGAGCACAAATTCACGTCACTTCACTTCACTACAGTGTGTGCCATGACCTTCACTTCAGTAAAAGTTGTGAAGACCCATTCTAGAGTAAAAGTACAGAAGTACACACTTAAAAAAGTACTAAAGAATTAAAAGGTCTTTTTTTTAAATGTGAGTGCATTGCTTTATTAAGCAATAAGGTACAAGAGGCTGAATGATGAATAAATCTGCTTTGTGTCATGCCTAACAATGCCATTCAGCTGTGATTTATTCACGATACAGCCCTCCCTCAGGTACCTTATTACTTTTAAAAAACAGTTACCACACAATAAATATAAGTTAAAATAATTACTTATTATGTTTCTCATTTTAAATGTCATTAATTAAAATCCTACACACCCTTCAGCTGTAAAAAGTGAGGCCTAACTCTCTCCGCTGTGTTTTGTTGTTAAAGGGCTCAATGATACACAGTTCTGATAATCATCATTAGCTCTATATGTATTTATGAGCAGTATTTGTCACTCCATCACATACCGGTGGATGTATCATTTCACTTAAAACTAATGCAATTCCCTTTAGAACCATTAAATCCCTTCAGATTTGGTTTAGTTGAGGTTTCTATTGTGATTTGGGCAGGAGATACTTAAACATTAGTTAATATAGTGAAAACATGATTCATATGTTAACAGCTTTAAGTGATAAGTTAACATAAACACTCATTTCTCTGTCATGTAAATTAGCTTACGGTGTATTTGATATGCATATACCATTTAGCCGTTGTTTATCATTTCTCTTGTATGATCTTTAACTGATCATAGTGCTTGTTTAGGCCCTCACACGGTTAAATCAACATGATTTCAATTCATTTCCATCATTCATTTGGCACACTTCTTTTATCCAAAGTGTCTTATGGTATTATACATTAGTCGATCATTACTGTAGAGCAGGGGTGCACAAACTTTCTCCTATGAAGGGTCAAAAGTCAAACTTGACTGAGGTGCCGTGGGCCGAAGTAAAATTTTGTAGAATACATCAAACTGCAGTTCGTTAAAGTTGCTATGGTTTCCCCTTATTTAATTCATAATATTTCAAATAAATATAAAACAACTTTAATCCGATTAACTAATGCAATTTTATTTTTAAAGTTTTGCATTTAAATGAAATTATTTCAATAAAAACAAAGAAACTGCAAGTGTTTAATGTACAATACAGTTTAATGCCATACAAACTAGTCAAGCGGTTAGCAATAATAAAACCATTTGGTTGCATGTGACCTAATGAGAGAGATGAAACTGGTCCTTATTCTTCAGAAGCTTTTTAAGATTGGGCTGTAGCTGACTTACAGACAAAGACAAAATATTTTATAGGTGAGAGTCAGTTAGTTTGCTTCTGAGTTTACTCTTGTTCAAGTTCATCAGACGGAAAGTCTGCTCGCAGATGTTGGTACTGCCAAACAGAGACAGCATCACTTGTGCCCGCTTGCACATCTTTGGGTTCCTGTTTGCTGGGACACATTTGTAGAAGTTGTCAAAGGAAGAGATGTGAACTTGTGTTCAGTTCTGAATCAAATTGAAGATCAATTAGATCATCATTGACTGCATCCACACTGATGGTGAAGGGTCGAGCAAACAACTCAAAGTCAGCGGCGTTGTGTCTGAAGTCCTCAAAGCGACTGTCAGACTCCTGGATAAGGTTGCTGAGAACAGCATCATATTCATGGACCTTCTCTTTCACCATGCCTACCTCTCCAAGACAGGGAAATGGGCTAAATTTCCTGCATGTGTGGTGGGATACAGATAGAACAGTATGGGGTTGGAAGTGAAACGAGCAAAGCAGGCATGTAAAACAGAGGATGAAGAGAGGAAATTATTATTTCATGACACTTTAAGAAACAAGCTAATTATAATTAATTTTATCATCTTGAAGTACAACAAAAACACAAATGCTGACATGACTAATTGAGAAAGCAAATTCCACATATAATTCTAAATATATGTACTAATTATATAATTATAATTGCACATAAACTCTCCTGAATATTACAAATGCAAATGCTGAGAGATGTCTTTTGAGCAGCAGAAGTTTTTGTTTGAAGGCTCTGACGTGATCAAAAAGCTGGGTGATAATCTGGTCCTTTCCCTGGAGCTGAACATTCAAATCATTGAGCATCTCTGTAATATCCACAAGAAAAGCCAGATCACAGAGCCAGTTCTTATCAGTGGGCACTGAATATTACCATCCTTGCTTTCCTGAAAATCTCTGATCTCATTACGCAGATCAAAAAATGTCCTGAGAACTTTTCCTCTGCTGAGCGGTCTGACCTCCTGGTGGTACGACACATCACCATACTGCGCTTCCATCTCTTCCATCAGTGCCTTGAACTGTCGGTGTGAAAGCGCCTTGGAGCGTATATTGTTAACAATTTTGACGACGTCACGCATCACATCCACAGCCCGACAGATTTAGCACATAGTTGTTCTTGATGTAAAATGCAGTGGTAACTTTTCCTCCACATTCACTGACTTTCTGAGACACTCATGTAGCAAGGCCAGGCTTCCTCCCAACCATTGCCGGCACTCCGTCAGTTGTAATTCCAGCCATCTTCTCCCACCTTAATTCATTTTTTTCCAACACTCTCTCAATAGCAAAAAAGAGTTCTTGTCCTTTAGAACCAGAAAGGGTCTCAATGCCAGCCAGCTCTTGTCACATCAAATGTTTCATTTACTCCACGCCAAAATACCTGAGTGCTGAATCAGATATGTCGGTGCTCTCGTCACAGGCTACTGAACAGACAGAGAACCCACCTGCCTTTGTCTTGATTTGCTGGTCGATGTCTTGAGCCATATCCTCTATAAGTCGGGTGACAGTATTTCTTGACAGGCTAATTTGTGAGAACATTTGTACCTGAGATGGACGACACAGTTTCTGCAGCCACTGTAAGACATTCCTTGACGAACTCTCCCGTAGAGAAGGCTCTTCAACAGAAAGCTGATAACTGGCCCGTGCGGCGCTTTATTGTGCAGTTGAAGGACGTAGTTGCAGCTCGTTAGCCTTCTGCTTTCGCGCCTCGCCGCTGTATTTTGAGAATGTTTTGTTTCATAATGACGGCGGATGTTGTACTCTTTAAAAACAGCAACCGACTGTCTGCAAACTACACATACTGCCTTTGATATGACTTCAGTGAATAAAAACTTGTCTTGCCAAACTTTAAAATTTCTCTTGTCTGTGTGCCCCACCGCCTTGATTTCTCCATTATTATTGTGTTTGTTAATTTGTTAACGTTAATTGACGTTGAGTGTTGCAAAGCCGGCGGTGCTGCACCCTGAATTGCGCATGCACGAAAGAAATCGAATTAATTTACATTTAGTTTAAACATTTAATATAAGTTTACTCTTTAATAGTTCAACAATAAAATAAACAAAAATGTTATGTCAAACAAAATCTCTTCTCGGATGGGGTGGCGGGACAGATCAAACATTACCATGGGTCAACTTTGGCCTGCAAGCCCTAGTTTGGGCATCTCTGCTGTAGAGTAAACAGCGGTAAGATGTCTTCAAGAACACTTAAGTCATTGTCTACTGATCCTGGGAATCGAACCCACACCCTTCCTCTTTCAAGTCAATTCTCTATCACAAGAACACGACTAACCCCCCAAACAGACTGTTCGTCCACATTAACTATATCATGTTTTTGTCTTTTATTACAAACCCGATTCCAACAAAGTTGGGACACTGTACAAATTGTGAAAAAAAATCTAGATTATTTTTCACTATACAACATAGATGTCATATCAAATGTATAATTCAAATATCAAATGAGAAGATTTATAATTTTAAGGGAAACATTTATTTTTAAATTTCATTGGGACAAGGCCATTGTTACCACTGTGTGGCATCTCCTCTTCTTTTCTAAGAGTCTGTAAATATCTGGAGACTGAGGAGACAAGTTGCTCAAGTTTAGGATTAGGAATGTTGTCCCGTTCTTGTCTTCTATAGACTTCAAAAATTCCGCCTAAAGGCAGTTTAATGCTAGCTGGAAAACCACAACCTTAGAAAATCTGAAAAATCTGGCAGAAGTGAAAGGTCTTTGCAGATCAAAAACGAGCAAATATGCACACCAGAGTACTTTTTTACATGTGGATGTTTTTATAAATATTTGCCTTGAAATGTCGTTTAATTAAAGTAACTAGTACCCACAAAAACTAATACTCAAATACACATACTCATCAAGTGTACTCTGTACTCATATATATGTTCTACGTTATAGTCCACCAGTGGTGAGCACTACGACTCGCGCTTATCCAGTTTGCCTGCGTTGGATCTTCAGAATCTTTTGAAAAATCCTTTAAGAATTTTATTGATCATTTAAACGGTTTCTAGACCTTGAAGGAAACTTTTACCAGTTTATATGTGAGGTGGCCTGGAAAGCTCTAAGATCTTATTTAAAAGTATAGTAGATCATTTGGAAAATGCTTACCTTGCCTGCTAGCAAAGGGATCGCTTACGATCCGTCCTTGAAAAACCATTAAAAACCAGACATCGTACATAACATGCCAGCGTGCATGGACCAGAAGTTTTTCCCGTAACTTTTACATTTAAACGGATCACATGTTTGGTTACACTCCTGTTTTGGACTCTGGGAGGTCATGTAGAACAAGTTTTTTTTTTCATGTAAAGAAATGTACATTTGTGGGTGAATGATTTCTTTCAGAGTAGTGTCTTCAGTGGTGAAGTTTTGAGTGTTTTGTATTTTAGGACATCAGCAGCTCAATGTCCAACAGTACAGCGACGTCTAAGCCTCCGGTGACTCTGAGGATCGTGGTGCCGGCCAGTCAGTGTGGCTCTCTGATCGGAAAAGGAGGTTGTAAGATAAAAGAGATCAGAGAGGTGAGCGCACACACACACACACGCACACACACACACACACACCATTGCCCTCCTCTGTTATCTGTTATCTCAATGCTTGATGCAGTCGACCGGAGCTCAGGTGCAGGTGGCTGGGGATATGCTGCCCAACTCTACTGAGAGAGCCATTACTATTGCTGGAACTCCTCTGTCCATCATCGAGTGTGTAAAACAGATCTGTGTGGTGATGCTGGAGGTACGTCACATATCAACCTCAGACTCCATCTCAGAATCATTTCAATCCCCATTCCTCTGTTTCTCTGTATTTTAGTCCCCTCCTAAAGGTGTGACCATCCCTTACCGGCCAAAACCCTCAGGATCGCCTGTCATTTTTGCGGGAGGACAGGTGCGTGTGTGTGAGAGAGACAGCTGAGATTATTTATTTGACAAATGTTTGCTCTGATATTGAATGTGTTTTTCAGGCCTATGCGGTGCAGGGACAACATGCCATTCCTCAGCCTGATGTAAGTCATTTTTACTCCTATAGATGTGCGTTTGTGTTTTTCTTTTGTGTGATGTTGGCATTGTGTTTTTGTCCACAGCTCACTAAACTTCATCAGTTGGCGATGCAGCAGAGTCCGTTTCCTCTAGCTCCTAGTAGCCAGGGCTTCACTGGTAATCTAACTCTCTGACTAACTCTGACTCTCTCACTCTCTGTGTCTTTCTCTCTCTCTCGCTCTTGCTTACTCGTTTGCTCGCTCGCACGCACACACAAACACATCATGTAATGTCTGTATGTGTGTCTGTCTTCAGCTGGTATGGATGCTGCTGCGCAGACAGGCTCTCATGAACTGACCATTCCAAATGACGTGAGTGTTATGTGTCATACGTTTAGGGATAGTTAATGAATGAATGAATTCATATTACACTGATGGTTTTTCACAGCTGATCGGCTGCATCATCGGCCGTCAGGGTGCAAAGATCAATGAGATTCGTCAGATGTCAGGGGCACAGATCAAGATCGCCAATCCAGTGGAGGGTTCGACTGACCGGCAGGTGACCATCACCGGTTCACCCGCCAGCATCAGTCTGGCAGAGTACCTCATCAATGCACGGTAACATCATCCACATATTCTGATGAACACAAACCACTGTTGTTTATTCCGAGCTTTCATGTGATGTTTGTGTTGTGTTTACAGACTCTCATCTGAGGCGACTGGACTGGCTGCCAACTGATGCTTTCCGCCCCCCACAGGCCATTTTCTTCCTCCATCTTCATCATCATCATCATCATCATCACTGTCACACATGTACACTCTCTAAGTGCAAAAAGAAACCCAAGTATTCTCAGCCTATCCTTTCCTTTTACATACCTGAGCTATGTTTCATGGATATACACAAGTATTTTATTTATTTATTTCATGGAAATGATTTTAAAATCCCTTTGCTTACAGTTTTTAATGTCTTTTTTTCCTTCAATGCATATTCTGTCAGTAAACATATAACCATAAGGAAGTGACTGTGGAGAAAGTGGAAAAATCAGAGAAGACACATGTTTTTATTCTAAGATTTTTCTTAGAAAAATAGAAAAAACAATAATAAAAAAGAGCAACTAAAAATGCTAGATTGACCGCTTTCCCTCTATCAGACATTTATTTATTTTAATTTAACTCTGGGAAGAATCTGAGAAATGAGCTTTAGACCATGAGCTCAGATCGTAACTAAAGAATCTCTTTGTATTATTTTTGGGGTCTTTGAATATTTGTCATTCCTCTTTTTTTATCCTGAAGTTGAAGATTTTGATAGAGGGAGGGATGAGAGGTAAAACCGAGTTGAAAATATTTCTTTTGGAGAGAATATTTTTTTTAACATGGTGGTGTGGAGGATTCCAGGTGGATGTGCTGTTTATTTGATGATGCGACTTGAGTTACTGATCAATTAAAAGACTAGAAGGAACTTTCTAGAATTAACACTAGTTTCCTGTCTACTCTGCTTGAGTAATAGTTTTGTTTTATATTATTATTATTATTGTTATTATTATTTCTTGCAGGAGGAAGGAAAACATAAAACATTTTTGTGCACGTTTTCAGAATATTGTAGATTTGGAGTGCAGCAGGAATGAAGAATTAAACATGCAAAATTAAAGTATGAAATGCTGAAACTATGCAATGAAATCTTGTGCTTTTATTTTGGTGTTTCTTTGTCATACGACATGTGATTTTTACGTGTTAGTGTGTGTTTGTGTTCTATTGAAATCTGCAGCTTACATCGAGTTTTTATTTGTTTGAGACAACCCGTTAAATAGAGATTGTCATCATGATAATAGTATACAATGACAACCTTCAATTGATTCTGTAAATCCTTCAAAATCTTATCAAATTTGCAATCTCATCCGCTACAATTTTATGAGTAGAAGAAGAATATTCTTAAAGTAAAATCATGTGGGCTGTTTTTAACACATCTTCACACCATTGGATGCATAAATATTACACAAACCTTAGAAATCAGAGTATTGTCAGAGAACACTTTATGACATCACTCTTCTCTTCTGTACTGTATATTATCAGCATCTCACTTAACATAAGACTGAAGTTAATGATCAGAGGAGCCGTGCTGTAGTGGTCATAGAGACAGATTTATAATCTCAAGGGTTTAACATGATGACAACTGGTTCTACAAATGAAAAGGTCTTCCTTAAAAAGAGTAAATCCCCAAGTGTTAGAAACACAGCTGATACAATACAAAAGCAAATAAAGAACACACAATTACTGGTACAATGTTATTAGATATCCATAACACAAGCATCTCAAGAAAGGTTTTATTATATCGTTAGGATCTTTTTATTCAAAATATATACTTATATTTTTTTTATTTCAGTAATATCAATAATTTGGTAGTTGTAGTTTTACACTTTTTAAATAAATGCTGATTTGTTTATGTGGAGAAAAACAGAAATATAATGTTTATTTTTCCCATTCAGAAACTTTAAGCTTCTGAGCCGTTATCATGTTAACTCGTGAAATCTGTGATCCGTTGACAACATAAAACTGAGGTGACATGTGGCAAAGCATGCTTTCCCATCGTTGGAATGTGTGTTCTGCCTTTAACACACTCGCACACGCACACACATAGTCAGGATATGGGTGGATGGAGAACCCAAATGCAGGCATGAGAGGAAGGGAACAAACAAAGTTTTTAATACAAAAACAGAAAACAAAAACCCACGATGGGTAAAACCGTACACAAAACACTATAAAAAGGTCAAACAAAAGTTCCCACGAGGGGGAACAAAACACGGCGATATTCTAATAAAGTAAAACGCGGCGATATTCTAATAAAGTAAAACGCGGCGATATTCTAATAAAGTAAAACGCGGCGATATTCTAATAAAGTAAAACGAGACGATATTCTAATAAAGTAAAACGAGACGATATTCTAATAAAGTAAAACGAGACGATATTCTAATAAAGTAAAACGAGACGATATTCTAATAAAGTAAAACGAGACGATATTCTAATAAAGTAAAACGAGACGATATTCTAATAAAGTAAAACGCGGCGATATTCTAATAAAGTAAAACGCGGCGATATTCTAATAAAGTAAAACGCGGCGATATTCTAATAAAGTAAAACGCGGCGATATTCTAATAAAGTAAAACGCGGCGATATTCTAATAAAGTAAAACGCGGCGATATTCTAATAAAGTAAAACGCGGCGATATTCTAATAAAGTAAAACGCGGCGATATTCTAATAAAGTAAAACGCGGCGATATTCTAATAAAGTAAAACGCGGCGATATTCTAATAAAGTAAAACGCGGCGATATTCTAATAAAGTAAAACGCGGCGATATTCTAATAAAGTAAAACGCGGCGATATTCTAATAAAGTAAAACGAGACGATATTCTAATAAAGTAAAACGAGACGATATTCTAATAAAGTAAAACGAGACGATATTCTAATAAAGTAAAACGAGACGATATTCTAATAAAGTAAAACGAGACGATATTCTAATAAAGTAAAACGAGACGATATTCTAATAAAGTAAAACGAGACGATATTCTAATAAAGTAAAACGAGACGATATTCTAATAAAGTAAAACGAGACGATATTCTAATAAAGTAAAACGAGACGATATTCTAATAAAGTAAAACGAGACGATATTCTAATAAAGTAAAACGAGACGATATTCTAATAAAGTAAAACGAGACGATATTCTAATAAAGTAAAACGAGACGATATTCTAATAAAGTAAAACAAGACGATATTCTAATAAAGTAAAACAAGACGATATTCTAATAAAGTAAAACGAGACGATATTCTAATAAAGTAAAACGAGACGATATTCTAATAAAGTAAAACGAGACGATATTCTAATAAAGTAAAACGAGACGATATTCTAATAAAGTAAAACGAGACGATATTCTAATAAAGTAAAACGAGACGATATTCTAATAAAGTAAAACGAGACGATATTCTAATAAAGTAAAACGAGACGATATTCTAATAAAGTAAAACAAGACGATATTCTAATAAAGTAAAACAAGACGATATTCTAATAAAGTAAAACAAGACGATATTCTAATAAAGTAAAACAAGGCGATATTCTAATAAAGTAAAACGAGACGATATTCTAATAAAGTAAAACGAGACGATATTCTAATAAAGTAAAACAAGACGATATTCTAATAAAGTAAAACGAGACGATATTCTAATAAAGTAAAACGAGACGATATTCTAATAAAGTAAAACAAGACGATATTCTAATAAAGTAAAACAAGACGATATTCTAATAAAGTAAAACGAGACGATATTCTAATAAAGTAAAACGAGACGATATTCTAATAAAGTAAAACGAGACGATATTCTAATAAAGTAAAACGAGACGATATTCTAATAAAGTAAAACGAGACGATATTCTAATAAAGTAAAACGAGACGATATTCTAATAAAGTAAAACGAGACGATATTCTAATAAAGTAAAACGAGACGATATTCTAATAAAGTAAAACGAGACGATATTCTAATAAAGTAAAACGAGACGATATTCTAATAAAGTAAAACAAGACGATATTCTAATAAAGTAAAACAAGACGATATTCTAATAAAGTAAAACAAGGCGATATTCTAATAAAGTAAAACGAGACGATATTCTAATAAAGTAAAACGAGACGATATTCTAATAAAGTAAAACGAGACGATATTCTAATAAAGTAAAACAAGACGATATTCTAATAAAGTAAAACAAGACGATATTCTAATAAAGTAAAACGAGACGATATTCTAATAAAGTAAAACGAGACGATATTCTAATAAAGTAAAACAAGACGATATTCTAATAAAGTAAAACAAGACGATATTCTAATAAAGTAAAACAAGACGATATTCTAATAAAGTAAAACAAGACGATATTCTAATAAAGTAAAACAAGACGATATTCTAATAAAGTAAAACAAGACGATATTCTAATAAAGTAAAACAAGACGATATTCTAATAAAGTAAAACAAGACGATATTCTAATAAAGTAAAACAAGACGATATTCTAATAAAGTAAAACGAGACGATATTCTAATAAAGTAAAACGAGACGATATTCTAATAAAGTAAAACGAGACGATATTCTAATAAAGTAAAACGAGACGATATTCTAATAAAGTAAAACGAGACGATATTCTAATAAACGATATTCTAATAAAGTAAAACAAGGCGATATTCTAATAAAGTAAAACGAGACGATATTCTAATAAAGTAAAACGAGACGATATTCTAATAAAGTAAAACAAGACGATATTCTAATAAAGTAAAACAAGACGATATTCTAATAAAGTAAAACAAGACGATATTCTAATAAAGTAAAACAAGACGATATTCTAATAAAGTAAAACAAGACGATATTCTAATAAAGTAAAACAAGACGATATTCTAATAAAGTAAAACAAGACGATATTCTAATAAAGTAAAACAAGACGATATTCTAATAAAGTAAAACGAGACGATATTCTAATAAAGTAAAACGAGACGATATTCTAATAAACGATATTCTAATAAAGTAAAACAAGACGATATTCTAATAAAGTAAAACAAGACGATATTCTAATAAAGTAAAACAAGACGATATTCTAATAAAGTAAAACAAGACGATATTCTAATAAAGTAAAACAAGACGATATTCTAATAAAGTAAAACGAGACGATATTCTAATAAAGTAAAACGAGACGATATTCTAATAAACGATATTCTAATAAAGTAAAACAAGACGATATTCTAATAAAGTAAAACAAGACGATATTCTAATAAAGTAAAACGAGACGATATTCTAATAAAGTAAAACGAGACGATATTCTAATAAAGTAAAACGAGACGATATTCTAATAAAGTAAAACGAGACGATATTCTAATAAAGTAAAACGAGACGATATTCTAATAAAGTAAAACGAGATGATATTCTAATAAAGTAAAACAAGACGATATTCTAATAAAGTAAAACAAGACGATATTCTAATAAAGTAAAACGAGACGATATTCTAATAAAGTAAAACGAGACGATATTCTAATAAAGTAAAACGAGACGATATTCTAATAAAGTAAAACGAGACGATATTCTAATAAAGTAAAACGAGACGATATTCTAATAAAGTAAAACGAGATGATATTCTAATAAAGTAAAACAAGACGATATTCTAATAAAGTAAAACGAGACGATATTCTAATAAAGTAAAACAAGACGATATTCTAATAAAGTAAAACGAGACGATATTCTAATAAAGTAAAACGAGACGATATTCTAATAAAGTAAAACGAGACGATATTCTAATAAAGTAAAACGCGGCGATATTCTAATAAAGTAAAACGAGATGATATTCTAATAAAGTAAAACACGGCAGACACAGAACAGCCACAATCTGAACAGGAACCCGGAAGGACTGAAACACAAACACAAACACAAACACAAACACAAACACAAACACAAACACAAACACAAACACAAACACAAACACAAACACAAACACAAACACAAACACAAACTCCAGTAAAACATGTTATGCCACGACACAGGACAGAAAACACAAGGGCTTTATATAGGGAACATAGTGACACGGGGCAGGTGTGGGGAATGAAACAATGATGGGAAGATAGACAGGATAACAAGGGGGCGGGGTCAAGAGAGCACATGGCATGTCATAAACAATACCCTGTGACACTCACACAAAACACAGGTCTGCCATGATTCTGCCAACATCAGGAAAAACATGACCAAGAGAGGTGGAATCATGACACACACACTGTGAAGACACACACTCTGTGAACACACACACACTGTGAATACACACACACTGTGAACACACACACACTGTTAACACATACACACACTGTGAACACACACACACACACACACACACACACACACACACACACACACACACACACACACACACACACACACACTGTGAAGACACACACACTGTGAACACACACACACTGTGAACACACACACACTGTTAACACATACACACACTGTGAACACACACACACACACACACACACACACACACACACACAGATGCTGTTGTGCTTTGGGAACAGTTGGGGGGAACGGTGCCTTCCCCTCACTGATTCTGAGTATCGAATCTGAGTATCAAATCTGAGTATCAAATCTGAGAATCAAATCTGAGTGTCAAATCTGAGTATCAAATCTGAGTATCAAATCTGAGTATCAAATCTGAGTATCACATCTGAGTATAGAATCTGAGTATCGAATCTGAGTATCACATCTCAGTATTAAATCTAAGTATAGAATCTGGGTATCAAATCTGAGTATAGAATCTGACTATAGAATCTGAGTATCACATCTGAGTATAGAATCTGAGTATAGAATCTGAGTATCACATCCGAGTATCAAATCTGAGTATCAAATCTGAGTATCAAATCTGAGTATCACATCTGAGTATTAAATTTGAGTATAGAATCTGAGTATCAAATCTGGGTATCAAATCTGAGTATCACATCTGAGTATCAAATCTGAGTATCAAATCTGAGTATCAAATCTGAGTATCAAATCTGAGTATCACATCTGAGTATTAAATCTGAGTATCAAATCTGAGTATCAAATCTGGGTATCACATCTGAGTATCAAATCTGAGTATCAAATCTGAGTATCAAATCTGAGTATCAAATCTGAGTATCACATCTGAGTATCAAATCTGAGTATCAAATCTGAGTATCACATCTGAGTATTAAATCTGAGTATCAAATCTTAGTATCAAATCTGAGTATCACATCTGAGTATCACATCTGAGTATCAAATCTGAGTATCAAATCTGAGTATCACATCTGAGTATTAAATCTAAGTATAGAATATGGGTATCAAATCTGAGTATAGAATCTGAGTATCGAATCTGAGTATCACATCTGAGTATCACATCTGAGTATCACATCTGAGTATTAAATCTAAGTATAGAATCTGGGTATCAAATCTGAGTATAGAATCTGAGTATCGAATCTGAGTATCAAATCTGAGTATCAAATCTGAGTATCAAATCCGAGTATCACATCTGAGTATCACATCTGAGTATCGAATCTGAGTATCAAATCTGAGTATCACATCTGAGTATCACATCTGAGTATCACATCTGAGTATCAAATGATGTCCCCTGTATGCATTCAGTCCGGTTAACAATCAGGAGCTGGCCTGAACTAACTCTTATCAGAATGCATCTGTTGTTAATGAGCAGTATGTCTGGATTGAGTTGTATGAAATCATTGCATGTTCATGGGTTGGCTTAAAATGGCTATGTCTGGATAGTAAAGATTGGTTAGGTAGGACTAACACAGAATAGTTGCCCAATAGGACGTTTTCCAGGTTTCCGCGAGACAGAGAAGCAATCAAGAATATGGGAAAGGAGTTCTGAGTCTTTGGTGAATGGTTCGTTGGGTCAGACTCAACTCAGACTGGGTAATACTTTCGATCAAAGCGACACATCATCAGTGTTGAACCTCAGTATCATCAGGTGCTTTGGACCTTTATCACAAGACACGCTCAACTTAAGGAAAGTTTTCGCATTGGTACATTTAGACTTGGCATCCATCCGACAACACTAAAGCTGTCCAAGCCTCACTGTAACCATTAATACATGCTCAGTGTCCCCGGCTCCGTAAGGTTTTCAGTTACAATATACAGCAATATCCTCTTTACTATACGGTCATTTAGCAGCCCATTCGAAATCCCCCATCAACCAAAGCTTCTCCAGGCCACGTTTCCAAATTCTTGACCAGCTCATCTTTAACTGTTCAGTAATTCTACTCTCAATATTTCTTCACAGGTATTCATCCTTCTACCAAACAAAGACATTTCTACAGATGTGGAACTACTAGGAAGCGAGTAATTAATGACAGAATTTTCATTTTTTAAATTATGATTGACAGTACCGAATGTTAAAGGCTCCTTCTTGAATAAAAGAGTATACACTTCATTAAATGTTTTTAAATGAGGTCAAGACAGGGCCACATATATAAATATTGCAAGTTAAAACCATTTCTAAACAATTCATTTCATCTATTATTTAATAAAACATCCCAATGAAACAAATGTCATTTTGAAGCAGGTAGACGTTTTGGGATGTTGTTTGTCTGTGGTTTGGTTAATGTTCAGCAATATCACACACATTAAACAGTATTGTTGTCTCATGCTTTATGATGTATGTTTTTTTGTTAATGTCATACAAAATAAAAGATCAATTATTAAAATATTTATTGTCTGGAGCACTGAAGAACATTTGAATATTTCACCAAAAATGATATTACAATCTAAGAAATGATGGATGGGTTCCGCTATGGTTTCAGAGTAATGTACTGCTGTGTTATATCTTACAAGTCTATTTCAGTGAGCTGAACACATGTGTGCATGTCTGTCACACACTGAGAGAGAGAGAGAGAGAGAGAGAGAGAGAGAGAGAGAGAGAGACCAGAGAGAGAGAGAGAGAGAGAGAGAGAGACCAGAGAGACCAGAGAGAGAGAGAGAGAGAGAGAGAGAGAGACACCAGAGAGAGAGACCAGAGAGAGAGAGAGAGAGAGAGAGAGAGAGAGAGAGAGAGAGAGAGAGAGAGAGAGAGAGAGAGAGAGAGAGACCAGAGAGAGACCAGAGAGAGAGACCAGAGAGAGACCAGAGAGAGAGAGAGAGACCAGAGAGACCAGAGAGACCAGAGAGAGAGAGAGAGAGACCAGAGAGAGACCAGAGAGAGAGAGAGAGAGGACAGAGAGAGAGACACCAGAGAGAGAGACCAGAGAGAGAGAGAGAGAGAGAGAGAGAGAGAGAGAGAGAGAGAGAGACCAGAGAGAGACCAGAGAGAGACCAGAGAGAGACCAGAGAGAGAGAGAGAGACCAGAGAGAGAGAGAGACCAGAGAGACCAGAGAGACCAGAGAGAGAACGAGAGAGACCAGAGAGAGAGAGAGAGAGAGAGAGAGAGAGAGAGAGAGAGAGAGAGAGAGAGGGTCTTATTTCTCATCTCCATCTGTTGAAAACACTCACACACATGTATTAGTGTTAGTTCAGTTCAGTCCGGTTGTTAACTTTGATCAATAGCCCAACTTTAGCCCAACAACAACTGTATGACAAAAGTTGGGTGACTTTATCTTCAAGTAATTTCATTCAAAGGATTTGAATATCACAAACACATCAGAAAAAAAGGTATGTGTGTTTGTGTGTGTGTGTGTGTGTGTGTGTGTG
>CM065656.1:23154103-23158487 GCA_033220385.1 Triplophysa yarkandensis
TGATATCGGTAGGGTAAAAATGTTTTTGTTGAGATTTACATGATTCTCATCTTTAGATGATGATGATGATGATGGAGGAAGAAGAAGCTCAACAGCCGAAAGAGGATGAAGACGGAGGTGAAGGTGAGTGATGTTATAAGCATGTCATAGAAATGATCAAGGTGATGGAACGATGCCACTTTTATTTTCATTGTCTGATGTTTGTAGTGCTATGATGTCTATTAAACCTGGAATATCTATAATATTTAAATCTTCGTGTTCTTAAGAGCTCATTGAGGAATGAACACACTTGTGTTATGAATGTCTTCAAAGACTCTTGGTATGATACACATGTAAAACTGTCTGTCCGGTCATCTGAGGGGACTGTAAGTTAAATATGACAGAAATAAAGATATGTTCATATGTGTCAGATGTTATTCTGTCTGTTACTGTCAGGAAAACCAGATGGAGATAAGAAAGACAAGATGGCTGCAGATGACAAGGTGAGGAATGAATGATTAAGTAACTGAGTACTCTTTAAATATTGAGATATAATTCATAGACAAACTATCACTTGTGTAGATATTCTTTGAGATGTACGATGTCAACTTCTTAGGGAAAGCTATTCTAGCGGAATTGAATGACTTCAATCTAGATTTGATGAGGTCCAAGACAATCTTTTACCAGTACTAAAACCAAACATATGATATATATACTCATTCGTGAAACATGAAAGGTTCATATATGAGGGGAATATAAGAATGATTCACCAAACTTCATAGATGTCAGATTTGTTAGTAAAACGGGTGTATGTGATTCATTTGTATCATTTTTTTCCGCAGCCATATTTTTTAAAAGACTTGATTAAATCAAATGTTTAAAAACTTCCGTCCTGTTAGAAATATGGCTCCGGGATAAATAAGAGACCATGTAGAAAAACATGTTCAGGGTCTGAATGACTGTTTATAGATATTTCTTTTATGTTTTGTTTTGTGTATATAGAGGAACTATAGAAAGTACTCTCTTTATTTCTTATAATTGTGTGTAATAGTTTCGTGTGTGTGTGTTGATGTTTGCAGAATAAAAAGCAGCAGCAGACCTTCAGTCAGTCTCATTATTATATGGCTTTATATCGATTTAAAGCCATTGAGAAAGATGACCTTGACTTTCAGTGAGTGTCTGTCTGTTCATGTTCAAACTAATACAGTATGTCCATACACATGAGATTTGATGTGTGTGTGTGTGTTTGCGCGTGTGTGTGTGTTTTAGTCCAGGAGATCGTATTACAGTTCTAGATGACTCTAATGAAGAATGGTGGAGGGTAAGTTATGTGTTATGCTGTAATCATTCAGAAATATTGTGTTTATAACATGACATGAACATCACTACACTGAGCACTAATGATTGGTTTAGTAAGTCTTAGTCTGTAGTCTTTGAAAATGAGATACCTGGGCGACTATGTGTAATTTCCTGGTCGATTTCTCAAAGCAATGAACACGTTCTATGATATCACATTCTCCATGTGAGGTTTCAAGCAGAAAAAGGAAATCACCGAAGGAAATCTCTCAATCATCTGTACAAAACATGGTGAAGTCTATCCGTGTAGCCAAGGCTTATTCTGAGGTTATACAAACATAACGGGTTATATGTAAGTGTATCGGCCTTAAGTCAAGTTTCTGCAGAAGATGTGAGTGGTGTGTGCCGTCTCTCTCATCAGAACTGGGCGGTTACATTGATGGTTCTCAAGCCACGAATGAAACAATCTAACCCCCGTGTGTCTTTCTGTTCTAGGGTAAGATCGGTGAGAAGACGGGTTACTTGCCAATGACGTACATCATCCGTGTGCGTGCAGGAGAACGTGTGTATAAAGTGACTCGATCTTTTGTTGGAAACAGAGAGATGGGTCAGATCACACTGAAGAAAGATCAGGTCAGAAACTCCTTTCTATATCACACACACACACACACACACACACACACACACACACACACACACACACACACACACACACACACACACACACACACACACACACACACACACACACACACACACACACACACACACACACACACACACACACACACACACACACACACACACACACACACACACGATGAATAAGAGCAGTAAAGGTTTCTCCTGATGTGTAGATTGTGGTGAAGAAAGGTGAAGAAGTGAATGGATATCTGAAGGTGAGCACTGGACGTAAACTGGGCTTCTTCCCTGCTGATCTACTGCAGGAGATTTGAACACAAATGACATCATCAACTTTATTATCATTTATATTTAATGTGAGAGATCACACAGCTCACCACCAGAGGGACATACACTCATATAATATTACTTAGAGATCTGAATTGTAAGATTATAAACAGACTGTGATGTTTGTTGAGACAGTGATGACAGATCATCATGTGTGTGAAATCATATTTATTTACTCGGATAGGATTGAATTAATAAAGTGTGGCATCCATATATTTGTGTTTGATTTAAAAACATTCTGCTTCTGTTCTTCTCATGTATTATTGTATTCTTACAACCTTCACATCTCGTTACAGATTCTTAACCAACAATACAATAACAATAGTAGTAGCAATAATAATAATAATAATAATAATAATAATAATAATAATAATAATAATAATAATAGAAAGAGTTTGTTAATGATTTGTACATGTGTAAACTCTGGAGTGGTAAAATGTGCTTCTGAAGCTTTGTGTGTTTGTGCTGTCATCAGATGAATAAACAGTGAATTCTCCACCTCAGACACATGATGACAAATATCAGGTTTGATGATAATAAAACACTGACTGTCCGCTCAAAATGTTCTTGTGTCAGTATAGAGATTCTGTGTTATTACAAAACCCCAAAAGACAAGACAAACCCCAGACCTGCTATTAATGCTCTCATAACATATAACACAACAGTATATAAAGACACACACGCACATACACACACACACACACACACACACACACACACACACACACACACACACACACACACACACACACACACACACACACACACACACACACACACACACACACACAAACACACACACAATCCAAATGTTAAAATTCAGTTTTGTCCAAAGAGAAGCGCCCCATTTTCTTCTTTTCCGGGGTTTGTGTACAAAAGGAAGTCACAGGATAATGACAGATAATGATGAAAACAAGAAAACACTGAACTAACATCAGATCAACTGATACTGAGACTGTGTGTGTGTGTGTGTGTGTGTGTGTGCTTGTGTGTGTGTGTGTGTGTGTGTGTGTGTGTGTGTGTGTGTGTGTGTGCTTGTGTGTATGTGCGTGTGTGTGTGTGTGTGTGTGTGTCTGTCGTGAGTGTGCGTGTGTGTGTGTGTGTGCTTGTGTGTATGTGCGTGTGTGTGTGTGTGTGTGTGTGTGTGTCTGTCGTGAGTGTGCGTGCGTGCGTGTTTGTGTTTACAGAAAATAAACATCTGCTCATCTCCCATCTTTCTCACGACACTGTGAGGAGGTCATAACATCTCATATGATCTCTACAGCTTCATGACTCTGTGAAACGGCATATTCAAACCCTTTTTTCTTTCTTTTTACACACTTCAAATGAACATTTTCTCAGCATTTTCTTTATTTAATCATGTTAAAAAATGTTGTGCATACATCAAAGCTTTAGTTTATTATTTTTTTATTTTGTATCATTTTGATTTATGTGAAGTGAGTCTTGATGAAATGTTAAGACGTCAGAAGTCTGGTCCTTCCTTCTTCAAGTTCTTGTAATCTGTGTTTATGGCCACAAACTGGGAAGAAACAGCATTTCTTATCAATTTACCAAGCAGATCAAACTATTCAGAGAAAATATTTGACACGAAATCCCTAGAAAACATGTGCAGAACTCTCTAGTCATTTTCAGTGTGTTAAGAGCAGAAGGAGGGTTAAGAAGTCTTCAGCTAGTGCTGCACAAAGCCAGAATCTGGCCCATCACAATTCATAAAACTTATGGGAATGACACAAAAAGCTCTTGTTATATTCTTATATGTTTCTGACATCATTACCTTGTACTGGTGAGTTGGGCTAAGCTCATTCCACGGCTCTGGGTTACTGTTCTTCCTCCAGCTGATGATAGAAACATTTACATTATAAATTACTTTACACACTTTACTGCCATCTTAAATTTACACCACTTGAGTTTAAAAGTTACCGAAAGTGTTTTAAAATATAAATCCAGATGCATGTCTGAAAGTGTGAAATTAATTGAGATAAATAAGATTGAAAAACATTTCTTTTATCCCTAAATTAAATGTTTATTTCAGGTAGATGTTATTGAAATGAATAATGAAGAAAATCATCATCACATCATTCCTAAAGTCACAATCGTGTTAGTTTATGATGATGAAAAGTTAGAAGAGTACAAATAATTC
>CM065656.1:23158987-23386487 GCA_033220385.1 Triplophysa yarkandensis
CTCTCTCTGGTCTCTCTCTCTGGTCTCTCTCTCTGGTCTCTCTCTCTCTCTCTCTCTCTCTCTCTCTCTCTGGTCTCTCTCTCTCTCTCTCTCTCTCTCTCTCTCTCTCTCTCTCTCTCTCTCTCTCTCTCTGGTCTCTCTGTGGTCTCTCTCTCTCTCTCTGGTCTCTCTCTCTCTCTCTCTCTCTGGTCTCTCTCTCTGGTCTCTCTCTGGTCTCTCTCTCTCTCTCTCTCTCTATCTCTCTCTGGTCTCTCTCTCTCTCTCTCTCTCTCTCTCTCTCTCTCTCTCTCTCTCTCTGGTCTCTCTCTCTCTCTCTGTGTGTTGGAAGAGTTTCTCATCAGACAGAGAGATGCTGCTGTAGTGCCAGGGCTCGGAGTTCGGATGCTGTGTTTGATATCATTTCTTCTTCTGTATTTAAAGAGAGAGTTTGTTGCATCACTAAAGTTCAGAGTTCTCATCATGGTCTCTGTCCTCGTCGTCTTTCTTCTGCTCCAGACCTCCTGGATCTCTGCTCATTATGAGATGATGGGCACCTGCCGGATGATCTGCGACCCGTATCAGCCCAAGCCCAGCACCACAGCTCTGGAGGTCATGCAGGACCTCAGCGGAATCCCTCCATCCTTTACTCAAGGGACCAGAGGCGAACCGGGACGGCCGGGCAAGACGGGACCGAGGGGTCCACCTGGAGAACCTGGTCCACCCGGTCCGAGAGGACCACCGGGAGACTCGGGCAGAACCGGATTTACGGGGGTCACGTCAGCTACGGCGAGGACCGACACTGGAGACGTTAACCCTGCGTTAGGAGACGTGAAGATCGCCTTTTACGTGGGTCTTAAAAACCCCCACGAGGGCTACGAGGTGCTCCGCTTTGATGACGTTGTGACTAATTTGGGGAATCACTATGACCCGATCACCGGTAAGTTCACGTGCCAGGTGTCCGGGATTTACTACTTCACCTATCATGTGCTGATGCGCGGAGGAGACGGGACGAGCATGTGGGCAGACCTCTGTAAAAACGGACAGGTATGCACACACACACATACACACACACACACACACACACACACACACACACACACACACACACACACACACACACACACACACACACACACACACACACACACACACACACACACACACACACACACACACACACACACACACACACACACACACACACACACACACACACACACACACACATTATATACATTCAATACTGAGCAGATCAGTCACAAGTTTGAATACTGAACAGATCAGTCATAAGTTTAAATACTGAACAGATCAGTCATAAGTTTAAATACTGAACAGATCAGTCATAAGTTTAAATACTGAACAGATCAGTCATAAGTTTGAATACTGAACAGATCAGTCACAAGTTTGAACACTGAACAGATCAGTCATAAGTTTGAACACTGAACAGATCAGTCACAAGTTTAAATACTGAACAGATCAGTCATAAGTTTAAATACTGAACAGATCAGTCATAAGTTTAAATACTGAACAGATCAGTCATAAGTTTGAATACTGAACAGATCAGTCACAAGTTTGAACACTGAACAGATCAGTCATAAGTTTGAACACTGAACAGATCAGTCACAAGTTTAAATACTGAACAGATCAGTCATAAGTTTAAATACTGAACAGATCAGTCATAAGTTTGAATACTGAACAGATCAGTCATAAGTTTGAATACTGAACAGATCAGTCATAAGTTTGAATACTGATCAGATCAGTCACAAGTTTGAATACTGAACAGATCAGTCATAAGTTTGAATACTGAACAGATCAGTCATGAGTTTAAATACTGAACAGATCTGTCATAAGTTTAAATACTGATCAGATCAGTCACAAGTTTAAATACTGAACAGATCAGTCATGAGTTTAAATACTGAACAGATCTGTCATAAGTTTAAATACTGAACAGATCAGTCATAAGTTTGAATACTGAACAGATCAGTCATAAGTTTGAATACTGAACAGATCAGTCATAAGTTTAAATACTGAACAGATCAGTCATAAGTTTAAATACTGAACAGATCAGTCATAAGTTTGAATACTGAACAGATCAGTCATAAGTTTAAATACTGAACAGATCAGTCATAAGTTTGAACACTGAACAGATCAGTCACAAGTTTGAACACTGAACAGATCAGTCACAAGTTTAAATACTGAACAGATCAGTCATAAGTTTGAATACTGAACAGATCAGTCATAAGTTTGAATACTGAACAGATCAGTCATAAGTTTAAATACTGAACAGATCAGTCATAAGTTTAAATACTGAACAGATCAGTCATAAGTTTAAATACTGAACAGATCAGTCATAAGTTTGAATACTGAACAGATCAGTCATAAGTTTAAATACTGAACAGATCAGTCATAAGTATAAATACTGAACAGATCAGTCATAAGTTTGAATACTGATCAGATCAGTCACAAGTTTGAATACTGAACAGATCAGTCATAAGTTTGAATACTGAACAGATCAGTCACAAGTTTGAATACTGAACAGATCAGTCACAAGTTTGAATACTGAACAGATCAGTCATAAGTTTAAATACTGAACAGATCAGTCATAAGTTTAAATACTGAACAGATCAGTCATAAGTTTAAATACTGAACAGATCAGTCATAAGTTTGAATACTGATCAGATCAGTCACAAGTTTGAATACTGAACAGATCAGTCATAAGTTTGAATACTGAACAGATCAGTCATAAGTTTGAACACTGAACAGATCAGTCACAAGTTTGAACACTGAACAGATCAGTCACAAGTTTGAACACTGAACAGATCAGTCACAAGTTTGAACACTGAACAGATCAGTCACAAGTTTGAACACTGAACAGATCAGTCACAAGTTTGAACACTGAACAGATCAGTCACAAGTTTGAACACTGAACAGATCAGTCACAAGTTTGAATACTGATCAGATCAGTCATAAGTTTGAACACTGAACAGATCAGTCACAAGTTTGAACACTGAACAGATCAGTCATAAGTTTAAATTTTGAACAGATCAGTCATAAGTTTAAATACTAAATAGATCAGTCATAAGTTTGAACACTGAACAGATCAGTCATAAGTTTAAATACTGAACAGATCAGTCATAAGTTTAAATACTGAACAGATCAGTCATAAGTTTAAATACTGAACAGATCAGTCATAAGTTTAAATACTGAACAGATCAGTCATAAGTTTAAATACTGAACAGATCAGTCTCAAGTTTAAATTTTGAACAGATCAGTCATAAGTTTAAATACTAAATAGATCAGTCATAAGTTTGAACACTGAACAGATCTGTCATAAGTTTGAATACTGAACAGATCAGTCATAAGTTTGAATACTGAACAGATCAGTCATAAGTTTGAATACTGAACAGATCAGTCACAAGTTTAAATACTGTACAGATCAGTCATAAGTTTGAATACTGAACAGATCAGTCACAAGTTTGAATACTGATCAGATCAGTCATAAGTTTGAATACTGAACAGATCAGTCATAAGTTTGAATACTGAACAGATCAGTCATAAGTTTGAATACTGAACAGATCAGTCATGAGTTTAAATACTGAACAGATCTGTCATAAGTTTAAATACTGATCAGATCAGTCACAAGTTTAAATACTGATCAGATCAGTCACAAGTTTAAATACTGAACAGATCAGTCATGAGTTTAAATACTGAACAGATCTGTCATAAGTTTAAATACTGAACAGATCAGTCATAAGTTTAAATACTGAACAGATCAGTCATAAGTTTAAATACTGAACAGATCAGTCATAAGTTTAAATACTAAATAGATCAGTCATAAGTTTGAATACTGAACAGATCAGTCATAAGTTTAAATACTGAACAGATCAGTCATAAGTTTAAATACTGAACAGATCAGTCATAAGTTTGAATACTGATCAGATCAGTCACAAGTTTGAATACTGAACAGATCAGTCATAAGTTTGAATACTGAACAGATCAGTCACAAGTTTGAATACTGAACAGATCAGTCACAAGTTTGAATACTGAACAGATCAGTCACAAGTTTGAATACTGAACAGATCAGTCATAAGTTTAAATACTGAACAGATCAGTCATAAGTTTAAATACTGAACAGATCAGTCATAAGTTTAAATACTGAACAGATCAGTCATAAGTTTGAATACTGATCAGATCAGTCACAAGTTTGAATACTGAACAGATCAGTCACAAGTTTGAATACTGAACAGATCAGTCATAAGTTTGAACACTGAACAGATCAGTCACAAGTTTGAACACTGAACAGATCAGTCACAAGTTTGAACACTGAACAGATCAGTCACAAGTTTGAACACTGAACAGATCAGTCACAAGTTTGAACACTGAACAGATCAGTCACAAGTTTGAACACTGAACAGATCAGTCACAAGTTTGAACACTGAACAGATCAGTCACAAGTTTGAATACTGATCAGATCAGTCACAAGTTTGAACACTGAACAGATCAGTCACAAGTTTAAATACTGAACAGATCAGTCATAAGTTTGAACACTGAACAGATCAGTCACAAGTTTGAACACTGAACAGATCAGTCATAAGTTTAAATTTTGAACAGATCAGTCATAAGTTTAAATACTAAATAGATCAGTCATAAGTTTGAACACTGAACAGATCAGTCATAAGTTTAAATACTGAACAGATCAGTCATAAGTTTAAATACTGAACAGATCAGTCATAAGTTTAAATACTGAACAGATCAGTCATAAGTTTAAATACTGAACAGATCAGTCATAAGTTTAAATACTGAACAGATCAGTCTCAAGTTTAAATTTTGAACAGATCAGTCATAAGTTTAAATACTAAATAGATCAGTCATAAGTTTGAACACTGAACAGATCTGTCATAAGTTTGAATACTGAACAGATCAGTCATAAGTTTGAATACTGAACAGATCAGTCATAAGTTTGAATACTGAACAGATCAGTCACAAGTTTAAATACTGTACAGATCAGTCATAAGTTTGAATACTGAACAGATCAGTCACAAGTTTGAATACTGATCAGATCAGTCATAAGTTTGAATACTGAACAGATCAGTCATAAGTTTGAATACTGAACAGATCAGTCATAAGTTTGAATACTGAACAGATCAGTCATGAGTTTGAACACTGAACAGATCAGTCATGAGTTTGAACACTGAACAGATCAGTCATAAGTTTGGATACTGAACAGATCAGTCACAAGTTTAAATACTGAACAGATCAGTCATACGTTTAAATACTGAACAGATCAGTCATAAGTTTAAATACTGAACAGATCAGTCACAAGTTTAAATACTGAACAGATCAGTCATAAGTTTAAATACTGAACAGATCAGTCATAAGTTTAAATACTGAACAGATCAGTCATAAGTTTGAATACTGATCAGATCAGTCATAAGTTTGAATACTGAACAGATCAGTCACAAGTTTGAACACTGAACAGATCAGTCACAAGTTTGAACACTGAACAGATCAGTCACAAGTTTGAACACTGAACAGATCAGTCACAAGTTTGAACACTGAACGGATCAGTCACAAGTTTGAACACTGAACAGATCAGTCACAAGTTTAAATACTGTACAGATCAGTCATAAGTTTGAATACTGAACAGATCAGTCACAAGTTTGAATACTGATCAGATCAGTCATAAGTTTGAATACTGAACAGATCAGTCATAAGTTTGAATACTGAACAGATCAGTCATAAGTTTGAATACTGAACAGATCAGTCATGAGTTTAAATACTGAACAGATCAGTCATTAGTTTGAATACTGAACAGATCAGTCATAAGTTTGGATACTGAACAGATCAGTCATAAGTTTAAATACTTAACAGATCAGTCATAAGTTTAAATACTGAACAGATCTGTCATACGTTTGAACACTGAACAGATCAGTCACAAGTTTGAACACTGAACAGATCAGTCACAAGTTTGAACACTGAACAGATCAGTCACAAGTTTGAACACTGAACAGATCAGTCACAAGTTTGAACACTGAACAGATCAGTCACAAGTTTGAACACTGAACAGATCAGTCACAAGTTTGAACACTGAACAGATCAGTCACAAGTTTGAACACTGAACAGATCAGTCACAAGTTTGAATACTGATCAGATCAGTCATAAGTTTGAACACTGAACAGATCAGTCACAAGTTTGAACACTGAACAGATCAGTCATAAGTTTAAATTTTGAACAGATCAGTCATAAGTTTAAATACTAAATAGATCAGTCATAAGTTTGAACACTGAACAGATCAGTCATAAGTTTAAATACTGAACAGATCAGTCATAAGTTTAGATACTGAACAGATCAGTCATAAGTTTAAATACTGAACAGATCAGTCATAAGTTTAAATACTGAACAGATCAGTCATAAGTTTAAATACTGAACAGATCAGTCTCAAGTTTAAATTTTGAACAGATCAGTCATAAGTTTAAATACTAAATAGATCAGTCATAAGTTTGAACACTGAACAGATCTGTCATAAGTTTGAACACTGAACAGATCAGTCACAAGTTTGAACACTGAACAGATCAGTCACAAGTTTGAACACTGAACAGATCAGTCACAAGTTTGAACACTGAACAGATCAGTCACAAGTTTGAACACTGAACAGATCAGTCACAAGTTTGAATACTGATCAGATCAGTCATAAGTTTGAACACTGAACAGATCAGTCACAAGTTTGAACACTGAACAGATCAGTCATAAGTTTAAATTTTGAACAGATCAGTCATAAGTTTAAATACTAAATAGATCAGTCATAAGTTTGAACACTGAACAGATCAGTCATAAGTTTAAATACTGAACAGATCAGTCATAAGTTTAAATACTGAACAGATCAGTCATAAGTTTAAATACTGAACAGATCAGTCATAAGTTTAAATACTGAACAGATCAGTCATAAGTTTAAATAATGAACAGATCAGTCTCAAGTTTAAATTTTGAACAGATCAGTCATAAGTTTAAATACTAAATAGATCAGTCATAAGTTTGAACACTGAACAGATCTGTCATAAGTTTGAATACTGAACAGATCAGTCATAAGTTTGAATACTGAACAGATCAGTCATAAGTTTGAATACTGAACAGATCAGTCACAAGTTTAAATACTGTACAGATCAGTCATAAGTTTGAATACTGAACAGATCAGTCACAAGTTTGAATACTGATCAGATCAGTCATAAGTTTGAATACTGAACAGATCAGTCATAAGTTTGAATACTGAACAGATCAGTCATAAGTTTGAATACTGAACAGATCAGTCATGAGTTTAAATACTGAACAGATCTGTCATAAGTTTAAATACTGATCAGATCAGTCACAAGTTTAAATACTGATCAGATCAGTCACAAGTTTAAATACTGAACAGATCAGTCATGAGTTTAAATACTGAACAGATCTGTCATAAGTTTAAATACTGAACAGATCAGTCATAAGTTTAAATACTGAACAGATCAGTCATAAGTTTAAATACTGAACAGATCAGTCATAAGTTTAAATACTAAATAGATCAGTCATAAGTTTGAATACTGAACAGATCAGTCATAAGTTTAAATACTGAACAGATCAGTCATAAGTTTAAATACTGAACAGATCAGTCATAAGTTTGAATACTGATCAGATCAGTCACAAGTTTGAATACTGAACAGATCAGTCATAAGTTTGAATACTGAACAGATCAGTCACAAGTTTGAATACTGAACAGATCAGTCACAAGTTTGAATACTGAACAGATCAGTCACAAGTTTGAATACTGAACAGATCAGTCATAAGTTTAAATACTGAACAGATCAGTCATAAGTTTAAATACTGAACAGATCAGTCATAAGTTTAAATACTGAACAGATCAGTCATAAGTTTGAATACTGATCAGATCAGTCACAAGTTTGAATACTGAACAGATCAGTCACAAGTTTGAATACTGAACAGATCAGTCATAAGTTTGAACACTGAACAGATCAGTCACAAGTTTGAACACTGAACAGATCAGTCACAAGTTTGAACACTGAACAGATCAGTCACAAGTTTGAACACTGAACAGATCAGTCACAAGTTTGAACACTGAACAGATCAGTCACAAGTTTGAACACTGAACAGATCAGTCACAAGTTTGAACACTGAACAGATCAGTCACAAGTTTGAATACTGATCAGATCAGTCACAAGTTTGAACACTGAACAGATCAGTCACAAGTTTAAATACTGAACAGATCAGTCATAAGTTTGAACACTGAACAGATCAGTCACAAGTTTGAACACTGAACAGATCAGTCATAAGTTTAAATTTTGAACAGATCAGTCATAAGTTTAAATACTAAATAGATCAGTCATAAGTTTGAACACTGAACAGATCAGTCATAAGTTTAAATACTGAACAGATCAGTCATAAGTTTAAATACTGAACAGATCAGTCATAAGTTTAAATACTGAACAGATCAGTCATAAGTTTAAATACTGAACAGATCAGTCATAAGTTTAAATACTGAACAGATCAGTCTCAAGTTTAAATTTTGAACAGATCAGTCATAAGTTTAAATACTAAATAGATCAGTCATAAGTTTGAACACTGAACAGATCTGTCATAAGTTTGAATACTGAACAGATCAGTCATAAGTTTGAATACTGAACAGATCAGTCATAAGTTTGAATACTGAACAGATCAGTCACAAGTTTAAATACTGTACAGATCAGTCATAAGTTTGAATACTGAACAGATCAGTCACAAGTTTGAATACTGATCAGATCAGTCATAAGTTTGAATACTGAACAGATCAGTCATAAGTTTGAATACTGAACAGATCAGTCATAAGTTTGAATACTGAACAGATCAGTCATGAGTTTGAACACTGAACAGATCAGTCATGAGTTTGAACACTGAACAGATCAGTCATAAGTTTGGATACTGAACAGATCAGTCACAAGTTTAAATACTGAACAGATCAGTCATACGTTTAAATACTGAACAGATCAGTCATAAGTTTAAATACTGAACAGATCAGTCACAAGTTTAAATACTGAACAGATCAGTCATAAGTTTAAATACTGAACAGATCAGTCATAAGTTTAAATACTGAACAGATCAGTCATAAGTTTGAATACTGATCAGATCAGTCATAAGTTTGAATACTGAACAGATCAGTCACAAGTTTGAACACTGAACAGATCAGTCACAAGTTTGAACACTGAACAGATCAGTCACAAGTTTGAACACTGAACAGATCAGTCACAAGTTTGAACACTGAACGGATCAGTCACAAGTTTGAACACTGAACAGATCAGTCACAAGTTTAAATACTGTACAGATCAGTCATAAGTTTGAATACTGAACAGATCAGTCACAAGTTTGAATACTGATCAGATCAGTCATAAGTTTGAATACTGAACAGATCAGTCATAAGTTTGAATACTGAACAGATCAGTCATAAGTTTGAATACTGAACAGATCAGTCATGAGTTTAAATACTGAACAGATCAGTCATTAGTTTGAATACTGAACAGATCAGTCATAAGTTTGGATACTGAACAGATCAGTCATAAGTTTAAATACTTAACAGATCAGTCATAAGTTTAAATACTGAACAGATCTGTCATACGTTTGAACACTGAACAGATCAGTCACAAGTTTGAACACTGAACAGATCAGTCACAAGTTTGAACACTGAACAGATCAGTCACAAGTTTGAACACTGAACAGATCAGTCACAAGTTTGAACACTGAACAGATCAGTCACAAGTTTGAACACTGAACAGATCAGTCACAAGTTTGAACACTGAACAGATCAGTCACAAGTTTGAACACTGAACAGATCAGTCACAAGTTTGAATACTGATCAGATCAGTCATAAGTTTGAACACTGAACAGATCAGTCACAAGTTTGAACACTGAACAGATCAGTCATAAGTTTAAATTTTGAACAGATCAGTCATAAGTTTAAATACTAAATAGATCAGTCATAAGTTTGAACACTGAACAGATCAGTCATAAATTTAAATACTGAACAGATCAGTCATAAGTTTAGATACTGAACAGATCAGTCATAAGTTTAAATACTGAACAGATCAGTCATAAGTTTAAATACTGAACAGATCAGTCATAAGTTTAAATACTGAACAGATCAGTCTCAAGTTTAAATTTTGAACAGATCAGTCATAAGTTTAAATACTAAATAGATCAGTCATAAGTTTGAACACTGAACAGATCTGTCATAAGTTTGAATACTGAACAGATCAGTCATAAGTTTGAATACTGAACAGATCAGTCATAAGTTTGAATACTGAACAGATCAGTCATAAGTTTGAATACTGAACAGATCAGTCATAAGTTTGAATACTGAACAGATCAGTCATGAGTTTAAATACTGAACAGATCAGTCATTAGTTTGAATACTGAACAGATCAGTCATAAGTTTGGATACTGAACAGATCAGTCATAAGTTTAAATACTGAACAGATCAGTCATAAGTTTAAATACTGAACAGATCTGTCATACGTTTGAATACTGAACAGATCAGTCATAAGTTTGATTATGAACAGATCAGTCATAAGTTTAAATACTGAACAGATCAGTCATAAGTTTGGATACTGAACAGATCAGTCATAAGTTTAAATACTGAACAGATCAGTCATAAGTTTAAATACTGAACAGATCAGTCATAAGTTTAAATACTGAACAGATCAGTCATAAGTTTAAATACTGAACAGATCAGTCATAAGTTTAAATACTGAACAGATCAGTCTCAAGTTTAAATTTTGAACAGATCAGTCATAAGTTTAAATACTAAATAGATCAGTCATAAGTTTGAACACTGAACAGATCTGTCATAAGTTTGAATACTGAACAGATCAGTCATAAGTTTGAATACTGAACAGATCAGTCATAAGTTTGAATACTGAACAGATCAGTCACAAGTTTAAATACTGTACAGATCAGTCATAAGTTTGAATACTGAACAGATCAGTCACAAGTTTGAATACTGATCAGATCAGTCATAAGTTTGAATACTGAACAGATCAGTCATAAGTTTGAATACTGAACAGATCAGTCATAAGTTTGAATACTGAACAGATCAGTCATGAGTTTGAACACTGAACAGATCAGTCATGAGTTTGAACACTGAACAGATCAGTCATAAGTTTGGATACTGAACAGATCAGTCACAAGTTTAAATACTGAACAGATCAGTCATACGTTTAAATACTGAACAGATCAGTCATAAGTTTAAATACTGAACAGATCAGTCACAAGTTTAAATACTGAACAGATCAGTCATAAGTTTAAATACTGAACAGATCAGTCATAAGTTTAAATACTGAACAGATCAGTCATAAGTTTGAATACTGATCAGATCAGTCATAAGTTTGAATACTGAACAGATCAGTCACAAGTTTGAACACTGAACAGATCAGTCACAAGTTTGAACACTGAACAGATCAGTCACAAGTTTGAACACTGAACAGATCAGTCACAAGTTTGAACACTGAACGGATCAGTCACAAGTTTGAACACTGAACAGATCAGTCACAAGTTTAAATACTGTACAGATCAGTCATAAGTTTGAATACTGAACAGATCAGTCACAAGTTTGAATACTGATCAGATCAGTCATAAGTTTGAATACTGAACAGATCAGTCATAAGTTTGAATACTGAACAGATCAGTCATAAGTTTGAATACTGAACAGATCAGTCATGAGTTTAAATACTGAACAGATCAGTCATTAGTTTGAATACTGAACAGATCAGTCATAAGTTTGGATACTGAACAGATCAGTCATAAGTTTAAATACTTAACAGATCAGTCATAAGTTTAAATACTGAACAGATCTGTCATACGTTTGAACACTGAACAGATCAGTCACAAGTTTGAACACTGAACAGATCAGTCACAAGTTTGAACACTGAACAGATCAGTCACAAGTTTGAACACTGAACAGATCAGTCACAAGTTTGAACACTGAACAGATCAGTCACAAGTTTGAACACTGAACAGATCAGTCACAAGTTTGAACACTGAACAGATCAGTCACAAGTTTGAACACTGAACAGATCAGTCACAAGTTTGAATACTGATCAGATCAGTCATAAGTTTGAACACTGAACAGATCAGTCACAAGTTTGAACACTGAACAGATCAGTCATAAGTTTAAATTTTGAACAGATCAGTCATAAGTTTAAATACTAAATAGATCAGTCATAAGTTTGAACACTGAACAGATCAGTCATAAATTTAAATACTGAACAGATCAGTCATAAGTTTAGATACTGAACAGATCAGTCATAAGTTTAAATACTGAACAGATCAGTCATAAGTTTAAATACTGAACAGATCAGTCATAAGTTTAAATACTGAACAGATCAGTCTCAAGTTTAAATTTTGAACAGATCAGTCATAAGTTTAAATACTAAATAGATCAGTCATAAGTTTGAACACTGAACAGATCTGTCATAAGTTTGAATACTGAACAGATCAGTCATAAGTTTGAATACTGAACAGATCAGTCATAAGTTTGAATACTGAACAGATCAGTCATAAGTTTGAATACTGAACAGATCAGTCATAAGTTTGAATACTGAACAGATCAGTCATGAGTTTAAATACTGAACAGATCAGTCATTAGTTTGAATACTGAACAGATCAGTCATAAGTTTGGATACTGAACAGATCAGTCATAAGTTTAAATACTGAACAGATCAGTCATAAGTTTAAATACTGAACAGATCTGTCATACGTTTGAATACTGAACAGATCAGTCATAAGTTTGATTATGAACAGATCAGTCATAAGTTTAAATACTGAACAGATCAGTCATAAGTTTGGATACTGAACAGATCAGTCATAAGTTTAAATACTGAACAGATCAGTCATGAGTTTAAATACTGAACAGATCAGTCATAAGTTTAAATACTGAACAGATCAGTCATAAGTTTGGATACTGAACAGATCAGTCATAAGTTTAAATACTGAACAGATCAGTCATGAGTTTAATTACTGAACAGATCAGTCATAAGTTTGAATACTGAACAGATCAGTCATAAGTTTGGATACTGAACAGATCAGTCATAAGTTTAAATACTGAACAGATCAGTCATGAGTTTAAATACTGAACAGATCAGTCATAAGTTTGAATACTGAACAGATCAGTCATAAGTTTGGATACTGAACAGATCAGTCATAAGTTTAAATACTGAACAGATCAGTCATGAGTTTAAATACTGAACAGATCAGTCATGAGTTTGAATACTGAACAGATCAGTCATGAGTTTAAATACTGAACAGATCAGTCATAAGTTTGAATACTGAACAGATCAGTCATAAGTTTAAATACTGAACAGATCTGTCATACGTTTAAATACTGAACAGATCAGTCATAAGTTTGAACACTGAACAGATCAGTCATAAGTTTGGATACTGAACAGATCAGTCATAAGGTTGAATACTGAACAGATCAGTCACAAGTTTGAATACTGATCAGATCAGTCATAAGTTTGAATACTGAACGGATCAGTCATAAGTTTGGATACTGAACAGATCTGTCATAAGTTTGAATACTGAACAGATCTGTCATAAGTTTGAATACTGAACAGATCAGTCATAAGTTTAAATACTGAACAGATCAGTCATGAGTTTAAATACTGAACAGATCAGTCATAAGTTTGAATACTGAACAGATCAGTCATAAGTTTGGATACTGAACAGATCAGTCATAAGTTTGAATACTGAACAGATCTGTCATACGTTTAAATACTGAACAGATCAGTCATAAGTTTGGATACTGAACAGATCAGTCATAAGTTTAAATACTGAACAGATCAGTCATAAGTTTGAATACTGAACAGATCAGTCATAAGTTTGAATTTTGAACAGATCAGTCATAAGTTTGAACACTGAACAGATCAGTCATAAGTTTGGATACTGAACAGATCAGTCATAAGTTTAAATACTGAACAGATCAGTCATGAGTTTAAATACTGAACTGATCAGTCATAAGTTTGAATACTGAACAGATCAGTCATAAGTTTAAATACTGAACAGATCTGTCATACGTTTAAATACTGAACAGATCAGTCATAAGTTTGAACACTGAACAGATCAGTCATAAGTTTGAACACTGAACAGATCAGTCATAAGTTTGAACACTGAACAGATCAGTCATAAGTTTGGATACTGAACAGATCAGTCATAAGGTTGAATACTGAACAGATCAGTCACAAGTATGAATACTGATCAGATCAGTCATAAGTTTGAATACTGAACGGATCAGTCATAAGTTTGGATACTGAACAGATCTGTCATAAGTTTGAATACTGAACAGATCAGTCATACGTTTGAATACTGAACAGATCAGTCACAAGTTTAAATACTGAACAGATCAGTCATAAGTTTGAATACTGAACAGATCATTCATAAGTGTAAATACTGAACAGATCAGTCATAAGTTTGGATACTGAACAGATCAGTCATGAGTTTGAATACTGAACAGATCAGTCACAAGTTTAAATTTTGAACAGATCAGTCATAAGTTTGAATACTGAACAGATCAGTCATGAGTTTGGATACTGAACAGATCAGTCATGAGTTTGGATACTGAACAGATCAGTCATGAGTTTAAATACTGAACAGATCTGTCATAAGTTTGAATACTGAACAGATCAGTCATGAGTTTGAATACTGAACAGATCAGTCACAAGTTTAAATTTTGAACAGATCAGTCATAAGTTTGAATACTGAACAGATCAGTCATAAGTTTAAATACTGAACAGATCAGTCATAAGTTTGGATACTGAACAGATCAGTCATGAGTTTAAATACTGAACAGATCAGTCATAAGTTTGAACACTGAACAGATCAGTCATAAGTTTGAATACTGAACAGATCAGTCACAAGTTTGAATACTGATCAGATCAGTCATAAGTTTGAATACTGAACAGATCAGTCATAAGTTTGAATACTGAACAGATCAGTCACAAGTTTGAATACTGATCAGATCAGTCATAAGTTTGAATACTGAACAGATCAGTCACAAGTTTAAATACTGAACAGATCAGTCATAAGTTTGAATACTGAACAGATCAGTCACAAGTTTGAATACTGATCAGATCAGTCATAAGTTTGGATACTGAACAGATCAGTCATAAGTTTAAATACTGAACAGATCAGTCATAAGTTTGAATACTGAACAGATCAGTCACAAGTTTGAATACTGATCAGATCAGTCATAAGTTTGAATACTGAACAGATCAGTCACAAGTTTAAATACTGAACAGATCAGTCATAAGTTTGAATACTGAACAGATCAGTCACAAGTTTGAATACTGATCAGATCAGTCATAAGTTTGAATACTGAACAGATCAGTCACAAGTTTAAATACTGAACAGATCAGTCATAAGTTTGAATACTGAACAGATCAGTCATAAGTTTGAATACTGAACAGATCAGTCACAAGTTTGAATACTGATCAGATCAGTCATAAGTTTGAATACTGAACAGATCAGTCACAAGTTTGAGTACTGAACAGATCTGTCATAAGTTTAAATACTGAACAGATCAGTCATGAGTTTGAACACTGAACAGATCAGTCATAAGTTTGAATACTGAACAGATCAGTCATGAGTTTGAACACTGAACAGATCAGTCATAAGTTTGAATACTGAACAGATCAGTCATGAGTTTGAATACTGAACAGATCAGTCACAATTTTAAATACTGAACAGATCTGTCATAAGTTTAAATACTGAACAGATCAGTCATAAGTTTGGATACTGAACAGATCAGTCATAAGTTTAAATACTGAACAGATCAGTCATGAGTTTAAATACTGAACAGATCAGTCTTAAGTTTGAATACTGTACAGATCAGTCTTAAGTTTGAATACTGAAGAGATCAGTCACAAGTTTAAATACTGAACAGATCAGTCATAAGTTTAAATACTGAACAGATCAGTCATAAGTTTGAATACTGAACAGATCTGTCATGAGTTTAAATACTGAACAGATCAGTCATAAGTTTGATTATGAAGAGATCGTTCTAACAGTGTTTGGCATTTGTTTGGACAGGTGCGTGCCAGTGCCATTGCGCAGGACGCAGATCAGAACTACGATTATGCGAGTAACAGCGCAGTGCTTCATCTGGACTCCGGAGACGAGATATACGTCAAACTTGATGGAGGAAAGGCACACGGAGGAAACAACAATAAATACAGCACATTCTCCGGGTTCATTTTGTATCCAGACTGAGATGCTAAATGAAGTGTGACTTCTCCAATGATTTTACCTTATACCGTGGTTGGGAATATATGGATCATCTAATGTCTGCACCTGCGTGAGAACATCAGTGTTGTCTGTCCTGTCACGCTCCTTTAAAGATGTGCTGTGTTTTTGTGTTCCCGTGTTACGCACAAACACATCAGGATAGCAGACATACTTCATTTTCCCCTCCGTCCTTGGCCAAATTCCATTCTTTTCATGCAGTCAACATTTATAAGGTTTATGTTCATAATGTTTTACGTGCTTTTAAATTTAAAAGAGTAAAAAGTCTCTGTAATGTTCATTTGATGTATGTAATGGATCGTATTAAAGAATAATGGGTTCTCTGGTCAGAAACAGACAATAATTTTAATTCAAGCACCTTAATCACAATTAAAATGTTATGTTCATCGGTTTAGTCTTTCTTTAAACATACTGGTAAACATTAAAGAATGACAATGTGTTTTTATATCCTACCTTAATGAATGTGCGTGTCAGGAGGCTGTTGTTACTCAACATAAATCTCTTGGACTTCACTTTTGACCACATATAGGTTACTCTGAGACCTCCAAAAACCGCACGGACCATCCACTGTGCATACCAACTGAGAGAGAAGGAGAATCTCTAAACATAAAAACACACCGTTATCCACAGAACATCTCTGTTATTACCAACTAAAACAAGCTTCAATTATACCGCTGGGATTCTCCTGATTTATTGATGATTCTCTGAAGATCTTTTTGAGATAAAACCTGTGTGCAGCTGAGAAAGAGTTTCTCTTCATCTACGTGTGCTACACACTCTTTACACTAGTTCGATTTTTTTTTACAGAAAACTCCATATAGTCCTAATAGAGACAATGAAGACTTTGCTTTATTAATAATTGGCATTGTTTTCATAAAAAGGATAACTTTATAAAACATATAGTGATAGAGAATGAAACATGAGTTTAAATGAATCAGAACGGTTTTGTTTTTGTTCCTGATTATGTGAAGGGCATCATAAAGTACCGAGAGATCTGTCTGAATATCACCCGTATTAGTGTCAGTGTGTGTGCGTTTGTGTTTCCTTGTGATGGTGCGAAGAGACACAGCTGCTAGTTCCGGGGTGAAAGACGATAAGCCTGCGGCTCACATCACTTTACTCTCTCAGTTCATCTGCCACTTTTTATATCACACACATGAGGTTTCTCCAGAAGTAGTATGACATCATTTCAGAGATCTCCGTCAGAGTGATTTTATTTCATCATTAGATTTGATGGAGAAACACTGATGGAGCTTCTGAGACTGAGAAGAGCCCGGCTCACTGAACTCGTATGTGTTTGGGTCCCTATCGCATCTTAACCTCCTGTAAAATGATTCTCTTTATCTAAATCATGATCTATAATGTTATTTTATTATTGGTTTATTCATGGGACGGCTCTCTCATAGGAGGATCACTCATCAAGGATAAGTGAAGGTTAAGGATGGTTTTGGAGCCGTTGTGTCAGAGGAACAGTGTAGTTAAGATATATTTGTAGTAAGACCTCAGGACAGAAATGCTCCTCGTTACCATAATTATATCATACACACTTCAAAAAATGGTCAAACTCAACCGTCGGTCTAAATACATCTCCAGAAACATCATTTTTACACTGTACTATATATCTTATTCCCTATATTTTAACGGAGTTGCCACGGTACAATCAAGTGTCTATAACAGGATGTAGAAGAAACACTAACGACCTTTGCATTAGAGGAACACAAACACACGTCTGCTGTCGATTACTCATTCTGTGTCTGTGTGTAATGCGGTGCATTTTTCAGTCAATCAGAGGTTAAAGGTCAAGGGCTCACATCTAATGCATGCTAAACAGACACCTCCTCATCTCACAGTGAATGAAAAAAGACTTTTAATAACTATGAGATAGAGATGTCATCATTTATATCATTTGTTTGTTTTCAGTGAACCAAATGGAAATAAGTCACTGTAAAAGACTCTTCGATCTTTAAAAAGTCATTTCGTAACTAATATCGTATCACCTTGAACACATGAATCATTTAAATGAACCTTCTCAACATAAACGTAACATGCTTTCTTAATATATATATATATATACACTGCATTACCAAAAATACAATTCCATGCTCCCAACTTTGTGTGAACAGTTTGGAGATAAACGTTCCAGTGCACAAATCAAGATCCATAAAGACATGGATGACAGAGTCTGGTGTGGATGAACTTGACTGACCTGCACAGAGTCCTGACCTCAACCCGATTGAACACCTTTGGGATAAACTAGAGCGGAGACTGAGACCTTCTCGTCCAACATCAGTGTGTGACCTCGCAAATGTTCTTCTGGAAGAATGGTGAAAAATTCCCATAAACATACTCCTAAACCTTGTAGACAGCCTTCCCAGAGGAGTTGAATCTGTTATAAAGGGTGGACCGACATCATATTGACCCCTATGGATTAGGAATAGAATGTCACTCAAGTTCATACGCGGGTAAATGCAGGTGAGCCAATACTTTTGGCAATATAGTTTCTATAGTCACTGCCGACTCAAAGCCATGGCAGATGAGGGAGAACACGAGAATAAATATCAAAGCAAAGCAAACATATTTATTAAGAAGAACAAACTTAATAATACGCACTAAATTAAACAATATTCTGTTTAAAACAATAAAGGGAAGCTTCATGATTACTACAAAATCACATTTGTAAGCCACAGTAAGCAAACCCATAAACAAAAGAACAACTAAGAATTATAGAAGATAAATAAAACCCAAACGTCACTGTATAAGAAAAAAGGTTCATAATTAGTTTTCTTTATTTCTGTGTTTTTTCAGACCTTACATACTGTATTGTAACACATTTGTAATATGACTATATGTATTCATCAATAAACAGAATTTATTTTATTTATAAAGTGCCCTTTACACTCATAACGTTTCAAAACAGCTAAACAGAAGAGAAAAAAGAAACAAACAACAGAGAGAGAGAGAGAGAGAGAATACTGTAGAGTGCATTGTTGTGAAGTCTGATAAAGCAAAGTCAAAAGCAGACAATAAATGAGTGGATAAAAGCCCAGTGATCAGGACCATACAACACATTACAGAGAAACCTTAAGTCTTTTTAATGTGCATGCAAGGTGATAAAAAGAAAGAGAGAGACAACTGTTAATATATTGTGTTTTATTACATATTATAAAATGGTTAGTTCCTTCCCTTAATTCTGATTGGTCGGCAGCTGTGTTTTATTCATGATATGGCACTGCTTTGACCGATCGACTCAACGGTTCAGGCACAACGCTTCACGTCATGACTACCAACGCCCTTCGGCAGTGATTTATTCATGATGGAGCTGGGCCTCATGTACCTTATTGCTTAATTATTAAACGGTTAGTTCCATTCCTCAAATCTGATTGGTCAGCAGCTGTGTTCTTCTTCATAATACGACACAGCTATGACCGCTTTCCTTAACGGTTTTGTGTATCATTGAGCTCCTTAGCAACCACCCCAGTTGGGCACAACTTTTCACAGTGGAAATTTTATATAACTGATATTTTAACTTTTAATAGATTTATTATTAAATAGATTTAGTAGTTTTATAAACGTAATAAGGTATGAGAGGCGGGCTGTATAGTGAATATTTGCTTAATAATAAAACAAATCATGTTTTTGTGCTTTACTTGATCGGATGCTATCATCAGAGGTAATGAGATTTGTAATGTCAAAGTTAGGTGTGATGAAAGAATTGTGCATTTTATCTGCTGTGAGATGACAGCTGTCAATCAACATCATCAACATTTTCATCCTCATCGGCACAACTGTCAACAAACAAAACAAATACAAAAGCCTGCGGTCCATGAGAGACATCTTGCTATTCGAGGTGTGTGTGTGTGTGTGTGTGTGTGTGTGCATATCATTATATCAAATGTTTAAAATAATTATATATTATTTTTGAATTATTTTAGTTTAGCAAATAATTAAATAAACCTGTAAGAATGGTGAGCATTTGCTGTCTAGGGAGATTGCTCTAACCTCTGTATGTAGGCAAAGTCAGAACACACCCCAACGCACATTGCCCCACACACCCCCGCCCAGTGATTTAACCTGCGGTATGATACAAGCCGACATTTGGAGTCGGGGATGGAGGAGAGATGCTGAAAACAGTTAAGAGAATTAAGGTTGAGAGGGCTTTCTATATTGGTAGGTGCTTCCACTCTTACGCTGATTGAAGAGATGATGTCACTGCTTATTATGTTCAGATGCGAGAGTGCTCCTTCGGAACTTTGTTAATACCATTCTATTAAATATTCATATAGAAATATTTCTCAGTGTTATTCGTTTTTCCTCTTGGTTTTAATAGTTAGTAATCACATCTTGTTATACCTCTACATATTTTAACTCTTCATAACTGTATAAGTGTTCACAAACGGAAAAGTGTGTAATGTGAATATTAGGCGATGATGTCCTCTTCCGTGCTTGTCACATTTACTATTACACATGCTTTGATTTGTTGGGTCATAAGCTTGGATCGTGTGATTTGTGTGCAGTTTTATGTCTGCTTTAGAGCATCGGGCGGTTCAGCCTGTGGCTGGCCATACACACTGAATTATAGCTGAAAATGCTGAAATAAATCTGAGGTGCTGAAGCGCTCATCTTCTGTCCTCAAATCTCTGTTCATAATGAGCTGTTAGAGAGTTGAAGGCCATCCGTCACATAGACCTGCAAGGCTTTCACTGGACATCACAGCTTCACACTTCATATCAGGATGAGTAAGTGTGTGTGTAACCTCAAGAATTTCCCATCATCATCCAAACCCAACCGCCAGTCCTTTAAGTCTTGGGAAGGTTTTCTTGGCTTGCTCAAGAACAGATATCATTTTACTTCTCGGTTTCACCTGCTGATTCATGCCAGGCCCCTGTGATAAGTGAAGAATCTGAAGAGTGTTTGAGAGACACTTTACCCATCATCAACATTCTGTCAGCAATAATTCCTCTCATGTGGGGGTTAATCCAAGTTCAGTGGAACACAAAATAAGATATTTTGGGAAATGCCAAAGTTGTTAGCTGTTTTTATAGTGGGTTTTTTTGTTGTTGAAAGTTTACGTTTATGATTGATGTATTTTTAACACAATTTACTTATCTGTATACCGTTTTTGTCCGTACCGTTACTGTCATAAAAACGACTGATAACTTTCTTGTTCTGATGAAGTCCCTCCTTCAGAAATACGTAAGGAGTTTTGTGTGATTCAACAAAAGCTTAGCGCATGCTGCCCGCAAAGGTCACTCCTCTAAAATAACAACGTGAAGATTTATGCCTTCAGTATTATTGAAAACATATCTTTAATATTATCAGTTTGAGCCGGATTCAGACCTGGAGAACACAAATGAAGAGGATCGAGAAGAATCTGTGCAAGCAAGACTTATATGTCATACGCCTAAACATAGAACAATTATTCACGTGTCTGCAATTAAACTTTACCCCGATCTACACCAGAATGTGCTTAACCAGGAAACAAAAGATACCCAAGATAACCAACAAATAATTTAAGCAGATCATTATAAACACAAACAAACGATGATGTCCAGTTGAATCACTACACGTTTTTAAAGTTTTGTAGGATTAGTTTAATTATCATCTAGTTAACAAAACTAAACAGCGTTGCCCTTTGTGTAATGAGTTACACAAACTGATAAACGCATAAATAATAAAGCACACTTATTGTTTGTGGTCCATACACAATAGAGGAAACTTCTCCATCTTTCAAGAATAATCTTTGTGTAAATCCAGCGTTAAACTCATTGGGAGTAAAGAAGCTGTCCTCAGTAAAATGTGCTGCACATAGTTTTACATGTGGGTTAACCGTGATAGTGATGTCACTAAAGCAGGAACTAACGGGGTGAAGTCCAATCCGGCCGTTTTTTTTGGAGGCGATTTCTGTTCAATAAAATATCTCACTTGACATGGAACTTTGAGCTCAATAATTTTACAGATATTATTTATACACAAATTCAAGTTTGAAACTTGGAATCATGAAGAACAGGACCTTTAAGTCAATGAAGTAATGTCTTTTTGTGAGCAAGTGATCATTTATAACCAGTGAGTGTGTGAGGTTATATATGTGTGTGTGTGAGTGTGTTTGTGTGTGTGTGTGTGTGTGTGTGTGCGTGCGTGCGTGTGTGTGTGTCTAAAAATACTGTTGCCTGCAGTCCAGCAGACTCTGGTGGCAGCTGCATCTCCTTAAGCACAGACTGACCATGACCAGTTTACACAAACACGTGTGCGTGCGCATACTTGTGTGCGTGCGTGTGTGTTGACATTAAAGGTTCTCAGCATTCAGTGTGAAATGACTTTTTTGCAGTTTGAAGAGCTTCTTCATCAGTGTGTGTGTCTGTGGCAGATCTGTATGTATGTACATATTGTATATAATGTTTAGTGTTCAACTGTATGTCTAATAGTACACTGTGTGTACTGATTATATGTACGTGCAGATTGCACATTTTCACCAGTTTGAAGATTTTTATTATATGTTAACTGTCTCCATAATCTCTGGGGCAAGCTCCCAAGAAATGAACTCACCACGGCCATGTGCTGTGGTGATGTGACAATAAAAGTGACTTTGACTTTAAATGCTCTAATATCATTTGAAAAACACCTCTCAAATAATTAATATAATCATTCAACACCAATTGATCAATGATACATTTTATACCTGTTAAAATCATTTTCCGACTAATATTGAGTATCGTTTGAATTTAATCGATTTCTATTCCGATTATGCTTATCGATTCCTATCAATTCTCATCTTTCAATTATATTAGTTATATTACACAGTTATATTAAAACATTTAGATATCAACCTGCATGGTCATTTGCTCTTCTTTTTAATATACACATTTTTCGTTTCATATTTTATAATTTCTATTATCATAGCTTAACTACATCAGGGTTAAACTGATGTTATTTAATGAAACTGTGGTTACACTGTGGCTCCTATCTTTTATCACCAGTTAACACTGGCACTTTTCAAAACATGTGCACACAGGATTTGATAAGAGGACTAAACATTTTAGTTTCAAGTATTCGGTTCATATTCCCCAGGACTCTAATCCGATTCCTAGTCTTTCGATTTTGATTCTCAAACAATTAAGTTTTCGATCTCCTTCAAATATGATAAACCTTTTATTTGAAGTCAATTTAATTAATTATTTTAATTTTATATATGCAACATTTTTCTTAACATTTTCCAAACAAAAATCCTTTTCCAAAATTGCAAAAAAGTAAAATCTTACCAAAGTATATTGCTAGAATTTGAAGAGGCCCAAGATCCAATGTAGAATATTTGATTTGACATAGAATATGTACAGTACACAGTTACACAACCAGTGAAATACATTCAACACAAACTCTTTAAAATGTTGTTTGTGTTACAATATGTTATACATGGTAACAGGATGTGAGGATATATTGGTTAGAATGTAATGTACGTGTCTGACATCATTAAGATGCGCAAGCATGTGAAGTAAAGATATAGCACAGAAAACCTGAGTTCCCTTTCTGTCGGTCTCTCGACGTTGTGTCGAAAACGACAGGATGGGGTTCGCTCTTGAGAACCAATCGACTCTGACTATATTTAAAAGGCCAATGAAATTTGGCGAATGAAATTTGCATGCCGTGCCCCGCCCCGGACATCCGCGTATAAAAGGGGAGACGGCATGCTCATTCATTACCTTTTGTTCTTCGGAACCCGGCAGATGACTTCGAGTCTGAAGCAAGAATCGACTTCTGGCGATCATCTTCCTGCTGGTGTCACGACGCGGTTTGCAGTGGACTGTCCATCTTAGGCTCCCCTGAGCGTCCAGCAGAAGACAGAGAGTGTCTTCACTTTCTTAAAAGAGCAATTTCTAAACAGCGTGTTGCCTCATGGCACATAGCTGTTCTCTTGGTTGTGGCAAGCTTGTCCTAGATGGGGACACCCATGATGTCTGCCTCGTGTGTTTGGGTCTCCAGCACGCTGAGGTGGCATTAATGGGACCGACCTGCCCGCATTGCGAGCAGATGTCGATCAAGACGTTGCGGTCACGGGTGGCTTCTTTCCTTGGAGAGCGAGCCACCATTTTGTCAGCTCCCTTTGGATCGCTGGCTGCGGCTACGGCACGGTCGGCGGTCCCGGGGAGCGGCGTCCGTGATTACGAGGACACTATAGATGCCACCCCATCAGCCTCTGGCTCGCGGAGCATCTATACCTCGGCACGCTCGTCTACCCCATCAGTGAGAGACGGTACGCCGTCTCAGACTGTCCTACAGTAGGGCAGTGTGAGACCCGGGAGACAAAAAAGCCCTCGCATCAAGCACATAAACTGAACATGACATTGCAATGGGGAGGGGGACAGGGAATTGAAGTGTACAATGTGGGCAACAGCCATCTGCCCCTGCAGCTATGGACAGCGCTGGATCCAGACCCGCCTGCCCACACCAGAGGAGATAAGCATGCGAAGGCGTGGGATGGGGGTAGAGATAAAGTCCTTGCAATGGGTACAGGAAATCAGAGAGTCTCATTATCATGTTCTCGTAGGGGTTGCTTATCTTCAGCACAGGCCTTGGCCAAGGCTGTCTGAAAGGGTTGTCGCCGAAAACAAATTCTTCTTCTTAAAATTTGGGACGATATCTGCTAGTTTTCGCAGTTATCTAATGTCCATCACTGGTCGCCATTTCAGCCAAATTCCTTTGCAAAGTTGCTAGTCTCTCCAAGATGTTTTCCATTTTGCGGTCGATGTTTTCCATTTTCCGGTCCATAGCCACCCCATTGTTATCCATATTGCGGTCTATGGCCACTATAGCTGCTCCGTTGTTTTCCAGTTTTCGGTCTATGACCACCGTGATGTTGAAGATAGTGAGTGTCTTATAATTGGGGGAGACTGGAACTGCACAACAGATTTTACGGTGGATAGGAATGGGGAAGAGCCTCATAGTCAATCATGTGTTACACTGTTAAAAATTATGAATGAATTTCAATTAACAGATGTTTGGAGAACAAGAAATTAAGGAGTGAGAGAGTACACCTGGTTAAGAGTGTGTGAGGTAGGATTTGTGGTGCAAGACTGGATAGATTTTATTTGAAGAAAACATGGAACAACAAAGGAATGGATGTTTGTATTTCTCCAAGTGGTTTTTCAGACCACCATATGGTCATCTTGGTTTTTTTGGAATGACTGGAAAAGTTGTAATTTGAAAATCTTTGTCAATGGTGGGATGTGGGCAAAGGAAATATAAAGTTATTTTGTCAAAATTATGCTTTTCATTCATCAAACATGATTAAAACAAATGTTAAAGCTTTACAGGAAGAAATTCAACTTTTGGAGAAGAGTTTTTTAGTTAGGAATGAGAGAGTGCAAAGTGATGTTTTAAAAAAAAACACGAGTTAAGTTCTCTCTTAACGGAGCAAGCAAAAGGAGCATTAATAAGACAAAATTTTGCTCTATTAAAGATATGGATGCCCCACGTTCATTCTTTTTTAACCTTGAAAGAAACAATGTATACCAAAAACAAATGTGTCATCTGCGTCGTCAAGATGGGTCAGTGACATCAACTCTAAGTGAAATGTGAAAAATTGCAAGAGATTTTATAAACAATCCTATAGCGCTCAGAACTGTGACGCTATAAGTGCTGAGGACTTGTTACAAGAGCTACCTCAACTTAAGGATGAACAGAAAACAACACTGGACACTTTAATAACTTTTAAAGAACTTACGGAAGCAATGCAGCAGTTACAAATTGGAAGCAGTCCTGGAATTGATGGTTTACCCATAGACTTTTATCAATGTTTCTGGGATGTAATTGGACAAGATTTCTATGAAGTTTTGTTGTACTGCATTAAGAACAAAAACCATTCGATAAGTTGTCCCCGAGCAGTTCTGTCTTTGCTCCCAAAGAAAGGAGATTTAGGATTACTAAATAATTGGAGGCCAGTTTCTTTGCTATGTTCGGACTATAAAACATTTTCAAAATGTTTAGCCAATAGAGTCAAACATTGTTTAGACTCATTGGTGTATAATGATCAAACTTATTGTATACTTGAAAGATCCATAATGGACAATCTTTTTTTATTGAGGGAAGTAATTTGTTTTAATCAGTCTTATAATGTCAATATTGGAATTCTGTCACTGGATCAGGAAAAGCATTTGACAGAGTTGATCACGAATATTAATGTTTTAAAGAATTTCGGGTTTGGTGATAATTTCATATCTTATATCAAAACGTTGTATAGTAATGTTTTTGCTATGGTTTAAGCAGGTGGTGGAATAAGTGCACCAATACCTGTCACGAGAGGGATTAGACAAGGTTGTCCACTTTGGGGGAAGTTATATTGTTTAACTTAAGGGTTCTCAAAGGAATTGCAATTCCCAATACAAATGATAATTTTAAATTGTGTGTATCAGCATATGCTGATGATATTACAGTTTTTATCACTGGTCAAGATGATATTATGGTTTTCACTCAGTCTATTGAAATATATGAAAAAGCCTCCTCTGCAAGAGTTAATTGGGCTTAAAGTGAAGGATATATTATGGGTAGGTGGGAAGAAATTGGGTTTCCTAAATTTCCGAGTGGGTTACATTGGAGACAAGATGGTTTAAAAGCATTAGGTGTTTTTTTGGGTAATGAACAATTTCAAAAGAAAAATTGGGAGGGTCTGCTGGAGAAGGTGTCTGCTAAATTGTCGAAATGGAATTGGCTATTACCACAATTGTCCTATAGAGGGAGAGTTCTGGTTATTAACAACTTAGCTGCTTCAATGTTGTGGCACAGGACCATTGTTTTGGAGCCACCTGAAGTACTCATCTCAAATATACAAAGGATGTTTGTCAATTATTTTTGGAGTGGACAGCATTGGATTCGAGTGGCAGCACTCTGTTTACCTGTTCAAGAAGGCGGTCAAAGCCTGGTGGACCTGAAGTGTCGGATCCGAGCTTTCAGAATACAAGCTGTTCAGAGACTCCTTTACAACAAAGATGTGGTATGGGCCAAGACTGCAAGTGTTTTTGAAGCGGGCAGGTGGGCTTGGTCTTGATAGACACTTGTTTTTAATGCATTGGAAGAGGTAAGCTTGTCAGAGCTTCCATCTTTTTATAAGTCAATGCTACAGGCAGGGGGAACTGTTTTGAAAGTGGAGCAAGTTGTGGATGATGAAGGACATTGGACTCCAGAGGAACCATTGTTAGTGTGAGACGATGCTTACTGAGGAATGGTGTTCAGAAGCTGGGACATATTCTAGATGACAAAGGATGGAAATCAACTGAGGCTCTTCGAGAATTGACAGGGTTGAAGTCCATACGTGCTGTCTCAAAATTGAAAGAGGAAATCTGCAATGCATTACCCAGGGGTTGCAGGAATTTGATCCAATTAAGAACAGTACAGGATAATGGGAATGTGCAAAGCTTTACAGAGATAAAAGTTTTACCCGCCATAATTGAGGAAGACGAAGGTGAAGATGTGGACTCTATTTTATCTTTTAAGACTGCCCAGTTACACTCTCTTAAAGATGCAACTAAGAAGGCTATTTATTACACATCGAGAATCTTTAAAGAGACAAAAGAACTCTAAGTGGCACAGGTTGTTAAAACCGGACTTTCTCGTTAGGAACAGTTGGAGGACCCTGTATAAGCCCCCTGTGGAGAAGCGAACTGCTGATCTGCAGTGGAGGATTATTCATGGGGCCATAGTTACAGACGGACATGTAGCGCACCTGAATCCGGCAGTAGGTGGGGACTGTCGATTTTGTGGGCAGCACGAAGATAAAGAACATTTGTTTTTAAGGTGCACTAGGTTACATGGTCTTTTTGATTTGCTTGAGGCCCTTTTTAGTGATTTTATTGAAGATATTTCTTATAGAGTTTTTATTGGGGGTATGAAATACAAGTTTTTAGTCCGAAGAAAAATGTGTTTATTAAATTATTTAATTTGAACAAAGAAAGAACAAAGGATTAAAACTGGATCCTGAAATGATGTCAAGATGTTTGGTGAAAGGAAGACTGAAAATTGAGTTTGCCTATTATATGCTTACAAATAATGTTGTATCTTTTTGTGATGTGTGGGGTGTCAAATAGGTGCTTTGTACAATTAATGATGATCAACTTGTAGTAAATATTTAATGTTATGAATTGTATATTATTGTATTTTAAAATAATGTGAGTATTAAAGTACTTGTTGAAACCTCTCTCTCTCTCTCTCTCTCTCTCTCTCTCTCTCTCTCTCTCTCTCTCTCTCTCTCTCTCTCTCTCTCTCTTTTTCTGGTCTCTTTCTCTCTCTCTCTCTCTGGTCTCTTTCTCTCTGGTCTCTCTCTCTCTGGTCTCTCTGGTCTCTCTCTCTCCCTCTCTCTCTCTTTCTGGTCTCTTTCTCTCTGGTCTCTCTCTCTCTGGTCTCTCTCTCCGGTCTCTCTCTCTCTCCCTCTCTCTCTCTCTGGTCTCTCTGGTCTCTCTCTCTGGTCTCTCTCTCTCTCTCTGGTCTCTCTCTCTCCCTCTCTCTCTCTCTCTCTCTCTCTCTCTCTCTCTGGTCTCTCCCTCTCTCTCTCTCTCTCTCTCTCTCTCTCTCTCTCTCTCTCTCTCTTTCTCTCTCTGCGTCCTGAGGCAAGGTGAAGCTTGTATCTACAAAAACATTTGTTCGCTGGCTGTGCCTTTAATGTGTGTGTTTGCGTGTGTGCATAGTGTATGTGTGTCCTTGTGAAACAAATTTGCACTTAAGTATACTTTTTTAGAATTGCACTTAATAGGAATATAATATATTTTTAAATATCATACTTAAGCGTTGATTAATTGTAATGTTTTTGACATAGTAAAATGCTGACTAATTTTTAAATACATTACAATTTTATTTTAAATTAAAGGTAACAATTTGAAGTTTTAGTCGATATGAACTATATATATATTGTGGTGAATGAAAGTCTATGCGTCAAGTCTATATAAATGTAAATGTAAATATAAATGTAAGTTTGACTCTAACTGGATCTTTTAAACAGTTTGTTTCAATTTACTGCTTCATAAGAGCAGTTCATCTGTTCTTTTAGGGGCTAGCGTAAATAAGTCATTTGCAGTTAAGTTATGCGTCAAGTCTATCATCTCAGGCTATGCCGGCCAGAATGAAAAATAAATTCAGCACAGAGCAAAACAAAAATCCGTAATCATAACTTCTTCGTTGGTCCGGACATCACTAGACTAACCCTTTGCCAAAACCCTTTTGTCTTTTACCAAAGGCAGACAGGAGGGTGCGAGCTTTAAATGCAATGAATAAAAGTCTATATTTTAACTATATTTTGCGCAATATTTTTATGAAAATAAAATAACTTAGATCAGCAGGATATATAGGCTTCTGTTGGTGGCACCACATTGCATTTCAACAAGACGTTTAAATATCAACAAACGCTATCAACCATAAACTAATACAAAGATGCGTAGTTAACTATAAGCAGAACATAGCAGGTGCAAAACCCAAAGCCACCAGACAATGACTGTGCGATGCTAAAAAACACTTAACCTTTTCTAGCCCCTACAGGTCTTATCTCGCTTTGTGTTGGTAACTTGGTAACTTTGTTTTGGCACTTATTCACATATTGTTGTCTCTTCTATTTACCGCTTCATTGTCTCTTTGGTTCTTTGTAAGTTACTTTGGATAAAAGCGTCTGCTAAATCTCAAAATATATATGTAAATGTAAATGATTGAAGTGTCCTTGAGCAAAACATCTTAACCCTGTTTACACTGCACTTATAATTGGCAACGGTATTGTTATATATTCTTATTTTTATAGAAAATATACACGAGAGGCAGGAGTAACATAAATCAGTGTTTGCCGTTTATTTCAATACTCGAGATGTACGGTGTTGATGTACAACCAATCACGTAATGTAGGAGGGTATATGGAAACACAGAAAGGTCACTTTGCATTTCGTAAATACACAACATATTCCTCCCTCCTAAATTTGTAGTACAGAAAAAGAAAAGAAAAACAAGAAAAACACATTACTTCAATAGGAACATTTCTCTAACATCAGATGCATACAATATCCCGAAGGATCTTATTTTTATTTATTTATTTTTAACACAAGGGAAAGAGGGTAGACTACCTCTATTCCTGGACATAACCCTGGGGATTATTCTACCCCATTGTCGTGGGCTTGTCACTAACTAGAGTGTTAGTCTATTTGGAGGTCGACGTTCTCTTTTTGGATATGGCCGAACGGTAGGTACATTCACCTTTACGATATCTTTCGTAGAGGTTTGGTTTGACAAGGGCACTGACTGACTTGCATCAGGAACAGTCTCTTTCACCTGACTTGGTAGAGTCTCAGTCTGTGCATTCGTGAGGGTTGGTGTCGAAAACTTCTCAGACAGATCCTGGTATTCTGAAGCAATTTCTGGGTATGGATCTAACGTCACCTGTTCTCCAAAGTTGTCACATGAATTTGCAGCTAATAATTGGTCTACATGCCTTTTCCAGATGAGATGACCATCAGTCAGTTCAACTGTGTAAGACACAGGTCCTGTTTGTGCAATCACTACAGCTGGTAGCCATTTGACACCTTTCCCATAGTTACGAGCTAGCACTTTGTCTCCAGGTCTGAAACAACGATGTTTTGCTTTTAGACCCCGTTCCATCTGAAGGTGTTGTTGCTCTAGAACCGTCTGTTTTGTTTTCCGAGGTCTCAACAAATCCAGACGTGTGCGAAGTTGTCTTTTGAACATAGCGGCGGCAGGAGACACTTTGGTGCTGGCATGTGGGGAGTTTCTGTAAGAAAGTAGAAAAGTGTTTAGGCGTTGGTTCAGCGATCCTTTACCCTGTGTCGACTTAAGAGCTTGCTTCATTGTCTGGACAAACCGCTCAGCAAGACCGTTAGTGGACGGGTGATACGGTGCTGATCGAATGTGTTGAATCCCGTTGGTCTTCATAAAAGCCTCGAACTCCTCCGAGACCAGCTGAGGCCCATTGTCGCTGACAAGTTGTTGTGGCAAGCCAAACCGACCAAAAATTGAACGAAGGGCTTCCACAGTTTTCATTGATGACGTGCATTTCATTACCTCAACCTCTGGCCATTTGCTATGGGCATCAAGAAGAACTAAAAACATATGGTCTTCCAATGGTCCTGCAAAATCAATATGGACTCTCACCCACGGTTCCTCTGGCCATTGCCAGGGGTGTAACGGGGCTGGTTGAGGGTTATTTCTCAGCTTTTGACATGCGCTGCACATTTTTGCTTTTTCTTCAATCTCAGAGTCCACACCTGGCCACCAAAGGTAGCTACGGGCAATCTCCTTCATCCGAACAATTCCACAGTGTCCAGAATGAAGTTCCTCCAGAACTCGTTGTCTCAATGGTGGTGGAATAATGACCCTTGAGCCCCACAGTAGACATCCAGATTCGACTGTAAGCTCATTTTTCCTGATCACATAAGGCCTTAGGAGCGGACACATTTCTCCCATATCCCCTCTGAGCACAAGGTCCAAAACCTTGGACATCACTGGGTCAGTACGTGTGTGCTTTTTTACCTGGGCTGCCGATACAGGGGAATTGTCTACCTCTTTGAAGTAGAAAATTTCTGCCTTTGCTGGTTCTGGATGTGTAGTAGGCAATGGCAGTCGGGAGAGTCCGTCAGCATTAGCATGATGTTCCGATCTTCTGTACTTGATATCATACTGATGCGCAGACAGAAGAAGGGCCCAACGCTGCATTCTTGCAGCAGCAAGTGAAGGAATGCCTGAATGTGGGCCAAAGATGGAGGTGAGAGGTCTGTGATCAGTTAGGAGTGTAAATCTTCTACCAAACAAGAATTGATGAAATTTCTTCACTCCAAAGACAATAGCCAGTGCCTCACGTTCAATTTGGGCATAGTTACATTCTGCCTTGCTCAAAGTTCGTGATGCAAAAGCGATGGGTTTCTCCTCACCCGATGGCATGATGTGTGACACCACCGCCCCGACGCCATAGGGCGATGCGTCACATGCCAGCTGCACTGGCAGAGCAGGGTTGAAATGAGTGAGAGCTTCAGACTGTGCTAAGGCTGTTTTCACCTCATTAAAAGATTCTTCACATGGTTTAGTCCATTCCCACTTTTTGGATTTGTTCAGTAGCTCGTGCAACGGTTTCAGCATGTTAGCTAAATTTGGCACAAATTTCCCATAATAAGTCAACAACCCCAAAAAGGATCGAAGCTGACTCACGTTTTGTGGAGACGGTGCTTCCACAATTGCCTTCACTTTCGATGGTGCCTTATGAAGTCCCGAACTATCAATCACGTGGCCCAAATACTCAACAGAAGGGCAGAAAAACTCACACTTGTCCTTCCTGACTCTCAGTCCAAAACTTTTCAGTCTCTGCAAGGTGGCTTCTAGGTTACTCAAGTGTTCCTCCTCATCCTTTCCGGTGATAAGCAAATCATCAAGGTAACACTGCACCCCGGTCAGCCCACTGAGAATCTGGTCCATTGCTCTTTGAAACAGGGCGGGCGCCGAGGTAATCCCAAAAGGAAGCCGCTGATATTGGTACATCCCCTTATGAGTCACAATGGTAAGAAGTTCTTGTGAGTTTGGATCCACGTGCATCTGCAAGTATGCCTGGCACAAGTCAATCTTACTGAACCGTTGACCCCCAGCGAGACCAGAAAAAAGATCCTCAATACGAGGCAGGGGATACTGCTGTGGGGTCAGAACCGGATTCACAGTCACCTTAAAATCTCCACATAATCGAAGGGACCCGTCTTTTTTTATGACAGGCACAACTGGTGTGGCCCACTCACTCGTGTGTACTGGACGCAGAACTCCAGCCTTTACCAGTTTCTCTAATTCAGCTTCAACTTTGGGTTTAATTGCGTAGGCCAACGGTCTGGCTTTTAAACACTTTGGTTGACTGTTTGGTTTAACCGTCAATTTCACCGCAATGTCCCTCATACTTCCTAGTTCTTCACTAAACACATCCGAATATTTATTTAGAATCCCTTGGAGTTTTGAGTTTTTACTGATCAGATGGACCTCTTGCCAATCCAACTTAATCCTCTCCAGCCAAGACCTTCCTAGCAAAGCTGGATGATTTCCTTCAATTATGTACAGTGGAAGTTTCTTTTTTTGCATATTTAATTCAACTGTCACCTCAATTAGCCCTTTAACAGGAACGATCTCACCTGTATAGGTCTTCAGGGTGATGTTTGATGGCTGAGGTGTAAGGTGTGGCAATTTTTCATTAAATGTTGTCACCGACACCAGTGATACCGCAGCTCCTGTGTCCACCTGCATTCGTACTGGTTTCCCATCCAGAAGAGGAGTCACCCAATAGCCCTGCTCATCTCCTGAAACAGATAAAACACACAAGGCATCCTCTTCCTCAGATCCAGAATCACTCTGTGTGTGTCGGGCATTTTCCATTTGGTTCACATGCTTTTGTTTAAATTTCTGGTAACTTTCTTTTCTGGATCCAGCATTTTTGCTTGGTTGTGTCTTTTTACTTTTGCAGGCACGTTCAATGTGGCCTTTCTTGCCACAATTTCTACAGTTCATCTCCTTACACCAACAATCTTCAGGTTGGTGGCCCACTTTTCCACAGCGGTAACATGGTTTATCTGAGTTTGACTTTTTCTTTGAATCATCATACACTTTGTGCACATGGGTGGATGCACTTAATTGCTGTGCCTCTTTTGCGGCCATTTCCATTGACGTGCTTATCTCTATAGCCTTCTGTAAAGTTAAGTTACTTTCAGTTAGCAGTCGTTTTTGTATGGCCTCACTTCGAAGACCACAGACAAGTCTATCACGTATGGTGTCACTCAATGATTGGCCAAACTCACAATGCTCAGATAATCGTTTCAACACAGCCACAAATTGTGAGATGGATTCACCATCCTGCTGATTTCTTTTATGGAAGCGAAATCTCTCTGCGATAATAAGTGGTTTGGGTGAATAGTGATCCTTGAGTATTTCCACTATTTCCTCATATGATTTGTCGCCTGGTTTCTGTGGCTGAGTTAAACTGCGCAGCAGATTAAACGTTTTCACACCCATGATACTTAGAAATGTTGGCACAATTGTTTCATCTTTTATTTCGTTTGCAAGCACAAAGTAGTCAAAACGCTCGGTATAAGCACTCCACTGCTCTTCTGATTCATCAAACGGTCCAATACAACCAATTAATCCAGCCATTTTTTTTTTTTACTCACTCCCCCTTTTTTCTTCTTTTCCGATCCGCGTTGCGTCGACAATTTCTTTTCTCTGTCTTTCACTCTATTCTCTTCCAGCGAAGACAACTCGTTCCGTTCCGACTGTCGCGGTCGTTGATTTCGGATTCGCGCGCATCCACTCACTCTCCCTCGTGGAGAATGGCGCGATCAGGGTTTGGAATCCGCGTCACGAACACCTGTAGCCTTGAAACTACAACTAATGTTCAAAATAACAAAACTTAACGTGGTACGAAGGGTCCTCGTCGCCAAATATGTTATATATTCTTATTTTTATAGAAAATATACACGAGAGGCAGGAGTAACATAAATCAGTGTTTGCCGTTTATTTCAATACTCGAGATGTACGGTGTTGATGTACAACCAATCACGTAATGTAGGAGGGTATATGGAAACACAGAAAGGTCACTTTGCATTTCGTAAATACACAACAGGTATAATACTTGGAAGTTGCTTTGGATAAAGGCATCTGACAAAAAAGAAATGTACATTTAAATGTTAATATTTGGAGGGAATTTTGACAAACAAAAAGCTTTATTATGTTAAAGTCACGAAAAGACTGTAACTTTTTATCACATGGGTATATAGACTTCCTCTAACCGCCGCCAGCGGGGAACCTTCGTCTGAATTCTAAAGCTCTACATTTCAGCCGTTACCTAGGACAGCTCATTCTGGTTCCGGATCTTCCTGGGTTCACTTCCCCCGGTCGGTCATTAGGATCGCATTATTGGCTTGTTCCTTGCGGAGTTTTATATAGTAATGCTGACAAAACCAAGCATTATTTTCTTTGACTGCTTGTCTGTTACCAACCGAACTGATTGTCTTCTGTGTGAACGTTTGTTGCCTTCCATTAATCAATCCTTGCCTATCTCCCAGATTATCCCCTTTGCCCGTCACAACCTATTGCATTGACTTTCGTTCACTCTCACGGATTATCTTCTCCATACCAGTCCGCCATTGTTCTATCTTGCCTGTTTACACTTATTTTCTCATGACACAGACGCCGATATTGCATCGTTGTGCACTTTCTATTGTTTTATAGATTAAAAACTCGTAAACATACCTTTCTCACCAAATAACACGTGTGAGGAGATTTCCGCAAAGGTAGTTCAATTGAGACAGCGTCAATTGGGGGGAGGCGTTTACTCTCTCAAATGTAACCAGATTGGATGAAATCAGCCATCACATAGGTTACAGACAAAAAAAAAACTATCAGGTGTCTCCCAGTGTTGACCCCAAACTTTTCTAGGTATATCACATGAGTTAGTGATTAACGCTAACATGCGTTAGTGGTTGTTAAGAGCGCTCGGCTGCATTCTCCAAAAACACCTTAACGGTTCATACCGCTAGTGGCCACCACTAAGAAAAAAATTTTTTCATTACAGTTTAATTGCTCATAGAAAAATATATATGAGCAGGTAATATAAGATCTGGTTCCTTTCAGTCAGTCTCTGACCGATGAGTAAATGAATGGGGTTGATCTTGAGTACCCTTTTAAATTGATTAAATTAGATTCAACTGTCACTGCACATTCAAGGTACAAGACAACGAAATATAGTTAGCATCTAACCAGAAGTGCAATAAGCAGTAAGTACAGAATATATGTGCAATATATACAATTATTAAACAGAATATATGAGTATAGATAAGTATTATAGATAAAATTACAGGTTTAAAATACGAAACAGATATACAGACAGGTGTGCTATGAACATGCTATACAAATGGATTATGTAAAAGTGTATGCACACTATAGACAGATCTATGAACATATTAACATACTATACATTATGTAAAAGTGTATGTACACTATAGACAGATCTGTGAACATAATTTACAGTAGTGCAGTGGATAGTAAAGTGCATTTGTAATATTACAGTGAGCAAATGGATTGTTCAGTGTTACTGAGTGAACAGACCGTAGTGCATGTAACAACTGGTTATGGTTATGAATTGTTTAAATAAGTAAGTAATAAGACCGATATATTGTTGATTGGGGGGGTGTAGTTAGATCTGTGCGTTGGTGTTAAGGGGTGTCAGAGGGTAGAGTTCAGTGAGGAGACAGCTGTAGGGAAAAAGCTATCCCTTAATCTTGTTGTCCTTGTCTGAAGGGCCTCCCGAGGGCAGGAGGTTAAACAGTCTATGGTCAGGGTGAGACGAGTCCTTGAGGATGCTGCGAGCTCGTCAAAGACAGTGTTTGCAGTTGCAGGAAGTGTTGTCCCTGTGATGCGTTATGTAGTTTTCACCACCCTCTGCACTGCTTTGCGGACAACCACTGAGCAGTTCCCATACCACACCGCGATACAGATGGTTAGGATGCTCTTTATTGCACACATGTAGAAGTTCACCAGGATGGCTGAAGATAGCTGGTTCTTCTTCTGTGTCCTAAGGAAGAAGAGGCGCTGATAAGCCTTCTTGACCAGGCTGGAGGTGTTTTTGATCCATACCCATCCCGTTAATGTGGATGGGGTCATGTGTGTGTCCTTTCTGCTTCCTGAAGTCAACTATGAGCTAGTTGGTGTTAGTGAGCTGCAGAGGGAAGAGTTAAGGTCCAAGTCTCTAAGTTTAGTGGTCAGCTTGGAGGGGATAACGGTGTTAAATGCGTAACTGAAGTCAACAAACAATATCCGTACAAAAGTGTTGTTATTGTCCAAGTTTGTGAGCATGTTGGAGTAGCAGTACTCAGTCTTCTTGAAGCCTCTTTTCAGGTTAGCCCTGGATTTACTGTAGGCCTGGGTGTCATCTGACCTGAAGGTGGTGTTGCAGGCTTTCAGCGGAAGTCGCACCTCCTTGTTCATCCATGGCTTCTGATTAGGGTATATTGTTTTTTTTACATCATAAATGGTGTTGTTGATGTAATCCAGTACGGAGGAGGTACAAATGTCAATGTCTGTATGAGAGCCATTGGCTTGGTATTAGAATCTGTTCAGAAGTAAAGAGTCTGGTTCAGTTGGCTACACTTTGATGGATCTCACTGATGGCTTCACACGGTTGATGAGGGGTGAATACTTGTGATACTTGTGATCAATAAAGGTGATCATACTGTCCAAGATGGGGGAGGGTGGTTGCTATTTAAGCTCCATCTATGTTTGTGTAAACATGATCAAAAGTTTTGTTTCCTCTGATATGGCAGGAAACATACTGGTGAAATTTTGGGGTCACTGTTTTTAATTTGCAGTGGTTAAAACCAGCCGCATCAATAAAAGCAGCTTCCGGGTGAGCAGTCTGTTGTTTCCTAATGGCTGCATGAAGTTCTTTAAAAGCAAGCTTGACATTAGCATGTTGGATATATCGCCGTGTACCCATGTTTCTGTGAAAACCATGATATTGCCGTCAAACAATCTCTTACTGTGGTTGATGCAAAGTCATAACTCATCCATTTTGTGCCCCAGTGACCGCATATTGGCGAGGAACATATTGGATAAGGAGAGCCGGATCGATGTTGCCTGAAGCTTAGCTCTTAGACCTCCGCACGTCCCTGCCTTTTTACGATCTCGCCAATGCCTGCGAGCACTTCCGCTCGGCTGGGTAGAGTGCTTAGTTTCTGATGTTCTAGAGATCTCAGGGATGAGTCAAAGATCGGTGATAAATCTGTGGAAAAGTCCCTACCGATATCCAAAAGCTCCTATCGAGTGTATGATGTTAAAGACGAGCTGTTCAGACCGAGATGAGCAGGAATAAAAATGCAAAATTGCAAAAAAGTCTTGTGATGCGTTCGCGCCACCATCTTGGTCTTTAAATGCTCTATATTTCTACATTTCATGGTCTTTACATAGCTGTGCTCCCCATTAAGTGGGCTTACGCCCTAATCTCCCATGACTTCTTCCCAGAACAGCGAGAATCATGAGGTAATTTCTAAATAGATAGGCCCTAAGAGCCGGATGTGGTCTCTCTCCATTAGAACGTAAACATTTAACAGTGGTCCTACTGTGACAGACGGCTCCTTAGTTGATGCTTCGGAGTAAGACCATTACCGCAACATCATCGGTATGAGTCTCTAAAGTTCGCTACGAAGCTCTGATGACACCTTACCGCTACTCACTGGAAGGGTTGACTCTCAGAGAATGTGTAAGTTGCTCTAGTAAGGACATGGCCCAGCGATGTGGGGGGATTATATACAAACCCATTCATTTACACAACTTTGAGAGAACGACTGAAAGGGAATTTTCTTTCGGTTATGTATGGTAACTTAGGTTTCCTGAAGGAGGTAAATAAAAGTTTTGTCCTCCCATGCCACCACAGCAGGGACCGGGAGAGCCCTCCAAGGTTCCTTAGCACAAACCGGTGATGAAAGTTCACTTCCGTTCCCTTAAATGACCCTTAGCACTGGCGAGGACATGAATTTATTCATTCATCAATTTTTTGGCCTTTTTAAATAAGCTCAGAGACAAACTCGTTCTCAAGATCAACCCCATTCAGTTACATAATGTCTCAAATGCCCCTTCAGGGAACCTAGGCTACTATAGATAACCTGAGATGATAGACAAAATGGATGTCGGTATGTCTCACATGTTTGTACTTTTAATGAGAAAATCATCCAAGTACACAAATGAGCGATTTATGCCAATTATGGTAATCAGCATACTTCAGGGAGATCATTAACACACTTTATTTCTGCATGTACATATATCCGATGCGGAGAGAATTTGTAAAAAGTGAAAACAATTTATTAATAATTATCTTGGGATGATTTTAGACCTGTGTAGTTTTGGTCTTGGATCTTGTTTCTCGTTTCCCCAGCCCCCATTTTTTGTTAGAATGGACACCAACTACAGACCACACCAACCTCATCAGTTACCATGGTTATTCATTTATTCACTGCCTCTCGCCTATTAAAGCCCTTTTTTTGCCTTGTTTCTTGACAGTCTTTTTCTGCATGTAGCATTGTTTTTGTCTTGTTTTGCTTGTTTTTTTCTTGAAATCACAATATTTGGTCAATTTGTATGTTTCATTTTTTAAACTACTGTCTGTATCTGGATCCTATGAGGCCCTCATCGTTACATTTCTTAACTTTCCCAAACAAAGAATTTATTTATTAATTTACTTTTTTATTAATTAAACAGTTTTTATTTCATAGTAATAGAAAAAACGTCTAGGTTACTATTGTAACCCCGGTTCCCTGATGGAGCGAACGAGACGTTGTGTCGAAGAACGACAGTATGGGGTTCGCTCTTGAGAACCAATCGACTCTGACTTTGTTTAAAAGGCCAATGAAATTTGGCGAATGAAATTTGCATGCCATGCCCCGCCCCGGACATCCGGGTATAAAAGGGGAGACGGCGTGCTCATTCATTACCTTTTGTGCTGAGGAACGTAAGGATGACTCACGATCGCTGCAGCGAGCAGCACAGCGACGTGGCACGAAAGGACACAACATCTCGTTCCCTCCATCAGGGAACCGGGGTTACAATAGTAACCTAGACGTTCCCTTTCTGTCGGTCTCTCGACGTTGTGTCGAAGAACGACAGTATGGGGTTCCTATGTAACACGCCACGGCGCTGTGCTGCGTCACGATCTCTAGCGGAGCGACCCTGACAGGCTCGAGCGGGTCGAATGGTCTGTGCTTCTACGCGAGAGCGTAACCTTCCAGTGGGGAAATGGTAACATGTCCCAGAGCTTTTGGACAAAAAGGTGAGAGGTAACTTACCACCGGTCTCCACGGGCGACGGCCTTCCTATCTCTACAGCGAGATAGCCGCCCGACCGTGAACTGCACTGGGAAACGCGGCCCCTTCAAGGAGGGAGTGCGTTACGGAGGCCACATCCTACCGTAGGGAGGTTAACATGTGGAGATGTACTCATGGAAAAATTAGTGTGCATTGCTACCTGTATTTTGGGAGCACCACGTGAGGGAGATCACACATTCACCTAATGGGGGAATTCTGGTGAAGGAATTACATCGTACGGGGCCACCCCTGAGGGGGGAGCCACTACGTACGGAGCACTGGCTGAAGAAAGGGGCTCACCTGAAAAGGGCAGCTCACTCCGATGTTCAGCCTGGTTACAAGGTCCGCTCCGCCCGGCCTGTTACCATGGAGGTGCTGAGTGATGGAATTAGGTTACCTATACTCGCCCGTAGGGGAAGTAGAGAGGTAGATTAGAGCACTGAACTCACCTGAAAAGGGAAGAAGGCTCTTTCGCAGGCGTACGCCCGGCCAGTGGCTAGTTCTACCTGCGTAAAACCCGAGCTGATACTGGTTCCACCCTGAGGTTATAAAACCTTGCAAAGGTGTTGGACGTAGCCCAACCCGCAGCTGTGCAGATGTCTGCCAGAGAGGCGCCCTGAGCCAATGCCCACGAGGAGGCTACACCCCTAGTAGAGTGAGCCCTCACTGCGAGAGGGCATGGCAGGTTCTGGCATCGGTAAGCCATGAAAATGGCATCCACGATCCAGTGTGCCAATCTCTGTTTGGAGACAGCTCTCCTCCATAACTTTGCTGACCTCCATAACAGACAAAAAGCTGCTCAGAGCTCCTGAAGCTCTGCGTGCGTTCCAGGTAGAAGCGTAACGCTCGTACCGGACACAGCACTGAAGGAGTTGGGTCTTCCTCCCCCGTGGGGAGCGCCTGCAGGTTCACTACCTGATCCCGAAAGGGGGTGGTAGGAACTTTGGGCACGTAGCCGGGTCGGGGTCTCAGGATAACGTGAGAGTTATTCGGCCCGAACTGTAGGCACTTGTCGGACATGGAGAGTGCATGTAGGTCCCCTACCCTCTTGATAGAGGCGAGCGCTACTAGGAGTGCTATCTTCCCCGTGAGACGAGGAAGGTCAGACTCTACTAGGGGCTCGAAAGGAGTCTCGGAAAGGCCCGCTAGGACCACATCGAGATCCCCAGAGGGTATGGAGCGTGGACGCGGGGGATTAACCCACCTCGCACCCCTGAGGAACCTTGTGACCAGGCTGTGCTGTCCGAGAGACTTACCCTCCACCAGCTCATGGTGTGCGGCAATCGCAGCAACATATACCCTGAGCGTAGATGGCGAAAGGTTGTCCTCTAGTTTCTCCTGGAGAAAGGACAGCACTGCACTGATCGCACATGCTCCGGGCTCTTCACCGTGTGAAGAACACCTGGACGAGAAGATGCGCCACTTTGCAGCGTATAAACGCCTCGTGGTTGGTGCCCTCACCTGAACAATTGTGTCCGCCACCGCCGGAGGCAATTCGTTCAGGATCTCCTCGTCCCGTCCAGGGACCAGACATGGAGATTCCAGAGGTCTGGTCGCGGGTGCCATACCGTACCCTTCCCTTGGGACAGAAGGTCATTCCGCAGGGGAATGGGCCAGGGGGGAGCTATCGCTAGAGGTATTAGCTCTGCGAACCAAGCCTGGTTGGGCCAGTATGGCGCAATTAACAGGACCTGGTGTTCCTCGACCCTGACCTTGCACAGGACCTGTGCAAGAAGGCTCACTGGGGGGAAGGCGTACTTCCACTTGTCCCGGGGCCAGCTGTGCGCTAGGGCATCCGTGCCGAGGGAGCCCTCTGTCAAGGAGTACCACAGGGGGCAATGGGTGTTGTCTGGCGAGGCAAACAGGTCCACCTGTGCCTGACCAAACAGTTCCCATATCAGCCGGATCGTCCCAGGATGGAGTCGCCATTCTCCTCGAGGCGGCGTCTGACGAGAGAGCGTGTCGGCTGTCTGGTTCAGGTAGCCTGGGAGAAATACGGCTCGCAGAGATCTTATTTTCTGCTGACTCTAGAGGAGGAGGCGTCGGGCAAGTTGTGACAAGCGGCGCGAGCGCATCCCGCCTTGGCGGTTGATGTACGCTATCGCGGCCCTGCTGTCGGAGCGGATCAGCACATGCTTGCCTCTCACTAGAGGTAGAAACCTCCTGAGGGCGAGCATGACCGCTAACAACTCCAGGCAATTGATATGCCAGTACAGTCGGGGACCCGTCCATCGACCTGAAGCTGTATGCCCGCTGCACACTGCTCCCCAGCCCAACAGGGAGGCGTCCGTTGTCACCACAACGCGCCTTGAAACCTGTCCGAGGGGTACTCCCGCTCGTAAAAAGGTCCTGGAGGACCATGGGGCAGGGTGCTCCGACACTGAGGCGTGATGGCAATCCGCCTGGTGCCTGTACGCCTCGCGCTCCTCGGAACCCGACTCTGAAGCCAATGCTGAAGTGGTCGCATGTGCATCAACCCGAGTGGGATAACCCCAGTCGTGGATGCCATATGCCCCAGGAGCCTCTGAAAATATTTCAGGGAGACCACTGGACGCCTGAGCTTGCTCAGGCTTCGCAGCAAGGCTTGAGCACGCTCCTCCGTGAGTCGTGCAAACATGGTGACAGAGTCTAGTTCCATACCGAGATAAGAGATGCTCTGCACTGGGGCGAGCTTGCTCTTCTCCCGGTTGACCTGTAAACCCAATCGGTTTAGGTGCTGAAGCACCATGTCCCTGTGTGTACATACTAGATCTCGCGAGTGAGCCAAGATGAGCCAGTCGTCGAGATAGTTTAGTACACGCACGCCCCGCTCTCTGAGGGGGGATAGTGCGGCTTCCGCAACTTTCGTGAAGACGCGGGGAGATAGGGACAGCCCGAAGGGCAGGACTTTGTACTGGGATGCCCGACCTTCGAAGGCGAACCGTAGGAACGGTCTGTGCCGAGGAAGTATCGAGACGTGAAAGTACGCGTCCTTCAGGTCGATTGCCACGAACCAATCCTCGTGTCTGACAGACTCGAGGATGCGCTTCTGTGTTAGCATTCTGAACGGAAGTCTGTATAGACACCTGTTCAGTGAACGCAGGTCCAGAATTGGGCGCAGCCCTCCACCTCTCTTGGGGACAATGAAGTACGGGCTGTAGAAGCCCGACGACATCTCGGCCATGGGAACGGGTTCGATGGCTTCTTTTGCCAAAAGAGTCGCCACCTCTGCCCGAAGAACGGCGGAATCCTTCCCTCGTACCGAGGTATGAAGGATTCCCCGAAATTTGGGTGGGTGTCTGGCGAACTGGATCGCATAGCCGAGATGGATCGTTCGGTCTAGCCACCGCCCCGGTCTGCCTAGCATGGATCATGCGTGCAGTCGTTGGGCCAGCGGGACCAGAGGAACGATCTCCTTCACCATCTCCATGGAGGGGGGTTCTGTGGCTCTCAGGACAGCCGCTCTGCCTGGGGACGGATCCCCTAGGGGCTTGCTGTCCTGAGTACTTACCTGCCTGTGGGATTTGCAGTGTAGCACACCGTCTGTTTGAGCGTGTGTCTGACTGCAATTCCGCCGATGTGACGCAACGTCTAGTCGTGACGCAATGTTGGGTCGGGTTGACGCAACGTCGGGTCGGACTGACGAAACGTCTTGCAACCGTACACCGTCGCTCGGAGAGTGATAACGGTTGAGTTTTAAGACCAGAGGAGGAAACAGCCCTTTTTGAGAGGAAGTGGGCGCCAGGTCCTGAAAAGGGCCCGGCACAAGTTGGGACGTGGCAGGACCGTCCCGCACCGGCCACTTTGGAGATCGAATGTCCTGGGCTGGGCATGGTGGTGTCTCCTCTGCTGGTTGCCTCCCGTCAGGACCGCTTCCCGCGCTTCCTGCGGGGTGGTTGCTGACTGGGAGGAGTCGCTCTCCTCCGGGTCGCCGCCTCAGGGGGAGATACAACCGGAGTGGTCGGTTGGGAGGGGCGAGGCCGTTTGGGAGCAGACGATGCACGGAGCCTAGACGGCACGGGGGCGGCCTGGCTGCGGCGAGGAAGGATATGCTTGATAGCCTCCGTCTGCTTCTGCACGGCGGAAAACTGCTGAGAGAAGCTCTCCACCGTGTCTCCAAACAACACACCCTGCGCAATGGGGGCATCGAGAAAGCGGGCTTTCTCGGCCTCACGCATTTGCGCAAGGTTCAGCCAGAGGTGTCTCTCTTGGACCACCAAAGTGGACATCGTCCGACCCAGGGCACGCGCCGTAACCTTAGTGGCCCGGAGGGCCAGGTCAGTCGCAGTGCGCAGCTCCTGCAGAACTGCGGGTCAGAACTTCCCTCGTCTAGCTCCTTAAGAGCCTTGGCCTGGTGGACCAGCAGGATGGCCATGGCATGGAGCGAGGAAGCAGCCTATCCAGCGGCAGGGTAAGCCCTCGACCCGAGGGTCGAAGAGATCTTACACGCCTTGGATGGAAGTTTCGGCTGACCCCTCCAGGTAGAAGCGGTCTGAGGGCACAAGTGCACCGCAACAGCCCGCTCCACCTGGGGTATGTCAACGTAACCCCTTGCTGCCCCCCCATCGAGGGAATTGAGGGTGGAAGAACCCGTCTGCCGTGTACGCGCCGAGAACAGCGCATTCCACGACTTCGTTATCTCTTCGTGCACCTCCGGAAAGAATGGCACTGGGATCGGGCGTGGCTTTGAACCCCGCTCGGATCCCAGGTACCATGCGTCCAGCCGCGAACGTTGGGGTGACGGCGGGGCCGTACACTGAAGCCCAATGCTCGCGGCGGCCCGGGAAAGCATGGCCGCCATCTCAGGATCCGGATCATCCCGGGACTTACCCGCCGGAGGTGGAAGCTCCAGGATGTCCTCCGAATCAGAGGCTAGCAGGTCACCCTCCGATGCTGCGACAGACAGCTCGTCCTCATCCCGGGGGGAAGCGAGAGACGGCGTACCGTCTCTCACTGATGAGGTAGACGAGCGTGCCGAGGTATAGATGCTCCGCAAGCCAGAGGCTGACGGGGTGACATCTATAGAGCCCTCGTAATCACGGACGCCGCTCCTCGAGACCGCTGACCGTGCCGTAGCCGCAGCCAACAATCTAAAGAGAGCTGACGAAATGGTGGCTCGCTCTCCAAGGAAAGAAGCCACCCGTGACCGCAACGTCTTGATCGACATCTGCTCGCAATGCGGGCAGGCCGGTCCCATAAATGCCGCCTCAGCGTGTTGGAGACCCAAACACACGAGGCAGACATCATGGGTGTCCCCATCTAGGACAAGCTTGCCGCAACCAAGGGAACAGCTATGCGCCATGAGGCAACACGCTGTTTAGAAAATTGCTCTTTTAAGAAAGAGAAGACACTCTCTGTCTTCTGCTGGACTCTCAGGGGAGTCGAAGATGGACAGTCCGCTGCAAACCGCGTCGTGACACCAGCAGGAAGATGATCGCCAGAAGTCGATTCTTGCTTCAGACTCGAAGTCATCCGCCAGGTTCCGAAGAACAAAAGGTAATGAATGAGCACGCCGTCTCCCCTTTTATACCCGGATGTCCGGGGCGGGGCATGGCATGCAAATTTTATTCGCCAAATTTCATTGGCCTTTTAAACAAAGTCAGAGTTGATTGGTTCTCAAGAGCGAACCCCATACTGTCGTTCTTCGACACAACGTCGAGAGACCGACAGAAAGGGAAACATATATATGGTAGCCAGCGATAGTGGTTAAATAGCAGTTGTATCTATTCACTGAAATAGAATTGGAAAGCTTTGAAGCTTGTCATCTCTGAACGCAGACAGAACATTGTCGTCCAAATATGATGAAATCGGAAAATTCATTCGGATATGTGAAATGTGAATGTATGAGGCAGAAGAAAGAGGGTCATACAGGTTTGAAATGTCAAGAGGGAAAACAAATGATGACAGGATTTTTATTTTTGGATGAGCCCTTATTTTAATTATTTAATGCTTCATACGTCAATCGTGGTCTGATGGTTAGAGAGTTGGACTTGTAAGTAGAAGGTTGCGTGGTTGTATCTCCTTGATTAAGACACCTCACTCCCGTTTGCTCTGCAGTAATAATTGCATGAAACTTGTAAGTCGCTTTGGATAAAAGCGTCTGCCAAATGAATAAATGAAATGAAATGAAATGGATATAGTGAGCTGTAGTATGATGTTACAGGTGACTGTAAATGAGTAAAAATCTGCACACACTACATCAATAACATCTGTGATAGATACGTGCTTAACTTTAGTAAAATTTTGTAAGAAATTCTATATCTCATCAACTAAAATACAACCTAGAGCAACATTTTTACCGCCTTAAATGCAATTAAATTTACCTATAGATATTTAACTTCCTCCCTCTAAGTAGAAACTGAAAGTTAGTTTGTGGGAAATTTAGTTTAATGATTATCGTATAAGTTGAATTAAATTAACATTGATGTTGTCATAATGTATTGATCATATATTATGTACAGGGAAGACTTTAAGGGACTATTCACACTAGCCCAATTGAACCATGCCCAGGCACATTTTACACCTAAAGCCTTGTTTGATTGACAAGTGTGAGTGCTTTTAAATATACTGAGGCATACAATTTTACTTCTTGTGGGCTAGAAGAGGTGGGCTGGACCTTGCTTTGGTTGGAAAAGGGAGTCTGTGCGGCGCGCAGTCATATACACTTACTGCAAATAAATGTAATATTACGATGGAAAATATTATGCTGAGAGAGATTGCTTGTTTTTTGTTAGCTTAAGCCGTCGCATCCCAATGATGGAAGCCTGCCCCATCTGGTTTGAATAAATAAAGTTTGAGTACAGACTAGCATGGGTAGAGGTGAGGGGGGACAACTGCGCAGAACCACGGCACAAAAAGATTTGAAACAGAACAGCATTATCATCTTATAATAAGGTGTAGTAACTTGATGACAGTTCACACATTGTGGTTGTGCAAAACAGAAAACGTCTAGGTTAAAAGTGTAACCCCGGTTCCCTGATGGAGGGAATGAGATGACAGTATGGGGTTTGAACTTGAGAACTTTTTAACTCTGTGCTTGAATTTAATAGGCCAAAGAAATGTGCGAAGGACATTTGCATGCCATCCCCCGCCCCTGTACACACGGGTATAAAAGGTAAGATTACGTGCTCATTCATGAGGGGGGAGTCACTACATTTGGTGCACTAGCTGAAGAAATGGGTTCGCCTGAAGAGGGGCTGCTTGACTCAGCACTGAAGAGGTTGGGTCTTCCTTCTCGGTGTGGAGCGCCTGCACGCTCACTACCTTGTCCCGGAAGCGAGTGGTAGGAATCTTGGGCACGTAGCCGGGCCAGGGTCTAATGATAACTTGAGAGAAGGCCGGTCTGAACTTTAAGCAATTGTTGGACGTGGAGAGTTCCTGTGGGTCCCCGGGCCTCTTGATAGAAGCAAGCGCCTTCATCATCAGATGAGGAAGGTCAGCCTCTCCAAGGGACTCGAAAGGAGGCTTGGAAAGGCCGCAAGGACCACGTCGAGATCCCAAGAGGGTACAGAGCGCGATTGCTAGGATTCACCCGCAACCCGAAACTGCATGCCTGTTGCACACTACACCCCAGCCCAGCAGGGAAGCATTTGTTGTTACTACAACATGTATCGAAAACTGCCCGAGGGGAACTCCTGCTCACAAGAAGGCCCTGGAGGCCTAAGAGGCGAGCAGGTCGCCCTCCAATGCTGCGACCAACAACTCATCACGCAGGGACTGTGTGGAAACGAGTGACGGCGTTCTGCCTCCTGCTGACGTGTGAATGAGCGTACCGGGGTAATCTACGAGGATGAAATTTGGTCTTTAAGAGAGATGAGAAGATCTCTGACTTCTGCTGAAACGCCCAGGGGAAGTCGCTGTAGAGGGACAGTCCACTGTACCGCATCATAACACCAGCAGGTAGAAAGATGCCCAGTTGAAAGAAGGCTTCTTCAGCTTCTTTAGTCCTCAGCAGCTTTCCGAAGAACAAAATGTGATGAATGAGCACGCCATCTTCCCTTTTATACCAGTATGTACGGGCGAGGAATGGCATGAAGATTTCATTCGCAAATTTCATTGGCCTTTAAAATTCAATCTCAGAGTCCATATATTCTCAAGTTCAAAACCCATACTGTCTTCTTCGACACAATGTCGAGAGAACGACAGAACGGGAAGATTGAGTTTCTCCTCAGAGTCTCTGTTTGTCCAGGTCAATGTAATCTTCTCCAGAACTCCACAGCGTTGGTTTTGGGCAGGACATTGAGGCTGTCCAGATGAAAACCAGACCTCATACTGAAGATCATCTGGACTGATCCAGAATCATTCGCCTGCTAGAAAGCGCAGACCAATCCACACATATTGTGTTTGAGCTGCTGGGATTTTACTCCGAGCATCACGCATGCTTCTTTTTGAACTCAGAGATCCCAGATCATCATAATGATGTCTGCAGTATTCTAGAGCTCCTTGGCAGTTTTAGAATGCTGAAATGATGTGCCCTTCGATAAAAAAACTGTTGACCAGTACCAGTAACCAGAGTATCTTCTGAATCCAATCACACCATTGACCCTTAAATTGACTCAACTTAGAAACTGCGAGGTCTCAGTCCCATCAATGAAGGTTGAGTTTATTTTGCAATGAGCCAGAGCCTCATTCCATGTCTTCTTCTCATTAATGAAGTAATGTTGTTTCCTGGCACGTGAGATGAGTCCAAAGAGATTGATGATGAGGAGAACAGTGAGTGTAGTCTTCATCTTTATCCACTGAAGAGGTTTTGTGAAGATGAAGATAGAACTGTGCATGATGACACTGACTCTCTCTTACTTAAACTCACAAACAACCAATAACAAAAGAGTGACGCTAACAAACACCAATCACAACACAACAAACAAATGACAGATGCTTGTGACCAATCAAATAATCTTGATGATGCTTTAAACATTCTATGCACAATACAATAATTTTGCACTTACCATTGAAAATGTGCATTTGTCTATCCTGTAACTGTCTATTCATGCCAGAAGTTTCATTTGGAATTTAATACTTCCTTCAGAGTTAATTAAAAGCTGCAATTTGTACTTACAGAGATATATTTGAATATAGTATTGTTCACTTTTGTAATGATACTTGTTAACAAAACTTAAAGATATTAACTTTAGAGAGGCTTAATTTGTGGAGGACAGAGGTAATAAAAGTCATGCAAAGGGGGCAAAGAATAAAGGTGTTTTTTTTAATAATAAGGTAATCTGGATACTTTAAAGCTGCTATTTAAATAAGTGTATGCATCAAGCTCAGGACATTTCTACTTTTCTTGCTTTCACCCGACAAATGGCAACAAAAGAGACAATTTACTACACAATACTTCACTCTAGTGGTTAAGCATTGCCCTGCACTACTAAACTCCACAGATACATAAGTCTTCAGCACACAAAATTCCCATCACACAGCCGGATCCACATGGGAAATAAACATGCATTTCTCAGCCCTCACATAGAGTTAGTAGATGACAGCCTGAAGAGCTCCTTAAATATTAACATGACCTTGCTCAGTGCAAAATCATATTGTGTACATGAGCATCTGAGCTGTATTTCTAGTGTACATGAGCATCTAAGCTTGCGTTCACTAACTACTCTCAATAAAGCTCAATCTATCTAGGTATCTTCATTACCAGACAGACCCTACAGGCCTCAAGCATCACATAGAAGCCCCTCTGAGATTTCTTCCTGAACTCATACGACAAATAAGGAGAATGCTGTCATGGGTTGTTTCAAATCTGCATAAACGTCTTTGTTCGGATGAACACAGAGAAAGATAGTTGGAAGAATTGATGTAACCAAACCGTTTTTAGACCTTGACAACCATAGAAGGAAAACTGACAGTGGTGGTCAGAGTACCCTGGACATTACATTTTCAAAATATCTGTATTCAACAGAACAAAAAATACATAAAATAATATTGTTGCCATGGTTTTCAATGCTGTATGGGAACTCTTTGGTAAGGATCATTCTTCCAAATATATTTCTCTGTACTCATCTGGGCAAAGAAATGTTTGCAGGCTCAAAATGCCTCAAAGGCCAGTAAATGACGACAGAGTTAAATGTTTGTGGTTAGCGATCATTTAAAGTAATTATTAAATAATTGAGAAAAGTCAAGCAATAGTATTCCAAAATCGATGTTTTATGAAGGTCAGTGTAGTGGTTTAAGTGTGGTTGCTGGAGATCATCATCAGGATTCTTTTTCTGATGATGTCACGAGTGTGTAGCACATGCAACAGTAACAGATGTCAGGTTCAATGCTGAGCTTTAAATACACTGAAATTAAAATGGCCAAAAATCATTTCACATCATTGACACATCATCCAAACTCCAGATTAACAATATAAAAAACACTCTATATATTGTGAAAGTGAATTCGAAAAGTATTGCCTGAGGGGTCAGTGGTGGCGTCGTGGTTAGAGAGTTGGATGAGTAAGGAAAGGTTTTTGGTTTAAACCCCAGTGCAGACAAAGATTGTCAGCAGATAATGACTGAAGTGTCCTTGAGTAACGCATCTTACCCTAGTTTACTCTGCAGTAATAGATGTCCACTTTATAATACTTGTAAGTCCCTTTAGATCTGCTAAATGAATAAATGTAAATGTAAAATGTCATTATCCAAGGCCTGAAGTCAACAGAACTTTAAAAGAGCATGAAGGATATGTGTAACATTCCTGAAAAAGGGGAAAGGATTTAAAACGCTGATGCTGTATGATGTTTCCAAAAAGCAAACTTTACATTCTGTGGAATCTTTCAGTTAACAATAGAACACTTGGTTTGAAACAGCAAAATTGTTTTTTCTCTTTTTCATTCATTGAGAAATGGGAAATATTAATTGGCATTACTGCGTCAATGTTACAGTAATTTGACTCTAATAATATTTTGATTTAAATCACAGTAAGCAGGGATGTCAAACAACATGTGGAAGTTAATTGTGATGTTAAGGCTAACTTGAGTAGCTTAGTGCACAATGCCACCGTTGACACTTTACATATCTCCACAGTCCAATTGAAACCCAAACCCAGACCTGTTTCCAAAGGGAGGAATTTATGCAAAACTGTTTCAATGGAAAATGTCAAGATTTTCAAACAGGAAGACAGGCATTATCAGGTGAAAAAAAGTGAATGATAAGGAAATTATATATTTAAGTATATCGCAGTTCATACAGTATATACATGGAGGACATTCAAACCTTTTACATTATACATAGAAAACCTTAATGAAATATATAGTTATAGTCATGTATATGGTCATTTTGTTATAAGACTGCTTTTATGAGTAAGATTTTAATAAATAATCGAAAAAAACGAATGAGGACTACAATTTTGTTTGGAATAATTAAATATTCCTCAAAATCCACAATTGCAGCTGTCAATTTTATTTGCATTTCAGCAAAATGTTTACAGTCAATCAACACATTGGTTAATCATAGATTGTAAAATGTCTAAATTGATGTGTGCTTTAGATGTTCCAATCATTTTTTGTTATTACAACAGAATGAGATGTGCTGGATTTTCAGAGTTTATCATGCAGCTGCTTTACAAATAAGGAAAACAGTTTTCACTTCAAATGAAAATTCTTTCAATCAACTATAATAATTGCTATAACAATATCAACCTGAATTATTGACAACGATGGTTTCATTCCTAATCGTGCAGTCCTTATAGATGTGTTTACAGATTAATTATTTTATTAATAGAAAAAAAAACGTGCATTTAGAAAACTGTTTATATATGTTTTTACAAGAAATTATCAGGCAGAAAAAACAGGCAGAACATTGCAGTATGTGAACCTCCGCTCTTAGTTTATAGTTTAGCTATTATATAAAACATTCAGTTTCTCGCTGGGTTTCTTACCACAGTGTATCATCAGAACGAAATTTACCACTTGTGTAGTTCCCTAAATGTCAAGCTATAAATCAACTTATGGGTGGAAATTCTTTTTTATAATTTATCATTAAAACTACAGCAAGAATAAAAGAAGTTTCAGATGACATTTGGTTATATTAAGGATCTCATCATTAAGATAAACTGGGTTTATATGTCAAACAGTGATTATTTATAACACAGAAAGTTAAGCTTCTCCTCACAGTCCCTGTTTGTCCAGGTCATTGTAATCTTGTCCAGAGCTCCACAGCGTTGGTTTTGAGCAGGACATTGAGACTGTCCAGGTGGAGACCAGACCTTATACTGAAGATCATCTCCACTGATCCAGAACCAATCACCTGCTAGAAAGCGCAGACCAATCCACACATATTGTGTTTGAGCTGCTGGGATTTTACTGAGAGCATAATTCATTTTTCTGTTTGAGTTCAGAGATGCCAGATCATCATGATGATGTCTGCAGTATTCTAGAGCTCCCTCCCAGCTCTCAGACTGCTGAACCACAAAAAACTCAAAAACATTCATACAGATGAAGGTGTGAGTATCATCGCACTGTTTATCATAAATTGACTTAAAGTCTTTGTGTAACCTAGCACAGTCACCACCATCCGGTTGTCCATTGCCCCAACTAATTTGTGTTGCCATTTCTCCTGTTACCCACGACCAGCCTGCAGATCTTCTATAGAGTCCAACCCATGCATCAGACGTTTGACTGACAGAATCCTGTAGAAACTGCTGTTTTTCAGTTGCATCAATGAAGGTTGACAAGTTAAAATAGAAGGTGCTGCAGTATTGTTTTGCATCATTCCACGTCTTCTGCTGATTTATGATGTAATGTTGTTTCATGACACAGCAGATGAGTCCATAGAGATTGATGAAGAGGAGAACAGTGAGTGTAGTCTTCATCTTTATCCACTGAAGAGGTTTTGTGAAGATGAAGATAGAACTGTGCACGATGACACTGACTCTCTCTTACTTAAACTCACAAACAACCAATAACAAAAGAGTGACACTAACAAACACCAATCACAACACAGCAAACAAATGACCCATGCATGTGACCAGTCAAATAATCTTGATGATGCTTTAAAGAAGGATAAAGTAAGCAGATAAACAATGTTTGCATGTTTTCCCCGGTTTGTTTAGCACACTGGACCCTTATTTGCTTTCCATCTGAACTCTGAACAAATAACATTTGTTTTTTTTCCTCTTTTTCTGTGCAATGTCCTCCAAAAGAAAGATGAATAAAGGTATAAGCTTACTTTGAAAAGTACATTCTCTTAAAAGTTTTTAAATAGTCATGAAATCAAACACCGTTTTGACTAATGGTAGAAAAGTTTAGATGTTGTGAATGATAATGCAACGCTCCTCTAAATGAGCTACATTAGGACATTTGAGGCACTTTTAAAACATATTATACAAACAAACATTGCAGTTTGCACAAGAAGGATAAAATGGAAACAATAGCAAGTAATGCCGGTTTATTGAACAGATGAATTGAGTACACAATGACCAGGATAAATGAACATGATGAATAAACAGGATGAATCTCTCAGATGGATGTTGACGCCGGGACAAGATGGCCAGAATGATGAAAGAGGAAAATGGAGATGAATGCAGTGTTGTATAATCCAGTGAACTCATCCAGACACGAACCGACTGACAAGACAACGACCAGGAACTTCCAGACAAACGAACACTGATGACCACATCGAACAACATCTAACCATCATCTGACAAATGGAAGAGAAATCAGTGAGAATGTTTATGGTGAGATAATGGGCATCAGCTGGTGATCGTGTTGAGATCAAGTGGACATGGGGGCGTGGCAACAGATAATAAGGAGGCAGGACATGGCAAATATAAACAAACACACAGCCATGTGTTGACACACACACACAACAATTACACGTGACATGAAGAACACAGTGGATTTCATGAAACGTGACAGCAGTTGTGTTAAATCAATTGAAACAAAACAATGTAGGACTGGTCTAAACATCTCCGGTTACCTTTGGTAACCTACGTTCCCTGAAGAAGGCAACCAGACGTTGTTTAATTAAATGGGGTTGATCTTGAGAACCAGTTTGTCTCTGAGCCTATTTAAAAAGGCCAAATAATTGGATGAATCGATTCATGTCCCCGCCAGTGCTAAGGGTCATTAAAGGGGATGGAAGTGAACATTCATCACGTTTGTGATGAGGAACCTGGGAAGACTCTCCCGGTCACTGAAGCTGTGGCTGGGTAGCATGGCACGGGACAACACAATTTCTTGTAGGTTAACATGCGTAACCAGAGACGTTCCCTTTCAGTCCTTCTTTTGAAGTTGTGTTACTGAATGGGGTCCGAATCTAATCCCGCCACATCTCTAGGCCATGTAATGATGTCCAGCGGAGCGACTTACTCACTCTCCGCAAGTCATGACCTTCCAGTGAGAAGTGAGATCCTGGGAGAAGTCATGGGAGAACAGCGTGCGAGCCCACTTCACGGGAGCACCTCTCTAGGTGGAGGCTCACCTGTAGAGATCAACCAGTACACCATTTGTGGAGACCGTAAGTGACTTATTACATTATTCGGGACGGCCCTGTGTCGGGAAGCCACTTCGCACAGAGGCACTACTTTAATGACAACTCAGTGTGGTAGACACGGCCGCTCTGTTTGGCTGGCTACTATAGGGTGTGCTCAGTGAAGAATAGAGTGCCTCTACTCGGCCTTGAAGTGGGAGTAAGGAGGCTAAGAAGAGCTCTCTTCCTCACCTATGTAAGGAGATGACGCTTAAGCAGTCGTACATCCCGCAAAAGTCGTAAGGATTGCTTCTAAAAAACCAGAGTAGAGACCACCTCCACCTTGAGGTTGTAGAAACTCCCAAAGATGGTAAGTGTAGCCCAGCCCGCAGCTGTTCAAATATCTGCCAGAGAGACGCTACGCACCAGTGCCCGCGAGGAGGCCACAAACCTTGTTGAGGGGGCCCTCTCTGCTAGTGGGCACGGACACCCCTGAGATTTGGTACGCTGTTGTTATTGCGTTCACTATCCAGTGCACCATTCTCTGTTTGGAGACAGCCCTCCCCTTTTGCTAACCTCTGAAACAGTCAAACAGCATTTCAGAGCTTCTTTAGCTCTTTGTGCGATCCAACTAGAGAGGCAGGAAGTACAAACACAACACCGAAGAGGTTGGTTCTTCCTGCTCTGTAGGGAGCCCCTTAAGGCTCACCACCTGGCCCCGAAAGGGAGAAGTAGAAACTCTGGTGATGTAGCAGGGTCGGGGTCTCAGAATAACATGAGAATCAGCCAGCCCAAACTTGAGGCATTCGATGGATGGATAGAGTGAGTGTCGGTCCCTGGCCCTCTTGATGGAAGCGAGCACAACAAGGAGGACTGTCTTCATCATTAAGTGAGGAATACCAGTCCGTTCCAAGGGCTCGAAAGGGGAACTGCTGAGGTCTTGTAGAACAACAGGCAAGTCCCAAGAGTGTATTGAGTGCGGCATGGGTGGATTCAACCTCAATGAGCCCCTCAGGAACCTAGTGACTAGGTTGTAGCAACTTTCCATCCACCAGATTGAGAAGTGCCACAAGCACTTTCATTGAGGAGGGGAGCTTGAGCTTGTGCGGGAGCCTCTTTGTGAGGAAGGACAACATGACTCCGATCCCGAACCTCCAGGGGGCCTCACCATGTGAGGAGCACAAAGACGATAAGCACTGCCACTTCATAGTGTACAGACATCGAGTGGTTGGGGCTGTGGCCTCAGCCAGGGTAACTGCAATGGCTGGTGGCAGTCTGCTCAGAAGCTCTTTGTCCCATCCAGGAGCCAGACATGGAGGTTCCAGAGGCCTGGCCTGGTGTGCCGTAATTTGCCCTTCCCCTGATATAGAAGGTCCTTCATAAGGGGAATCGGCCAGGGAGGATTGGTTGTCAGAGCTATGAGCTCAGAGTACCAAGTTTGGTTGAGCCAATGTGGGGCAAATAGGATCACATGATGCTCCTTTCTCCTGACCTTGCACAGTCCGCGCAATGATGCTAACTGAGGGGAAAGCGTACTTCCGCTTGTCCCGTGGACAGCTGTCTGCTTAGGCATCAGTGCCGTGGGGTCTCTCGTTCAAGGAGTACCAAAGCAGGCAATGGGAGGTTTCCGGAGAGGCAAGCAGGTCTACCTGTGCCTGGCCGCAGTGCTGTAGGGAGGAGTCACCAATCTCCTTTTGAGCACATTTGCACGTGTTCAGAGCACCCGGAAGGTGACAGCCCGCAGGGATTTTACCATTAAGTGACTCAACATGGGTGAGCTGCGCATTTGCCTGGAGCCAACGCCACCTTGATTGTCAGACCGAATGCGGACATGTCTGTCCCAAGACAAGATCCTCTGCACTGGGGAGAGTTGTCCCTTCTCTTGGTTGACCCAAATGCTGTTACACTAGATCCTTTTCATACAGAATATCTCTTGTAAATGAGAGTCTAAAGGGCAGGACCTTATACTGGTCCACTCGTCCCTCAAACCGTCGAGGGCCGTCCCTCAAGCTGTCAAGGGAAAATCGAGATGTGGACGTACACGTCCTTCAAGTCGATAACACCTGTCTTGACACCTGGTCAGGATGCACCTCTGCATCAGGTACCTGTTCAGAACGTGTAGATCCAAGATGGGGCACAGACCTCTACCTTTCTTAGGCACTATATTGTAGGGCCTGTAGAATCCTAAAGACATCTTGGCTCAAGGGACAGGCTCAACTGCAGCCTTTGCCAAAAGTGTGGCAAAACGGAGGACTTCTTGTTCTTCAATGAAGTGTAGATGATTCCCAGAACTTGGGCGGGCATCTGGCGGACTGGATCGGTAGCCAAAACGGATCGCACGCTCCAGCCATCCTGACAGGGTGCTCTGCAGTCTAGGCGGCAGGTTCGTGGCTGGCCAGGGCAGGGTCCTTTGATGTAACGGATGATTTCAAAATGCCTGCTTTGGCCGCAGCTCAGTACACTTCTCTAAGAGGTGAGTCCAGCTGCAAAGTGATGCATCTGCTAATCGCGAGGAGAGTACAATACAATAAATGTTTAAAATGTTTAGCTTAAAATTTTTTGTGTACCCATTAAATATCAGGGGTACAAATGTCAATTTCACCTTTATTTATATAGCGCTTTAGACAAAAAACATTGCATCAAAGCAGCTTAACAACAATAATTTGTTAAACCGTGTGTCACAGAGCTGCCCTCTGTTCCCTGTGTTCCCCTTGTTAGCCCTGTCTAGAGACACATTAACAGATACATGGGTTTTAAAAGTTTTATTACCTTGATGTACCAGCGAAGGGATAGATGGATCACACCACACGACACACACACCACACGCGCCACGCGCCACGCGCCACGCGCCACGCGCCGCGCGCCACGCGCCGCGCGCCACGCGCGCCACGCGCCACACGCGCCACACGCGCCACACGCGCCACACGCGCCACACGCGCCACACGCGCCACACGCGACACACGCGACACACGCGACACACGCGACACACGCGACACACACCACACGACAGACACACACCACACGACAGACACACACCACACGACAGACACACACCACACGACAGACACACACCACACGACAGACACACACACACACACACACACACACACACACACACACACACACACACACACACACACACACACACACACACACACACACACACACACACACACACACACACACACACACACACACACACACACACACAGACACAAGACAGTTGTGTATCAGGCTGGCCACCTGAGCACAGTGGACATTGAAAGCTCATCACAAACTGTTGACTTTCATCTGGATCAGCATACATGGTGGCGGCCATCTTGATTTGAGTAAAAGACCAGAATGGACTTTTGTCATGCATTTGTACTTGTGCTGTGTTGCATCATGGGAGTGGGAGATACCAAGTATGGTGGGTAAGGGGTGCAACTGTTTTGATGAGATTATTAATTTTTACTTGTTATAATTATTGTTGAAATGAAGTTTTGGGTTGTGTTATTTAACACAATAACACAATGTGTGTGTTGAAGGATTTGTGGTTACTTGATCTTTTAATACTGTTACTTGATCTGTAATACATTTTCATGGTCTCTAAAACTTTCCCATTTTAGTATTGCTGATAAATGGTTGTATCCATGTGTATAAATGCTCGCACCAAAGGAATTGGTCAGTAGTTGATGAGTGGTAGTAGTAAGTGCAGTATCTTCTGAGTACTATGATTGTATTGTTATACAAGGTTGTTGTTTTTCCTTTCATTTTTCCTTTCGAATTTTTATGTTTTGGCACCTGTGAGCACCTTGCACATTGCTGGCTTGGGAAAACTGTCTGAAAAAAGTGTCTGTGCGTTCAAATTCAATCAAAGTGACAGTGGCAAGGAAACCATAACTCCATCGGTGACAGAAATGGAGTAAAAAACCTTGGGAGAAACATGACTCAGTTGGGGGGCCAGTTCTCCTCTGACCAGACGAATCTAGCAGTTCAGGTCCAGGCTGCAGCAGAATGAAGACACATCTGTGTGCTGTGGTAGTATCCCGATGATCGTCACAGACGAGGTCTTCGCAGGGGATTGGTATCCATGGTGTTCTTGTTCTTGACTTCGCTTTGTTCAAGGGCTGTAGAGTGCTTTTCTAGTTCCGGACCCACCATCTGGTCCAGAGAAGAATCATCTGTCTCCTGTGGTCCCATCCTGATGGTCATCTGAGGCAAGGTCTTTCGAGGGATCTGTATCTGGGGTTCTAGTAATCCTGGTCTCCGCTGTCCCCTTAGGGTCGTTTCTCCACAATCTGGTCTGGATACGAACGGTATCCTGGTGACTGCAATGCAATCTGATCTGGATATGGACTGGAACCGGTGGCTCCGAAGAGCTCAGATGGAGAAACAAACCAATATTAGCGTAGATGCCATTCTAACTAAAGTTATAGCAGATATATTGGCAGATCAGAAGATATACCTGAGCTGCTGATTCTACAGGCCACAAAGTGAAAAACACCTAAAAACAGCAGGGCATTTGTTCGGTTTATCCTCCCACTGAGTTTTGTGGTACAGATTTTCATAGCAGTATCCGTTGTCGTTGTACATTTTCTACACTTTCATACATCAATTTCAGGTGTTATTGGAAAATGGGGAATGTGAAATTGAAGACAACTGTCCGTAAATTAAATACCCATGCCTAAGTTCTTCTGAGGGTCTAGAATCAAGTCCCACGCAGTATCAAACTATTGAAAAGGCAAACCTTAAGGTAGTTTGTTATAGGCTGGACGGCAATAACACAATGACATATCGGCTTGGCTCCATCAGTTGGATTCCGATCTCTATAGCGAAGGCCCACTTGGGGGCAAAAAGGTGTTACAATCGGTAGTTCAGTTATACTTAAATAAGAAAAATTGTCCCTTATCTGATATGCAGAAACAGATAGCTAAACATTGAGATAACAGGTTCACTTTAATGATCACTAAGGTAAGATCAGTTTGTATTCTCTTTACTTGACTCTATTTGGTGTAATCCTGTAGTTCGATTACTATCCTTATTCTTTCTCTTTTATCTTTTGTGAAACTACAAACCAAAACAAAAAGAAGATGCTTACTTAAAAGTAACAAAATACAGTCATTTTTAATACAATGTTTGGATTAACATCTGTGTACTACTAATTGTATGTTCCAGTTTCCTGACTTTGCTGTCCGAATATGTGATAGCTTTGGTGACCAGAGCCATAGGCCACTCATTCCTTTCTGCCTGACCATCTTTCAGAAGAACCAGGTCTCCTTCTTGATATTAGTTTTGCTGTCTTGCAATTTATAAATGGGTTGAAGGTATGCAAGGTAGTCTTGTTTCCATCTTGCCCAAAACAGATTAGCGAGCTGTTGCACTCTTTTTCAATTGTTTATAGAGATCGATACCTTCAAAGGATCCTGGAGGTGCAGAAGGAGTATGCACCTTTTGGGTATGGATCATTGCTGGTATGAGGAGACTCAGGGTCAGATTAGAGGGGTCTTGCATTGATTATAGCACATACTTCGGCCTTAAGGGTTGACAGCATTTCCTGCATCAGATACAAGGAACGGATATGAGGAACGAAGGAGTCCAGAATCCGCCTTGAGAGTCCAATCCTCCTCTCCCATGCTCCTCCCATGGGAGATTTATGAGGTGGGTTAAATGTCAATTTGCAACCTTCTTCAGTAAGCTATTTTGTCACATTTTAATATTTGTGAGAGATTACAAGCATATACACCTCTTTGCATGCTCCTGGAAAATTGGTACCGCAGTCTGATCATCTTGCAGAATCAGGTCCAGTCTCTTGAAAGAACTTTGCTTAAAAATTTTCTTTCCATTCTCCAGAGGAGCTTTTTCTCCGTTGTGAGCTACCCTCTGTTCACATCTGACGATGACATGTTCAGCTTGAGCAAGTAACTCAGGTGTGTAGGAGTTCTTGCAATAGTACCAGGCTTTACATGATCTTTCCTTGTTTTTGAAAGACTGAGCAATGTGAATGAGTGTAGTTATGGCTCTTCTTAAATACTTCTAGGATGAAAATCTTTCGAAGCAGTGAGAACCAAGATCAGATTAAGAGCTTAAAGAGGTAGTGGCTCGTATTTCTACGTCTGTATTTGTCACCTTTATTTATATAGCGCTTCAGACAAAATACATTGCAGCAAAGCAGCTTAACAACAATAAATAGTAAAGCATTGTGTCAATGCTTAATGTTAGTTAAAGGCAATTTATTATTGAATTCGGGGACGTTATCTCTGTTCAGTTTAATGTTGTCTCTGCCTTAATTTTCAATTCATTGATGTCGTCTTAGTTTACTTAAAAAGTGTCTGTGTGTTCAAATTCAATCAAATCAAAGATATCGTTGTAAATGAGGTGACCCCAACAAAGCAAGCGAGAGGCGACAGTGGCAAGGAAACCATAACTCCATTGGTGACAGAAATGGAGAAAAAAAAGAAACCTTGGGAGAAACCAGACTCTGTTGGGGTGCCAGGTCTCTTCTGACCAGACGAATCCAGCAGTTCAAGTCCAGGTTGCAGCAAAATGGAGAAGAAACATCGGGGTCCTGTGGTCGTAGATTTTAATCAGTAGGTCAATTCCTGGTTGAAGCGAAGTCGAGAAGATTCATCTGTCTCCTGTGGTCACATCCTGATGGTCATCTGAGGCAAGATCTTGGGAGAGATCTGCATCTGGGGTTCTAGTCGTCCTGGTCTCCGATTTCCTTTGGGACGTAGGGGTCCTTTCTCCACCATCTGGTCTGGATATGCACTGGATCCTGATGACTGCAATGCCATCTGATCTGATTTAAACTGCAAGGGTGTATCTGCCTCCCGAACACTGAACTGTATCTGGTCCAATAAGACTGTACAGAGCTCCTTCTGCAGGAATGGATCTAGATGTCGCAGAAAAGACCAGTAAGCCAATTTGTTTCAATCAGGTGAGACGCAATAACTGGTCTGGAACCATCATCAATTGGGTTTTGCAAGGTAGGAACGTAACTTTGCTGTTATGAAGTAGTGGATTTTCTGATTCTTTGCATACTGTTGCTGACGAAAATGTAAAATCATCAGGTGTCATTGCAGATATACCCCAGATCAACTTTACTTTCAGTGTAGAACAATAGTGTTTAAGGTTTTATGTCCAGTTCTTGAACAATTTTTCTGCCATCTTGACTGCAAGGACAGCTGCACATAGTTAAAGTCTGGGAACTGTATGTACCATCTGTGGAGCTAGTTTGACCTTTCCGATAATAAATCCAATAGACATCTTCCGCCACAATGCGACTGTCAATTTGTTCTGTAAAGATGCATCCGCAAAGACATGAATTACCTTTCTCACTGAGTGAGCTATGGACATTGAAGTGTAGGTTCAGGGAATTCTGAGTTGCTCTTAAGTCCTTCAACGAGTCTTTTCAGAGTTTCCATTCTACTTCCCTTTTGACGCAAAGAGGAGCATCACAGACTAACTTTGTGTTTGAAAATTCGCAGAGTAGCAGTTTTCCTTGAATTGTAATTGGCACAACCATACCAAGAGGATTGAACAAACTGTTTACAGTCGCCAAGACTCCTCTGTGTGTGAAAAGTTTCTCACTAAGTAGATTCAGTGTCTAGATTCAAATGATTCAAGGCTTTAGCATAGTTACCGGAAGAGAATGCATGCATTAGGGCTGAGCAGTTAGATGATATTTCTGCAGTCTTAGGTTAGAAATAGCGAGCATATCTTTGGTAGCTTTGAGCAAACCTATTGCTTCGTTGATGGAAGGAAGTGACTAGAGTCCATCTTCAACCTATAGTCTCTCTCGATGAAATGTTTCACATCTATACCGAACTCTGGTTTGCATTACAAAGCTGCGTGCCTCAGACCATAAATGTTAACCACTGGGAAGGGCCTGTGACAAAACTTGAACTTTCATTCAATACTCCGTTTTGCCTTCAGACATGTTGTTGTTTTTGAACCACAAAACTTCCTAGAGTCTTCTCTGACAACCAAACTGTGGAACATATGACCACAGTAACAACTACAAACTCCTGCCCAAACCGCAGAAGGACTCTTATCAGGTTTAAACACTTGGCAGTGTTATTAATTTCTCTTTTAAAACCTATTGGGGCATGGATTGAAGCAGGATGGACGTCCACCTTCTAAGATGTTAGTACGGTACACAATGGCAGTTGAGGGCTCGTAAGCAGCGCCAAAGCAGACGGCACCAACCACAACCCAACCTAGGTCCAGTCTCTGAACATAGGGAGCATTGTGTGGCACATTGCGTTGTTCTCTCACCTTATAGACCTGAAGGATGTCGTGTCCAAGGAGAAGTATTGGGCGTTTGGATCTAGAGGAGGGATGAGATGAGCAAAAGATTTGAGATCAGGGTTAAGTTTAATTCCCTTTCAGTCGGTCTCTGAAAGGGGGGTTTGATCTTGAGAACCCATTGTCTCTGAGCCTGGTTCTGTAATGGGACGCTGCTGTTCTCTTGGTTGCAACCGGCTTGTCGATGACGGTGATTCCCGAGAGATCTGCCTCACGTGTTTGGGTCTCCAGCACGCTGAGGACGGTCTCGTGCGGGCGTTGTGTTCTCTCCTTGAGAACATGATGATAAAGAGGTTGCGGTCACGGTGTCTTTTTTCATCATGAAATCAGACACCACTTCGTTTGCTCCCCGTAGCTCTGCAGCCGAGTTCCGGGCTCGTTCTGTATCTACCGCGAGCAGCGTTGGTGATTTGGGGATCAATATGGGCGTCTCTGCTATGGTGAGCGTCGTAGTACAAGTTCCGACCCTTTGGGCCCTCCCTGTTCCCCCGGGTCTTCATGAAGATCACGGAGAGAACCATCACCCCCCCTGGGAGCGAGGAGTGAAGATACTGAACTATCTCGACGACAGGCTCATCTTGGGTCACTCGCCAGAGACAGTCGGTATACACAGGGACCTGGTGCTACGGCACTCAGCCCAACTGGGTCTTCGGGTCTCCACATACCCTCCCAAGTATAGGGGATCTCCTGTCTCGGGATGAAACTGGACTCTGTCACTATGTCTGCACGACTCTCAGATGGGCGTGCCCAGTCAGTGCTCGAGCGTTTGAAACATTTCAAATGCCCCGCGTTCCCCCTGAAATTATTTCGGAGGCTCCAGGGACACATGGCATCCTCGGCCGGAGTAATTCCCCTCAGGTTGATGCACATGAGACCGCTACAGCACTGGCTACAGAGTCGGGTTCCAAGGACAGCATGCACAGGCACCAGGTGGATTGTTGTAACGCCTCTGTGCCATCACACTCTAGTCCTTGGTCTTTCAAGACCTTTTTACGAGTGGGAGTACCGCTCGGGCAGGTACGAGGCATATTCTGGTACCTCAGACGCCTCCCTGCAGGGCTGGGGTGCAGTGTGCAGTGGGCACGTAGCGTCGGGTTGATGGACAGGTCCCCGCCTACGCTGGCATATCAATGCCCTAGAGCTGTTTTTAGTACTACTGACCCTCAAGAGGTTCAGGCTTCTCAATCAGGACAAACACGTCCTTGCTCGGTCGGACAGTACAACAGCCGTTGCGTACACAAATCACCAAGGTGGCATACGATCCAGGCACATGTCTCAGCTCGCCCGCAGCCTCCTCATATGGAGTCAGCAGGGGTGAAATCTCTGCAAGCCATTCACATCCCGGGTGCTCTGAACACGACAGCAGATATGCTCTCGCGGCAGACACCCCGGCCAGCTCTGGAATGCCCTGACCGAGGGTCCCCTCGGCATGGATGCTTTAGCACACAGCTGGCAGCGGGACAAGGGGAAGTATGCCTTCCCCCAGTGAGCCTCATTGCACGGGTCCTGTGCAAGGTCATGGAAGAGGAACACTGATTATGGTTGCCCCCTACTGGCCCAACCACACTTGGTTCTCGGAGTTCATGTCTCTGACAACCACTCCCCCCTGGCCGACTCCCCTGATGAAGGACCTTCTAACCCAGGGGAAGGGCACGTTGTTGCACCCCAGGCCAGACCTCTGGAACCTCAACGTCTGGCCCCTGGACGGGAAGAGAAGCTTCTGAGCAGCCTGCCATCAGCGGTCGCAGGTATCCTTGCTCAGGCTAGAGCCCCGACCACTCGGTGCCTGTACACCTTGAAGTGGTGGCGCTTCTCGTCATGGTGCTCCTCACACTGTGAGAACTCCCGGAAGTGCGGGATCAGTGTCTTGTTGTCCTCCCTCGAAGAGGGGGTCGAGCAAAAGCTCGCTGGCTGCGCTCTGTACCCTCTTGGGACTTGCTTACTGTCCTGGAAGGCCTGGCTGTCCCCCCTTCGAGCCCCTGGAGTAGACTTATCTTCCTCACTTAACGATGAAGATGGTTCTCCTTGTTGCGCTCGCTTCTGTCAATAGGGTATGGGACTTACACGCACTCTCTGCGTCCAGTGAGTGCTTCCAGTTGGGTCCGGCTGAGTCTAAGGTGATCCTGAGGCCCCAGCCCGGGCTACGTGCCCAAGGTTCCCACCACTCCTTTCTGGGAGCAGGTGGTGAGCCTGCAGGAGCTCCCTATTGAGGAGGAAGACCAAGCCTCTTCCGTGTTTTGTCCCGTACGTGCCCTGGACCGCACGCAGAGCTTAGGAGCTCTGAGCAGCTGTTGTCTGTTACGGAGATCAGCAGAAGGGGAGGGCTGTCTCTAAACAGAGAATGGCGCACTGGATGGTAGACGCAAAAACAACAGCGTACCAGTCTCAGGGGCGCCCGTGCCCGCTGCCGTTAAGATCCCATTCCACAAGGAGTGTGGCCACCTCGTGGGCACTGGCGCGTGGCGTCTCTCTGGCAGACATTTGTAAAGCTGCGGGCTGGGCTAAACCCAACGCCTTGGGAGGTTCTACAACCTCCAGGTGGAGTAAGGTCTCTACTTGGGTCTTGTTAGGACTTGTGGGTGTATGCCTGCGTAAGCGCTGTCTCCACTACGTAGGTGAGCAAGAGCGCTCCTCTTAGCCTCCCTACTCCTACTCAAAACGGTGATGAATGATCTCTTCCGTCCCCTTTTATACCCGTCATCACGGGCGTGGACATGAATCGATTAATTCGCCAATTAATAGGCCTTTTTTAATAAGCTCGGAGACAATGGGTTCTCAAGATCAAACCCCCCTTTCAGCTCACGACATCTCGTTCACTCCTTCAGGGAACCTAGGTTACCATACGTAACCGGAGACATTTTTTCGGGAGTAGGTATCTCCGACCTGACCTCAGGAGTTGCACTCAATGAGCATAGGGAGTAGGACTGACAGGCTGCCCTCCTGAGAGAGTGCGACAAAGTCTCTAGCTCATCTCCCAGACATTTCTGTGTATAGGATATAGGCTTCCCTGCTTATGAAATCTGTGAAGAATGTAAATGGGGGAAACAGTACTTGAAACTTAAGCTTGAATTGGGATCTTTGGGGCATCTTCTTTTCTTGAAGGTTAAAAGAAAGTTTGCAGACGATGGGAGTCATGCCTCACGCTGTGTCTAGGAAAGAAAGCCCAGGTAAGTAGCCTCCAACCTTTGCTGATGAGTTCTCCTAACTTTTGAGGTTCTTTGTTATTAATTTTAGGGAAACAGTCCAACTAATCAAGGAGTGTTTCCTTGATTAATTCAGCGCTTCCGAAATGTTCTTCTAGATGGGACCATGGCATTCTACAGCCATCTGCTGAATCGTACAGCTGATTAAACTTAAGATTAAACTTTTTATTAAACAACATTAGATTAAAATCTGTGAAATATAGCAACACTAGCAATAGCGATCCCTAAGAACTAAATACTGTACATGTGAAAATGGCAGTGTGTCTCTGAAATATAAATGTGCACAACTAAACCTCTCCAGATGATTAAGAATGCAGCAGCAAGAGTGGTGTTCAAGGAACCAAAAAGGACCCATGTAACACCTCTCTTCATAAAACTGCATTGGCTTCCTGTAGCAGCTCGCATTGAATTTAAATGTCTTCTCATTGCCTACAAGACCACCACCAGTTCAGCACCCACTTACCTTAACTCACTGATACAAAGATATAGACCCTCAAGATCTCTGCGCTCCGCAAATGAGCTGAGACTTGTGGTACCAGCTCAAAAGGGTAAGAAATCTCTCTCTCGAACGTTCTCTGCTTCAGTTCCTCGATGGTGGAACGATCTGCCTCTGGCTTCACGCTTGTCAGACTCGGTCTCTATCTTCAAAAAACTCCTAAAAACTCATCTTTTCCGGCTACACCTAACTCACTAGGAGTACCTTCTTTTCTAACAAAAAAGTTTTTCTACTTTCTGGTTTTTATCTCGCTCTGTGTAACTTTGTTACATTGTTGTAGCACTTGTTCACCTATTGTTGTATCGGCTATTTACCGCTTCATTGTCTCCTCGATTATTGTAAGTCGCTTTGGATTCAGCGTCTGCTGTATGCCTAAATGTAAATGTAAATGTAAGTGTAACAACAAGGTACATAAAGAGCAAATACAAATAATAACTTACAAGCAAATCTTCTTAAAGAGTTTAAAACAGCAAACTGAAAGAAGATGAGAAAAGCACACAAGCTTTCTGATGCAAAATGGATGCCTGATTTATGAGTCTTTTTGTTATCATGCAAAACAAATAAAGCTAAGTTCTAGTTTACCTGTGTAAAACAGCGCCCTCTAGAGTAGAGAAAAAGGTAGAGAAAGACTTGGCATAACAAATGTTCTTTTAGGACAAGAGGGGTTTGACCAGAAGGAACAATTATGTTTGTGTTTAAGTCTAATAATCTTGGGACAAGAGACCACTGAATTAAAAGCAATGTTAAAATTTTAGTGTGGCACTTTAGACTCAAATACTGGTTTCGTCAGGTCAGAGGATAACGGGCACCCCAACTGAGCCCTTTATGTAATTAAATGTGTCTTGACCCATCAGGGAAGCACCCGTCACCACTCCTGTTTTCTGTAGCGATCCCAAGAGACCTGACATGGTGTATTCGCTTCCACATTGGTCTACAGAGACGGCACGAAAGGGACTGGTGACTTGGCTCCATCGGGCACTGACATATTGTTTTGGATGCTTTTATGAAACCATTAACTCATGAATATTCAAATAAAATAAAAACTCAAATAAACAAAATTAGTCCTGAACTTATTTTGTGTTTTTGGAACATTGCCTTATAAGCGGAGTAGTGTAGTAAAGAACATTGTTGCCTTGTGGTGTGTGTGTGTTTGTGTGTTTGTGTGTTCGCGTGTGTGTGTGTGTGTGTGTGTTCGTGTTTGTGTGTGTGTCTGTGTGTTTAACAGAAAAGCCATGGATAGGCAGGTAGAAGGGATGACCTATGACATATTTGTATATGTAAAAAATTAATCCTCTAGAATCAGTTCTACAGAGCATGTTCTAATATTGTTCTGGACATTTATTCATATAAAAAGATTATCTTTTGTCATGGCCTAGTGGCCCTTGAGCAAGGCACCGAGTCCAGATCGGCTCCTCGGCCACTACAGCATAAATGTCTGCCCACCATTACGAGTGTGTGTTCACTGCTGTGTGTGTGTGCGCACTTTTGATAGGTTAAATGAAGAGCACGAATTTTGAGTATGGGGTAACAATACATGGCTTGTCACGTCACTTCAAGAGGATGTCATGAAGTAATAACACAGGTAAGTTGAATCTGTTAGTATAAATAGCAATGCTATTTGAATGTAAAGCAGTTTAGCCTGTTTCCAAGGCCACGCTGATTCCCTTCGTGCGCTAGTCACGGTATATAAGACTGTTGATCAGGGGTTTTCAGTAGTTCACCTTAGCCAATAATTAAAGAAAGCTGTAAGAATGGTAAGCATATTTGGCTTTTGTACAGGGAGAGGGCTCTGAAGTCGGTATTCTGCTGGAAATAATCGAGAGAATCAAGGTAAGAGCGCTTGTCTATATTTATAGGCACTTCCACTTATGCTGATTGCTTATAACGAGCAGCTGCAAATTATTGGCACATTTGTCTCCCGAATTTGTTAAGAAAACTTAATTTCACAAGTTGTCTTAGCCAGTAATTAAAAATAGCCGTAAGAATGGTAAGCTTATTTACCGTTGTCCGGGAGAGGGCTCTGAAGTTGTTATTCTTTACCAAAGTCAGATTAAAGGCTCCATGCTTGTTATTTTCCCGAATGCAGAACACTCCTCCACAAAGATGCAATTAATGCCGGACAGCATGCCGGTGAGGGCATTAAATAGCACCTCCAAACAGCTACCCATAAGGCCAAACCTACTGTAAATACTCTTGCGTGAGCAACAAAGATTTAAAGGCTTCTGTGACCGAAAGTTAGTCCGATAGGTGAAAAATTACTGTTGCAGCGTATCCTGTATGAATAGGTATTGCTATGAAAGAAGGAGTCATATCGGCTTAGCCTAGCTGAGCACTGCGACCCGCTAAATGTTATGAATTGGATTATGTAGCTATAGCATGGAAATAGCATGAAAGCAAACTCTGTCTGGGCCGCCCTGGCCTCCGGCCTGCCTGCACCGCCCTGGCCTCTGCGCCAGAGACTGGCACTGCATGGACCTAATGAGTTCCTGTTTCGGTCATGTGTTTTCTAGTCATTTGTAGTTTTTGTTTCATTGGTCCTGTTCTTATTGTATCCCAGATGTTTCTTGTTCCCTTGTTATCCCCTGTGTATTTAAACCCTTCTTCCCTCTTGTTCATTTTCTGTTGTTAAATGCGTCTATGTTGATGTCTATCATTTGTCTCGTCTGTTATTGCCTTTTCTATGGATTTACCTTGTTTTGTTTAATGTTTTGAAGTCTATTTAGCTCCATCTGGATCGGCCTCCTTGCTACCCTTGTGACAGGATCCTACTTCATACCACTGTAAAGCTGGGGGGACCGGGGGTTTGACTTAAACAGTGCTAAGAATCCAAGGGATTTGATGCATCTTAATTTGTCCTTTCGATTTTTTGGGCAGATCAAGAAATGTAGAAGTGTTGCTATTAGACTGAATCCATGAGATAGCTTCTGATGGCAATCTTTCTAAGGGTTTAATAGTCAAGAGTTAATTAAACAGGAAAAGTATCGGCAGAGTATACTGCATAAATGCAGAGTTTACATATGAATAGGTGTTGATATTAAAGAAGAAGATATATCGATTTGGGCAAGCCTAACTACTCCAACCCATGTTTTGGTCGAATTTATAGCTTATCGATGTTGCGATTATGTAGAAAATTATGAGGTTATGATGTTTGATAAATAAAGTGCGGGGCTGCAAGATTATTATGCTTCTTCTTCAAAATGGTCATACAGTAATGTTTAGTAAATGAGTTTTTTTGGGGTGAGGTTTGAAGCCTTATATATGTAAAAATTCAGTCTAATTATACAGTCGAGGAAACTCTAAACGGTATTTCGAGACTTGGATGGAGCTTTTCGCTCATGCTTGAGAATTACCATAAATGTGTGTAACGATGGTGTCTTGTAAAAAGTCTGAATTTAAGCTTTTGTAGACTTGTTAGGAGTTTTACACCAATTAATGTTGGTGTATATTTTTGTACCCATACGAAATGTTGCTCGGGTTGATTATAGTTCACTTGGAGTGGCTGCTGTTTAACGTGTAGCATTAAGTATTTTATAAGAAATGTTTAAGTGTTTTATAAGATATACTATAGCTCATGGGGTAGGGAGCTGAATAGGCTGGTCTCGGAGTTGTAAACATGTCATTTGGTGTTATACTAGCTGGAGTATTTTGTTGGGGAGTATGAAGATACTGCCCAACCAACTCGGAAACAATTGCAATGCGGCTGCAAAGTGTTTGTAAAACATGTGCCATGTAAAAACATCTATACGGAAACAAGGCAGCAGCGTGGCAGCAGCAGGCACATTAGGAAGGCAGCAACATAGCAGCAGGGCCAGCAACGGAACAGCATGAATCATAACAGGGGCAACTTATTAGAAGCGGCAGAAACATGGCATCAGAGGCAGAAACATAGCAGCAGGGGCATCTCATGTGTGCAGCAGAAGAAAATAGAATTGCATGATTATGACAAAATCATAATTATTGTAAGGGTGGTTACGGTTAATATATATAACATTGAAGTTTTGATGTTTTCATATTTCTGTTAAGCAGCTACATGGCAAATTCTAAATATTATGACATAAATAAACTCAGAATTTAGCACGAATGGACGGCTGTTTAAAAGTAAAAATTGAAACAACGAACAGGTGGCGATAGTTAATTCAGTCTAAGAATCATTCAAACGATTCCTTTCAAACTGGTCAAATGACTCACTGAATCATTGATTGATCCAATTGGTGCACCCCAGACAAAGATGATTTGGTTTGACAGCCACTGACTTTGTGATTAGGGATTACTTCAAACCATTTTGAGAATTTATCTATATTTACCTGGCAAACCCCCCTTGGCACTGGGCAGCGGACAGATAAAATCTAACTGCAAGGATTCCTAAGGTCCCTTTGGAGGCTCTGGTTAATGTGGTTAATGCGACCGGGATTACCGTGGTGTACAGAAGCATAAACGATGCATGCATTTAACCATCTTTCAATGTCAGATGACATCCCTTTCCACCAGAATTGTCTTTGTATCATTTCATTGATTTTGATGTCGGTACCAGGAATACTCAAGATAAAATTTTATTATATGCTTTTGCAGGGAACCACAATTTTCCCTCTTTCAATTTTTCCATACTCCCTTCGAATCCCACAAGCTTTATTGGTATTGTTTAAGGTCATTTGGCACTTATACTAACTGATGGTTGTTTGTTCCAAGGGTCACCTGTTATAGCTGAACAACCCTTTGCAAGGAGGCAAGACAAACAGCAGTCTTAAATACCCCAGATAACAAGTCGCAGATGTGGGTGTAATCATAGTGCACAGGATTATGGGTAATGTAGTACAATATTCAGGGGATATGGCTCTCAACTGGCGAACAGGAGTCTCTGAGGCAGCGTATTCGTGATAGTTATTTACGTCTTGTATTTTTTTTTTTTAAATTCCATACTTTTTAGTTTCACACACACACGCACCTCTTTATAATTATCCAAATCTCAATCTTTTAACCCACATATTTCAATTTTCTCCTCATATTGTTCATCTACGTCAATCCCTATTAAACATTTTATTGGATAATGATCACTTCCCCAAAGTAGTATGGTATATGACTTCCCATTCACATTGCCTAGCAAGGTTTTAGGACACAGTTGTTAGATCTTTTACCGAATCTCATTACATGTAAACTTTATATTTTGATCATTTAATCATACAAAATCATTGAAATTTAATATTTATTAATGCCATCAATTGTTTTACCATTATTTGCACATCACCACAAGGTACTGTGTGCATGAAAATCTGTACTCCATACTATGTTAGAATTTATCAACAACAATATTTTTGGTCAAATCTATACTTAATCTTTAACACGGATTATAAAAATGATTTATATTACTTTTATATTACGATCGTCTGACCTTACATCAATCAAAACTGATTCATACTGATCATGCACTGTTACCTTATATGCAATCCCAAGGTTATCAAGAGTGACCAATCCTCCTTACTACTTCTACAGTAAATGGAAAGAAATGCCATCTTATACTCAGTCATTTTAATGCCATCTTCTCCCTGATTCAAATTTTCCATTTCTCCTTCTAATCTCCTACTTCTTTCTTTTCTTTTATGTTAACCTTCTTGATTGCCTCTGCATATTTTAAGCTTTTAGTAGTCTTAACATTTTGAGCTTTTTCTCCTTACTTGACAACCTCCATACCTCACACTATGTTCTCCCCCACAGTTGCAGCATTTTGGTTTTACTCCTTCTTTACACTTTCCATATTATGCCCCCCCACATTTGGCCCATTGTTGTCGCCCCCTTGCATATTGCTGCCACATGTCCATAGTTTTGACACTTGAAACACATCTATGGTCGAGGAATGAAAGGTGGAACCACATAGTTCAACATATCCAAAAACTATCACTTCTCTCCTTGTTCTGTATAGTTTTAGTCTCCTTGCATCTACCACTTTCCATCTTGAAAGGTTTTTCCTAATAATTTCTATTTCATTATTCAGTGGGTTCCTGTAACCCTTCTCAGCCATTTCTTTTCTCCCATATATTGACTTTTTAATCGAATGTAGACTTAATACCTAACGCAGTCTTTTGTTGTCTACCATCTTTACAGAAAGGGATCATGTTCCCTTCTCTCAAGATTTTCACTTTCAATATTTCCAATCATTTCCTTCAAAGATTTTATCGGTTCCAAAGGATTTAAATTACTTGCTTCCCCTCATAAATACTACCATTACTTTAAATTGACACTCTTGCAAGTTTGGTTCCAATCCTGCCTTCCTTTCCGCTAACAAAAAAGTGTGTTCCCCGCTCCTGAGCATCAAGGCCTGTTCACCGCTCCCAAGTCTCATGGCCACACCGCCCCGGAACCAAGCCTGCTGGACCAACTTTTAAGAAACTTCGACTCACAGTACAGTCTCCAGGTTATGGTCTTCAACAGTGGCTGCTTAATATTGTAAATGATACTCAATATGTAAGTTGAACTATTCTAGAAAATGAGTTTAATCTACTATAAAGCATTTGGATTTACAGTATATTGTGTATTATATAGGATTATATAACAAATTTAGTCATTGTGGAATATGTAATATATATCTGCAATAAACAATAATGTATCTCAGCTATCTTACTACCACTACAAGTAACATTTTTGATGCCTTCAATTTGTTAAATGGATTTAAAAGCAATTTTAACCCATGAGGATACTAAATACATATCTTGCTTTAACATATTGATTACAGAACAGAACAGCATCTGATGATAACATATAACATTCAGTAACCTGTTTTTACAAGATGTCAGCCTTTTGGTTATTTAAAACACAAGAAGTTGAGCTTCTCTTCACAGTCTCTGTTTGTCCAGGTCATTGTAATCTTGTCCAGAGCTCCACAGCGTTGGTTTTGGGCAGGACATTGAGACTGTCCAGATGAAGACCAGACCTCATACTGAAGATCATCTCCATTGATCCAGAACCAATCACCTGCTAGAAAACGGAGACCAATCCACACATATTGTATTTGAGGTTGTATTGCAGTAACTGCATTTTTGATGGTTGCGTTTGTGCTCAGAGATGCCAGATCATCATAATGATGTCTGCAGTATTCTAGAGCTCCCTCCCAGCTCTCAGACTGCTGAATCAGAACGATCTCAGATGGTGCCATACAGTAGAAAGGCAATAAGCTATAGCATTCCTTGGTACTCAGTCTGTTTTGGCCTTTAGGTAGAAAGGCACAATCATATCGTGGTTCACCAGAATTCCAGCTAACAACTCTTGCAGGTATCCATCCCGTCCAAAACCATCCATACAATATATATCTGAGTCCAACCCAGGCATCAGAGGTTTGATTGACTGAATATTGAAAAAACTGTTGTCTCTCAGTCTCATCAATGAAGCTGGACAGACCTCTGTAGTTGATTCTGCAATATTCCCGAGCGTCTCTCCTCGACAATGACTGACTGACAAATACATGTTTTTTATTGGCACAGAAGAAAAGTCCATAGAGATTGATGATGAGGAGAACAGTGAGTGTAGTCTTCATCTTTATCCACTGAAGAGGTTTTGTGAAGATGAAGATAGAACTGTGCATGATGACACTGACTCTCTCTAAATTAAACTCACAAACAACCAATAATAAAAGAGTGACGCTAACAAACACCAATCACAACACAACAAACAAATGACAGATACTTGTGACCAGTCGAATAATCCTGATGATTCTTTAAAGAAGGATACAGTGGGCAGATAAAAAGTTTTGCATGTCTTCCTCTGTTTGTTTAGCACACTGGACCCTGATTTGTTTGCCACCTGAACTCTGTTCAAATAACATTTGTTTTTGTCCTTTTTTCCTGTGTAATGTCCCTTCAGCAGAAAACATGAGCCTACTGGTCATCAGCAATAAGTCAAGTTCAAGTTCAAGTCTGCTTTATTGTCAATTCTTCCACATGTACAGTACATACATACAGAGAATCGAAATTGCCTTACTCTGTCCCCCGGTGCATACAGATAACACTAACAGTAAATAAGATAAAAAAGATAAAAAACAATACAACTATACAATAAGGAAATGTGAGGAAAGATATAATATCAATAAAATAAAAATAAGGTTAATAAGAAAAAAAACAAAGCAACGCAGGGCACATGGTAGATAGAGTGCAAACCAGTGAACAAACAGTGCAGATAAAAAAAAAGATTTTTAGTGCAATAAATAGCTTATACCAGACTGATTAAAGTGACGAAGTGACAAGTGAAAGAGCAGTTATTTTGTTGAACTGACTGATGAGGTAGTAGAATGGTGTCAGTTCCATGGTGAATGAGGTAGTGAGCAGACAACTGCTGCACAGAGTGACTCGTGCATGGCATCGTATGTTAGAGGGGGGGGGGGGTGGAAGGACCTGGGAATGTGGGAACTGGTGGGGGGTTCCCAGTTCAGTGGTGCCTGGGGCAGAAGAGAGACGAGGGGGCAAGATCGGGAGCGAGTTCAGCTTCCTGACAGCCTGATGGATGAAGCTGTCCTTCAGTCTGCTGGTCCTGGCCTGGAGACTTCGCAGTCTCCTCCCTGATGGCAGCAGACTGAAGAAGCTGTGTGATGGGCGAGTGGGATCACCTGCGATGCGGAGGGCTTTCCTCCTGAGACGCGTACCATAAATGTCCTGGAGGGAGGGGAGAGAGACACCAATGATCTTCTCAGCTGCTCTCACTATGCGTTGCAGAGTCTTCCGGCAGGACGCGTTGCAGGCGCCATACCACACAGTGATGCAGCTGGTCAGAATGCTCTCGATGGTGCCTCTGTAGAAGGTGTACATGATGGGGGGTGGGGCTCTGGCTCTCCTCAGTTTGCGGAGGAAGTAGAGACGCTGCTGTGATTTCTTGGCCAGCGCTGCGGTGTTGTCCGTCCAGGAGAGATCTAGTGTGTGTTGGCATGCCTTGACCGCTATAGGGTAGAATATGCTTACTTTGAAGGAAATATTAATTCAACAGACCTTTAAATGAGCTACACAAGGACATTTAAGGCACTTTTACAACATATTTTACAAATCAACATTGCAGATGTGTTAAATCAACTGGGACAAAACAATGACATTGATATTTTAAGATATGTTAGCGCAAACAGGTTTCAGGGTAAAAAGATATTACATTACTTTGAATTTAGGACTGGTCTAATCCCTAAGTTTTCCTAACCTAATGTTTAATCGTTAATAGTATAATGCAACGTTGGAGAAAATAAACGAAGAAGTTAGAATATAGGGACTGTGGGAGGAGTGGGAATAAACAGAATAAAAAAAAGAAGGCTTTAATTACTCCATTCTCTAGGAACAGATAAAGACAATCAGTATCTTTTCCACAACAAAAATATAAAACCAATATTTTTGCAGGAAATAAGAAATACATCACTTTCGTGTTCCTTCATCACAGGAAAGAACTTTCAACCGCTGACAGTCTGCTTTTTCCATGGAAACACATTTGCATATATTCCTCCTATTTATAAACAGGTATGGATTTGGGTTTCAAATGAACTGTCAATATATGTAAATGTTGTTCAATTCAAATGATATTTAAACTTTGGAATAGTGCAAAAAGCTGCTTTGGCAGGAAAAATGGTTTCAAATGTGCTCCTTTTCTGCCGATAAGATGGTATGCTAATATCAGTACACACCAGGCACGAGTGTGGCATGTAGCATTAGGCATTTCAATGTTAAGTCAATGCATGGAGGCGAATAGAGATGTATGACTCCACATAAGGGATATAGGGTTCACGAAAGAATCATTCTTTTGAAACAGATCCTTTTAGTGAACTGGTCATTCTGGTTCGCCAAATTAGACTAGATCGTTCTAAACAGATTGCAAACAATTTACAAAGTAAAATTTTTGGCATGTCAAACCGTCCCTTTGTCTCGAATTAAACCATTATCATTCACTTGCATCCAAGAGTTCTGACTAGTAAAGTCAAAATTTGTGAAGAAAAGAGAAACTGAGCGGTTCTGAACGGTTTCATTCAGATGCATCTGATAGAGAACCAATGAACAGATGACAGACTGCTTAATATAAATGTGTTAACTTTATAGCTTTAAGACTTAAAATATCATAGTTTCCTTTCAGTCAGTCTCTTGACGTTGTGTAACCCTGAAAGGGGGGTTGATCTTGAGAACCGTTTGTCTCTGAGCCTATTTAAAAAGGCCAATTATTTGGCAAATGAATCAATTCATTACCCCGCCCGTGCTGACGGATATAAAAGGGGACAGAAGAGATCATTCATCATCGTTCCTTCCAAACCGTGGTATGCTCCTTAAGCATCTCGAGTCCAACAGAGTGCCGGAAAATTATGACGTGGGGCAGCAGAATGTTCTGCTGGAAACTAGAGTATTCGATCCAAGATGTCGATCCAAGATGGCGAATGTTTTCGTGTTTTTGTCTTGTGAGTCGCAGTGTTTTTGTACTTCTTCATCGCGTCTATCTGTCCTTAAGCGCACATACAGTCGTGAGTTTCTGCTGGATATCGGCAGAGCCGCATTTTTAGAATTAAACTCCGCGCACTCCTCCGGAGGCCTACATCATCATCGACCCCCACTATTGCATCTCGCCCACAGCGGAGGCTCCGCAAGCGGTGTGAGAGGAAGCAGCTATCCGGGCTAGGCTAACAGCTAACCCACACAAGCCATCTATCCCCACCAACGTAATGGCTAAAGTACGCTCTTTGGACAATAAACTGGATTCCATCTGTTTACTACGTTCAACTCACAGGACTGTAAGAGACTGTTGTGTGTTTGTATTCAGGGAAACATGGCTCAGCGACAGCGTTCCGGACTGCGCCATTCAGCTCGACCAGCTGACGTGCTATCGAGCAGACAGAGTTTGCGTCGCGGGAAGAAAAACCCGCGGTGGTGGGCTTTGTGTTTACATCAATGACGCGTGGTGCCGCGATGCTGTTGTGATATACAAACACTGTTCACCCCTGGTGGAGGTTATGATTATTAAGTGCCGGCCGTTCTATCTGCCGAGGGAATATACTGCCATACTGCTCGTTTCGGTTTACATTCCCCCGAACAACAACAACAGCAGCAGGAACGATGCACTAAATGATCTCTACCAGCACATCAGCGAGCAGCAGATAGCACACCCCGATGCTTTTCTCATCATAGCTGGGGATTTCAACCATTCTGACTTAAAGAGTGTGTTTCCAAAAATACACCAACACATCAACTTTCCAACACGCGGTAACAACATTTTAGACTTTATTTACACCACACAGAGAGGAACTTACAAAGGAGCTCACTGAGAGACTGTGCAGCAGAACTCACTGATTACTTCACAGACATTTTCAACATCTCACTTAGTGAGGCTGTTGTTCCCACATGCTTCAAAGCTACCACAATTATTCAAGTCCCGAAGAAGCCATCTCTATCCTGCTTCAATGACTACCGTCCTGTTGCACTTACTCCCATCCTCATGAAGTGCTTCGAACGGCTAGTTATGCACCACATCAAGTCTGCCCTCCCCCCCTCCCTGGACCCATTCCAGTTTGCATATCGGTCAAACCGGTCCACCGATGATGCCATCTCAACGACCCTCCACTCAGCACTCACACATCTAGAGAAAAAAGACTCATACGTCAGAATGCTATACATTGACTTCAGCTCAGCACTCAAGTTTTCAGGCAGTATGTGTCGGCAGCAACACATCCAGCACCATCACACTGAACACTGGGGCCCCCCAAGGATGTGTACTGAGCCCACTACTCTTCAGTCTGCTGACCCACGACTGCACACCGTCACACAACTCCAACCTCTTCATTAAGTTTGCGGATGACACGACTGTGGTGGGTCTCATTAACAACAGAGATGAGACAAACTACAGGAGCGTGGTGAGCCGCCTGGCCAGGTGGTGCAGTGACAACAATCTCTCTCTGAACGTGGAGAACACGAAGGAGATTGTGGTTGATTTCAGGAAAGCGCCCACTCAGCATGTTCCTCTGACCATCAACGGTGCGACTGTGGGGAGAGTGAGCAGCACCAAGTTCCTGGGTGTGCACATCACAGAGGATCTCTCCTGGACCGACAACACCGCAGTGCTGGCCAAGAAATCACAGCAGCGTCTCTACTTCCTCCGCAAACTGAGGAGAGCCAGAGCCCCACCCCCCATCATGTACACCTTCTACAGAGGCACCATCGAGAGCATTCTGACCAGCTGCATTATTGTTTGGTATGGCAACTGCAACGCATCCTGCCAGAAGACTCTGCAACGCATAGTGAGAGCAGCTGAGAAGATCATTGGTGTCCCTCTGCCCTCCCTCCAGGACATTTATGGTATGCATCTCACGAGGAAAGCCCTCCGCATCGCAGGTGATCCCACTCACCCATCACACAGCTTCTTCAGTCTGCTGCCATCAGGGAGGAGACTGCGAATTCTCCAGGCCAGGACCAGCAGACTGAAGGACAGCTTCATCCATCAGGCTGTCAGGAAGCTGAACTCGCTCCCGATCTTGCCCCCTCGTCTCTCTTCTGCCCCAGGCACCACTGAACTGGGAACCCCCCACCAGGTACCACATTCCCAGGTCCTTCCAACCCCCCCCCTCCCTCTAACATACGATGTCATGCAACAGTCACTTTGTGCAGCAGTGGTCTGCTTACTACCTCATTCTCCATGGAACTGACACCATTCTACTACCTCATCAGTCAGTTCAACAAAATAACTGCTCTTTCACTTGTCACTTTGTCACTTTAATCAGTCTGGTATAAGCTATAAGCTATTTATTGCACTAAAAATCTTTTTTTATCAGCACTGTTTGTTCACTGGTTTGCACTCTATCTACCACGTGCCTTGCGTTGCTTTGCATTTTTTCGTATTAACCTTATTTTTATTTTATTGATATTATATCTTTCTTCACATTCCCTTATTGTATAGTTATATAGTTTTTATCTTTTTATCTTATTTACTGTTATTGTTATCTGTATGCACTGGGGGACAAAGTAACGCAATTTCGATTCTCTGTATGTATGTACTGTACATGTGGAAGAATTGACAATAAAGCAGACATGATGTGACTTGACTAATGGCGGTTTTGCACCAAGAAAAAGCCTTGCAGGAGATTGACGAGGGGAGCTGGCCGCAACTGACCTCACGCTGACAACCATGAAGGTTGCGGAGCGGTCCATCGGTCGGGCGATGTTCAACATTGGTCAAAGAGCCCCACCTCTGGCTCACCCTTGCACAAATGTCCATGGCACGAATTAATTATTTTTGAATTTTCGCTGGCATTTTATGTACCGTTAAATGAATTAGAATACATAAGAATTACATTAAAACACATATATTTTCCCACAATACTTTGAACTTTACAGTATTATACAGTATATACATATTACAGTACAATACAGTAAAATACTGTTTAAATTACAAAAATATGATACAGTGTAGCTACCATGTGTTACGTGTGCTCTTTTAGGTTGCTTGAAGATCACTCTTGCCGCCGCAGGATTTGCGCAGGCCTTTTCTTCCTGATGTTGTAGAGGAGGTATCGATAGGACCGGACGGTACTCGCAACATAAACCTTAAATCTAAGTTCATTATCTATTACTACTCCCAGGTTTCTGGCTGTCCTGGAGGGTTCTATGATGGATGGTCCTAGTCGGTCCTAGTCACCCATCTCACAGTCTGCTCTCGATGCTGCCCTCAGGAAGATGTCCTCACATCATCCGCTCCCGCTCTAGTCAACTGAGGGATAGCTTTTTCCCTCAGGCTATCAGACTCATGAACAATCGGAAATGATACACCTGCAGCACACTCCCACATACAATATGTCACACACTGCACTTTAACTTTAAAAAAAAAAATAAAATAAACTTCCTAGATGGCGCCGAGTATGGCTGCAGTGTTGCGAGCTCCGCAAAAACTTTGCAGTTTTTCGTTTGTTTTACTTGTTTGTTTGTTTTTGTCCTATGTTTTAGAAGTTGTTTGTTTAACTGTTTACGACAGGCAAACACTTCTTAACATAGGTGCCTTCGTCGCGAACAGAAAACCGGACTTTGAGTTCCTGAATGCCAGCGGTATGTTTACAGACACCGCATCGGAACCCTTTGTTTGGGCTGCACGGACGCGACAGAAGAAACGCCGCCGGAAAAGAGGGAAGAGAGCCGGCGTGCTTGTCAGACTCAGCGAGAAACAAGAGACTGCTGCATTATCTGCCTCACAGAAACCTGGATGTGTGCAGAGATTCCAGACTCAGCCATCAAGCTCACAGGGTTCTCCTTGCACCGCTCAGACAGAACTAAAGAGCTCACAGGGAAGAGCAGAGGTGGAGGGGTTTGTTTCTTTATTAACATTTCGTGGTGTGACGAGAGGAACTAACACTCTATTACATCTTTCTGCTCTCCTGATCTGGAGTTTCATATGCTTCTGTGTCGACCATTCTGGCTACCGAGGGAGTTCACAGCGATCATCATCACAGCTGTTTACATTCCTCCTCAAGCCAACACAGAACAGGCACTAATGGATCTGTACAGGAACATAAGTGAGCAGAAAACCGTGCACCCAGAGGCAGTGTTTATTGTCATGGGGGATTTTAACAGAGCAAACTTCAGGACAATAGCACCAAAATACTGTCAACACATCACCATTAACACTCGTGGTGATCGTGTACTGGACCATTGTTATTCTCCCTTCCGGGACGCCTACAAGTCTCTGTGCCGCCACCGTTCGGCAAATCAGATCACTGCTACATTCTGCTGCTGCCCGCTTATAGGCAGAAACTGAATCGGGAAGCCCCGCCCTCCGGACGATCCGGTGCTGGTAGGACAAATCAGACGCTATACTTCAGGACTGTTTTGATCACGTGGACTGGTACATGTTCCGGGCAGCGTCTGATGACGACATCGAGCTGTACTCAGACTCTGTCACGTGTTTCATTAAGAAGTGTATAAATGATGTGGTACCGACTAAAACTATCCGCATCTACCCCAACCAGAAACCCTGGATAAACAGCGATGTTCGAGCAGCCTTGTCAGCGCGGACATCTGCTTTCAAATCCGGAGATGCTGACGATCGCAAACAAGCAAGTTACGATCTCAGGAAAACCATCAGAACCACTAAAAGACAATATAAAACCAAGGTGGAGGATCAATTCAATACCAATGATTCACAAAGCATGTGGCAGAGCATCAGTAACATCACGGACTATAAAGGGAATAAAGCAGCTAATGTGAACATCGCTGCCTCTCTGCCGGATGAGCTGAACAACTTCTATGCTCGTTTCGAGGCTCACAGCCCCGCCCACACAGAGAGAGGTCCCGCAGCTGCTGCAGAAGACGTGACGTCACTCTCCGTCTCTGTCACGGATGTCACCCAATCCTTCAGACAGGTAAATATCCGGAGAACTGCGGGTCCCGATGGCATCCCAGGCCGTGTGCTCCGGAAATGCGCATACCAGCTGGCCGGTGTCTTCACAGACATCTTCAACCTCTCCCTCTGCCTGTCTGTGGTCCCTTCCTGCTTCAATACATCAACCATTGTGCCCATACCCAAGGAGACCAAAACAACATGCTTAAATGACTGGAGGCCTGTCGCTCTCACACCCATCTTCAGTAAGTGTTTTAAGAGACTGATCAGAGACTACATCTACTCTGTGCTGCCCGCCTCATTGGACCCTCTAAAGTTTGCATACCGCAGCAATCGCTCCACAGACGACGCCATTGCTTTCACCCTACACACTGCTCTCTCCCACCTGGAAAACAAGAACTCCTATGTGAGGATGCTGTTTGTGGACTACAGCTCGGCATTCAACACCATAGTGCCTTCCACACTTGTTGAGAAGCTCCAGAATCTTGGACTGAACAGACCTCTGTGCAACTGGATCCTGGACTTCCTGACAGGCAGAAATCAGGTGGTCAGAATGGGCAACAACACCTCATCTCCGCTGACCCTCAACACTGCTCCTCAGGGCTGTGTTCTCAGCCCACTCCTGTACTCCCTGTACACGCACGACTGTACAGCCACGCACAGCTCCAATGTGACTGTCAAGTTCGCTGATGACTCAACCTTCATAGGCCTGATCACCGACAACGATGAGACGGCCTACAGAGAGGAGGTGAGCACCCTGACTAAATGATGTCAGGAGAACCACCTCTCACTCAACACGGACAAGACCAAGGAGCTGGTGGTAGACTTCAGGAGACAGAGCAGAGAACACAGACCCATCACTATCAGCGAGACACCTGTGGAGCGGGTGAGCAGTTTCAAGTTCCTCAGCGTCAACATCAGCGAGGATCTCACCTGGTCCATACACACTGACGCAGTGCTGAAGAAGGCACAACAGTGCCTCTTCTTCCTGAGAAGGCTTAGGAAGTTTGGCATGAGCCCCAGCATCCTCAGAACCTTCTACACCCGCACCATAGAGAGCATCCTGAAGAGTTGCATCACTGCCTGGTTTGGAAACAGCACTGCTGGCAACCGCAAAGCTCTGAAAAGGGTTGTGCGAAATGCCAGCCACATCGTTGGAGGTGAGCTTCCCTCCCTCCAGGACATCTACACCAGGCGGTGCATAAAAAATCCCGGAAGATCATCAGGGACTCCAGACACCCATCTCACAGACTGCTCTCTATGCTGCCCTCAGGAAGACGTCTCCGCAACTTATAGGGATAGCTTTTTCCCTCAGGCTATCCGACTCATGAACAATCAGAACTGATACACTCCCACACACAATATGTCACACACTGCACTTTAACTCCAAAGTTTAACACTGGACAATATTTACACACTGCACTTTATACAACGGTCTACCTTCATCCTATGCACAACTACTAACTGTATTAGGACTCTGTCCACTCTGCTGCACCTTATAATCTTTATGCATATCTTGTTTACATTATGCCGAACGTGCACACTCTGTGTTTAGTGTTTAATGTTTTTCTCGTGCTAAATGTATGTACGTACACACTGTGTTGAATGTTACACTGTGTGTACTGATAATATGTATGTGCATATTGCACAGTCTTATATGGTCTGCACTTTATGTTTCATGTTACATGTTACCTGTACTGCGCTGTTTTTGGAGCAAGTGTGGAAAATGATACAATCTTATGTTGCATTAAACAGTTGTTATGATTTTATGTTTTATAAACCAATGCCGTATTAATCATCTTTCTAATACAATATTATGCTCATTTGTGTGTAGAATAAATTATGAATGATTGAAACTTTATTGATCAGAATAAAAAGTTACCTAAAGGTTTAAAAGTTACCTGGTTTACACACCGGGAGAGGGCTTCATCCCTAAAGGTTTAAAAGTTACCTTGTTTATACATCGGGAGAGGGCTTCGTCCCTAAAGGTTTAAAAGTTACCTGGTTTACACACCGGGAGAGGGCTTCGTCCCTAAAGGTTTAAAAGTTACCTGGTTTATACACCGGGAGAGGGCTTCGTCCCTAAAGGTTTAAAAGTTACCTAGTTTATACACCGGGAGAGGGCTTCGTCCCTAAAGGTATTTTTAAGGTTAAAAGGTTAAAAGGGCGTCGTCCCTTAAGGTTTATGTTAGATAACGGGCGTCGCTCCCGTAAGGTATTTATAAGGTTAAAAGGGCGTCATCCCTAAAAGGTTTATTTTCTTTGATTTAAAAGTAATAAGGTGTTAAAAGGTAGAGGTTGTATTTTTTGTAGTAATGGAGTTAGATAAGATGCGCGAGATATAAGGAAAAGATCTGGATATAAAGTCCCAATGGGACAAGATTGTAAAGATGTTGTTAGCGCAGACAGAGGGTAAACATCAGAAGAAAGAAACAAAAGTGTGGGAAGGCATATGGAGTCAGATGTGTGACACATGTGGATGGTTAGATCCTGAAAAGGTCTGTGTTTAGAGTTTAATGTATGTATATACACACTGCATTGAATGTTTCGACTGTGTTTGTCCAATAGTACCTTGTGTGTACTGATTATATGTATGTGCATATTGCACACTGTCTTATGTTGAAGTCTGTACTATATGTTACATGTTATATGTTACCTGTACTGAAATTTTTCTGGAGCAAACTGTGTGCCATGGTTATGTGACAATAAAAGTGAATTTAATTTTATTTAAAGAGAGGTTGTGGTGGAGAGATTTTGGTCAGTGAGGATGACAAGAAGTTCAGTTTTCGCAAGATTCAGTTGTAGAGGGAGGTCCTTCATCCAGAGAGCAATGTCGCTCAAGCATGCTGAGACACGTGCCGATACCGTCTGGTCTTCAGGTTGGAACGTTAAGTGCAGCTGCGTGTCGTCCGAATAGCCGTGATAGGAAAAGCCATGCTTCCGAATGACGGATCTCAGCAAGGTTATGTAGATGGAGAAGAGTCCTGAGGTACACCAGTGATGAGATGTTGTGATTCCGAGACTTCACCTTTCCAGGATACCCTGAAGGACCTTCCTGGTGGAGTACTGTGTCAGAGATGCCAATGGTCTTGAGTGTCGAAAGGAGAATTCAGCGGTTGACAGTGTCGAATGCCACAGAAAGATCCAACAGGATGAGAACTGATGACTTAGAGGTTGCACTTGCCAGTATTAGCTCTTCAACTACCAAAAGCAGAGCAGTTTACGGAGAGTGCCCACTCTTGAAGCCCGACTGGTTGCTGTCTAGGAGGTTGTTCTGTGTAAGGAAGGAGGAGAGTTGATCAAAGACGAAACGCTTGAGGGTTTTTCCTTTTATATAAATTCTCCAGGAGGGCAGGATTCATGGTGGGTTTCTTTAACAGCACGGATGCAAGCTTCTGGCAGGGTACAGTGATGACTTTATGATGTGGGTGATAGCCGGCGCGACGGATGGATAGATCGCCTGAAGGAAATGGGTGGGGATAGGATCCAGCAGGCTAGAGGCGTTGGTCTTTGCAACCTTGTCCTCAGATAGCAGAGTGAAGGAGCGGAAGGAGATGGTCTTGGGAGTCAAAGAATGGTCTGGCAAGGCTGAGAAGAGAACTGACCACTGATGGCTGCGGTTTTCTTCACGAAGAAGGATGCAAAGTCTTCAACCATCTAATCAGAAGAGGGAGGAGGAGCAGGTGGGCAGAGAAGAGTTGAAAAAGTTTTGAAGAGAGTTCGACAGTCAGGAGAGTTGTGAATTTTTGTGTGGAAGAACTGGGTCTTAGCTTCAGCAGAGAAGGAAGAAAGAAGAGACTGATAAATAGAGATAGAAGTAGGATCAATAGATTTGCGCCACTTTCTCTCAGCAGACCTGAGCCTTGACCTGTGTTCCCGGGGGACATCGGATAGCCACAGAACAGAGGGGCTGGTCGAGATACGAGTGGACACATACGGTCTAAACAGGAAGTTAGTGTGAAGGGAAGAGAGTCCACGGCAATGTTAGTGTTAAGTGAAGCGAACTGGTCAGGAGTAGGGATCTTAGAGGAGACAGCAGATGACTGGGTGGTCGGAGAGAGTGTGCGGAGGTTGCGTCGGTGAGTTACAAGTAAAGAAGGCGGTGTGGTGTCTGGTGTAGACAGATCAAGATCACACATAATAATGAAATGATCGGATCTATGCAGCAGGGTTACCATGTCGAGTACAATAGTAGCATGTGTAGATAAGATCAAGTTGGTTACCAGACTTGAGGGTTGCCGGCGTGGAAAGCTCGCTCAATGTCAAACGATGCGACCAGGCTTTCGAAGTCAGCAGCTACGGATTTTCCAAGTTGAATGTTGAAGTCTCCAAGTACCAAGAGAGGAGTGCCATCTTCCGGAAAAAGATGACAGGAGCACATCGAAATCTTCCAAGAAGGCTGTGGGAGAAAATTTAGTTATTAGAGAGGGCAGTCCGCGTTGCACTGTCCGCCGGTATGTGCTAGAACAGAGACACCAGAGTGTTTAGCCATGGCAGGAATAAAGTCAGCATTGTAAACAGCGGATTGGCAGTTCCATTAACCAATGGGAATAGTAAGTGAGTTTGATGTAGAAGTAGTATTGCTATGCAGGTTATTAGTGTTACGTGTCCCACGATGTAACCCAGAAGCTTTACGATTGTTAGTGACAATAGGAATTGTGAGGCACATGATTGAAGGTGAAAAGTTAAATAATTGTAAAGGGAAAAAAGAGTTAATACAAGAAATATGAAAGACAAGAGCTACACAACAGCTGGATAAGAGCTAGACTCAAATCAATGTAGAGAGTGAAATTGAAAGTGTAATACTCAAGTGCCCTGTCGGTGTACTTGCTCGGTGAAGTTGCACAGGTAGAGAGTCACTGGTCTTTACATTCTTCGGTCTTCACATGATGAGGGCTCCATGCGGTGTTATTCAAACTTAAATACTGTTTGATCACGTGTCTCAAAACAGCAGGACACGCCTCCAAGTCCAGCGATACACAAGCCAAACAAATCTAACACGTAAGCTAACGTGAACAACGCGTCTAAACCACATGACATGCCGATAGTAAACACACACAAACAAAGGATGACGGTGAGTTTAACTTATTGAAGCTAGAATCAAAATAAACTTACTTGGTTCTGTTCACTCCTAATGTTAAGATGCTTCTCTCCGGCTCACTCTGTCAATGCTTCACTTCACTGTCAGACACCTACTCTTCTGCCTGGGTGCTGTCATGGCGTGTCACCTCTCCCCCATGTGCTATGTTCACCTGTTTTTGGAGAGTGTTGTCAGGTACTGTTGGCTTGGTAACTGAAGCTACAGCACTAAACGTCGGTTATTTTTTGCACATGTTGAGGCGCCAACCTCTAGAATTGTTTTGGCCTGCTACTATTCCGCAATCACCTTGTCCTTGTGCTTTTGCTTCTTCATCCTAATGTTCCGTGTCCATTAAGACGTTTTTCCGTGGCTGAAAACGCTGGTTGTGGGCATTTGAAAATAATTTTTGAAAGCTTAATGTTGTTTTGTTGAGAAGCACCGTGGTTGCTATGATATGAAGTACAACAAAGAAAAGCATTTTATTTTACACTAACATTTAAGCATTTAGTAGACGCTTTTTAAAAAAGGGACTTACAAAGAATCGAGGAGACAATGAAGCGGTAAATAGAAGTGACAACAATACTTGAACAAGTGCCAAAAGGCAAGATAAAACCTGTATGGGGAAAAGGTAAAGTTTTTTTCTCATTAAATATATGGAGTGAGTAATTGTTGTAAGAGGCAGATCGTTCAACCATTGAGGAACTGATGCAGAGAAGGTGCGAGAGAGCAATTTCTTTCCCTCTTGGGTACCACAAAACGTTGCTCGTTAGTGAAGTGCCAAGATCTTTGGGCATAAACCTTTGAATCAGCGAGTTAAGGTAGCTGGGTTCTGAACCTGAATGAACTTGAATTCAATGCGAGCTGCTATGGTGAGCCAAAGTAGTTTAATGAAGGGAGGTATGAAATGTGTTTTTATAAGTTCCTTGACCAAACCAAGATGTTGCGGTTTAGAAACTTTACCTCCATACGGTACTTTGAAGGATCTACCTGAGAGGTATGATTGGAAACATTGGAGAGCAGTGTCAGAGATGCCCATCACATTGAGAGTTAAAAGGAGAATGCATTGGGTAACAGTGTCAAAAGTAGCATAGAGGTCCAGCAGGATGAGAATGGATGATCTGGAGGCCGCCCTAGCAAGCCTTAGGTCTTCAACAAATGAGAGCAGTGCTGTCTCATTAGAGTGTCCCTTCTTAAAGCCTTAATGGTTGCTGTCCAGGAGGTTGTGAAAGTAAGGTTGGCAGAGACTTGGTCGAAGACAACATGTTCCAGGTTTTTTTAGATGAAGGGCATAAGAGTTAATGGTATGTGTGCTTCTTAATAGCCGGGGGATACGGGCCTCCTTAAGTTTCCAAGGATCAAAAGAGGTTTCCCATCCTTCAGAAAAGATGACAAGAGAACATCCATCTCTTCCAAGAATTGTCCAAGCTGATCTGGGTGGCGATAAATGACTACAAAGATAATTTTAAGAGGATGAGTAATAGTTTCACCCTATGGTGCAAGTGTTTGAAACAACTATGGGAATAAGCAGACCGGTTCACCCGTCTCTACCAGATGTGTGTGGGGTGTGGGAGAATGTGTAATTATTTAGGAGGGCAGTCTGTGTGACACTGTCCTTAGATTTGATCCAGGTTTCTGTGAGTGCTAGAACAGAGAGATCATAGTGTTTAGCCATTGCAGGAATAAAGTCAGCTTTGATGGCGAATTGGGAGTTCCATAAGCCTATAGGAATAGTGAGTGAAGAATAAACAGATGTAGTGATGACACCAAATTATAAGAGTTGCATTTCCTTTGATGTGAACCAGAGGGTTTACGAGTGTTAGTTGTGACACAGATGAATGACCAAGATGGCGGGCGATAACATATCGCGAGGCTCAGCGTCTCTCCAGTTATTGCAATTTTGCAGTTTTATTCCTGCTCATCTCGGGCCTGTTCATGTAGATCAGCTCTGGTTTAACATCCTACACCCAACAGGAGCTTTTGGATATCGTTGGAGACTTTTCAAACAGTTTTATCACATATTTTCAATTCATCCCTGTGATCGCCAGGACACCCAAGGCTAAACACTGTAACTGGCTGGGCGTAAGTGCTCGCAGGCGGCGTCAAGATCGTAAATAAAGGTGGGGGAAGAACGGAGGTCTAAGAGCTAAGCTAAAGGCTACACCATTCCGGCCTTATTTACCCAGCATTCGCTGGTGAACAAAATGAACGAATTACGACTTCACATCAAAAACAGTGAGACCCTTTCCGACTGTAATGTCATGGTTTTCACAGAAACATGGCTTCACAGCGATATACCGAACAGTGCTATAGAGCTAGCCGGACGCTACACGCTCGGGGCAGATAGAATGGCAGAGGACTCCTGCAAGGCAAGAGGCGGTGGATTGTGCATTTATGTCAACAAAGCTTGGTCTATGAACACTGTCTAACCTTGAGTTTCTCATGGTTAAATGTAGACCTTTTGTATCTGCCTCGGGAGTTCACTTCCAATATAATAACAGCAGTCTACATTCCACTGGACGCGAGCCAAGCTTGCTTTGAAAGAACTTCACGTAGCCATTAGTAAACGACAGACTGCTCACCGGTAAGCAGCTTTTATTGTTGCGGGTGATATTAATCATTGCAAACGAATAACAGTGCTCCCATAATTCCACCAGCATGTCTCCTAACATACCAGAGAAGACAAAACTTTGTATCGTGTTTACACAAACATTAATGGAGCTTACACAGCGACCACCCTCCCCCATCTCGGACAGTCTGATCACCTTCACAGATGTTCACACTGCACTGAGCCGGATAAACGCACGCAAAAATGCTGGCCCGGATTCTATTCCTGGACGTATGCTTAGGGCATGTGCTTGTAGGGGTCTTCACAGATATTTTCAATCTGTCTCTCATCCAAGCAATTGTGCCAACATGCTTTAAGACCACATCCATCGTGCCAGTGCCGAAACACTCCTCCCCAATGGGCCTGAACCACTAGCACTCACACAAATCATCATGAAGTGCTTTGAGCGACTTGTCCTAGCACACCTCAAAGACTGCCTCCCACCTACACTGGACCCACACCAATTTGCCTACCGCAGAAATAGGAGCACATAGGACGCAGTATGTACAGTTCTGCACTCATACACTTGGACAATAACAACACTTATGTATGGATGTTGTATGTTGACTTCAGTTCAGCATTTAACACCATTATCCCCTCCAAAGTGACCACTATACTTGGAGACCTGTATATTAACACCTCACTCTGCAGCTGGATTGTGGACTTTCTGACCAACAGGCCTCAGCATATTAGCACACCCACTTCAGCACGATGACACTTAACACCAGCGTACCACAGGGCTGCGTGCTGAGCCCATTCCTCTGCTCTCTTTACACCCATGACTGCAAGCCTGTTCATGGATCCAACTCTATCATTAATTTTGCAGACAACACCACAGTGATGGGCCTCATCAGTGACACAATCATGAATGTACACGATTGTGTTTTGAGAAAGCAACGTTTACGTGTGGTGTTGGACTTTTCAAGGGTCCTTCGTGTTCAAAAATTGGAGAGAGACAATCTCTAATAATAATGAGGTTTATTAATCAGATATGAAAATAAAATAAACACAGCTCTGGGTTGTCGGCCCACGACTTCCACACTGACCAACAACTCAGTAACAGAATCACACAATATTTATATAGTATGTATCGTCGGTCTATCTTCTAGGCTGGAAGGGATCATCCCCTGCTTCCATAAAAGGCAGATCTGGTTCCTTTTTCGCTTTCGATTTCTTGTGCGTCAGATGACTTCAGTTTCTGTGAAAAACATATCAAAGAGACAAAGAACACAGCACAGAAGAACACTACCTACTTCTCTTTTCTTAATGAGGATACAACATTAACGCTTAGTTTTTCTGGTATTTGGGAGTGTGTTTCACATCTCGTGCTTAACAACCTTCGCATGAGAGTCCTTGTACTGGCAGATAAGAGTAAGGTCAAATCACCCAGCTCCTGCCGGTGCACTTCTGTTCCCATCACTTCTCCTTCTCTTGCACATACACTTTTCCTGCTGTGCAAGCATATTGTTATCAAAAGCACAGTTCAAAGCAATTCTTCTCATGTATTATATGGTTAGTTATTTTCAACATACTTTAGTAGAAATTGTAATAGAAAAAGAATTATTTGAAATGATTAATAAAACATCAATTAATAAAACATAAGAGTATAATATTGTGTAAGAAGGTGATTTATAAAGTATCCATTAATGAAACATAAAATCATAAAGACGATTAATAAAACATGAGAACATAATATTGTATCATTTTCCACAGGGGTAAGTAAAAAATAGTTTTCTCATGTCACTGAAAAAAAGGGAATCAAACACAAACAGAATGTTTGTTATATCATTTTTATATATTATATATCATTTTCAGAATATAATTTTGCTCTAGATGTTAAAGCTTAGAGTTTTGGAGTGTTCATTCACTCTCAGAAAACAATATATTGATTTAGAGTTTCTAAAACTCTTTTGGGCTTTATGCGAGAGGGTGTTAACGATCAGGAATAATGATATGATCGACACCTGAGATGACAAAGACCCCAATAATGAGCCTGTGTATTATATTCTTTGTTTGTAGTTTATTTCGAATACATTCAGCTTTCATCCCAAACACTGATATAAGTTATTTTATAACATTTTGAAGAAGCTCATGAGAGTGTTGACATCACATGGTATGAGTCTGTGGATAACTTCATTCTCTGCTTTCCGTGACAGACTGGGATGATGTATTGCTTTAGATGTCTTTGCAGTCCTCACATCTGAAATACAAAAATAAAATGAATTTACAAGCTTTCATTTACCCAAGAGATTTCATATCATTAACTATATTATATAAACCACATTACTATATTATGATGTTTACTGATACTGGGATACTTATTTGAAATACAAATATAAAAAAATTATACCGAATTTAGTAATTCTTCTGCTATCACCTATAACTCACTCAAAGTCCAGCAAACATCAACATAATACACAATAAACATCAGAATGGCAACAAGCAACACTAATCTGTGCCATGATAAACTATATTGTTGTGTTATATTGTGTCATTTATCGTGTACACAAGTGAGATCATGCATGCTATATGTAACTCTTTGATAATAAACAGTTACACTAAACCTGTCTGAATAAAAACACTTACAACCTAATCATACAACAATTCACAACAATATACTAAAGAACATGAAGCCAATCAACATAAAGATAAAAATAAAGACTTACTCTTCAGGTTTGATATGTTCCTCTGGGCCGAGATGTTCTGTCAGGTTTTGTCCTCTGATTCGTGTTGTTTTTGTAATATAAAGATAAAATCTTAATATAGAGATAGAACAAAGATAAATAAATCCTATAATAAAGTTTGATGTTTTGGAGGTGTGACCATGATGACGTGTCCGATCTCAGATCATTTAAACATGATCAGCACACACTCACTGAGTGGCGGGGTCACATTAACTATAATGAGCTGATACAGGAGAAACTATGCCTCTTTACTTTAATAAAGATTATATAAACATAGATTATTTGTTTTCAATGTGAATTGGCTTGTTTAAAATTACACATTTTAAGCTTTCCGTTCATATATTTAATATTTATTTGAGACAAATATTCACTGAGATTTATGATGTTTTATTTTCAGGTTTGTGGTCAAACTTTACGGAGAACAAAACGACAAATAACACTCTTATGTCTGTTTCTTTCATTTACAAAGAACACAGTATTTTAATAATATTATGATTGTATTCATGTAAAACTAGACTCTTTACGGATTCTAATAATGTATTTATTGTATCTGTATGATGTGAAATGACAGGGATATTTACTCTAATATTTACTAAACAACATGACTCAAAACACACCACCGCATTTGTCCTCACCTGAGGGTAAATGGCGTACAAACGTCTAATGGCCGGAGCCCTGGCCTGAGCAATTGTGTCCGCCTTCACAGGAGTCAATCCGCTCAAGGTCTCCTCGTCCTGTCCAGGAGCCAGACATGGAGGTTCCAGAGGTCTGGTTTTGGGTGCCATACTGTTCCCTTCCCCTGAGACAGAAGTTCCTTGTTGTCAGAAGTATCAAGCCTGGTTAGGCCAGCACGGCGCAACTAACAGGACTTGGTGCTCCTCTTCCCTGACCTTGCACAGTACCTGTGCATTGAGGCACACTCAGGAGAAACATGGCTCTAAGAGATTTTTAAATCAGCTGACTTCAGAGGAGGAGGCATTGGGCCAGTTGTGACATCCATCATGATCGTACCCCACCTTGGTGGTCGACGTATTCTACCGCAGACATGCTGTTAGAGCGGGCCAACACATGCTTGTCCTGTATGAGGGCCTTTAACCTGCAGGCATAAACGCTAGCAAGTCCAGGCAGTTCATGTGCTAGTGCAGTCTTGGACCCATCCATCGACTTGAAGCTGCATGCCCATTGGGCACCCCAGCCCTGGAGGGAGGAGTCTGTTGTCACCACAACGCACCTCCAAACCTGCCCATTTGGGACCCTAGCCCATAAAAGGGTTATTGAAGACCAGGGGGTCTAGGGCGTGAACCAAGGCGTGATGGCAATCCGCCTAATGACTGTGTAACCCAGGTTTACAAACTAATCTACAAGAGCCAAATAATAAATGATAAATTGTAAACATCAAAACATTGTTTAGTTTATTGATTCATATTTTATTTAAACTAAGAGAGAAATGATAAATACAGATAGTATGCATTGCAGATATTTGATTAGGAAGGAGAATAAAAATAAACTCTATAGCATTAAAATAGTATAGCTTTAACGAGTAGGAATGATGTTAGAGCCCCCTTTACAGGATGTAGTGAGAGGACAAAGGAAATCGAAACTTAACTAAGAATTCGGCCGTCCAGAGAGGAAAAGAACAAAGATGGAGGGAATAAGAAGTGCTGAGAAATAAGATAGAGTGAGAACATTAATACGACCAAAGTACTTGGTTAAAGTCAGTTTAAGGTCAAGTTTTAAACGATTATACTTTCAGATACTAGATACTAGAAACTGGCTGTTTAAGGCTACAGCTTTTATTTTTTGTCTATTTGAATGCCAGACCCATAGTATCAACCAACATTGTTGCAGATTCGCGGCACACTTTCTTGTGATAGGCTGTTTCTTTTAAACTCCATCAGTTATCAGAACGTCAGTTATTAGAAAAGAATTTCCTGAAGATTTCCCTTCTCAGTTTGATTTGAACGACACAAACTTTATTGCCTTGAACTGAATGCTTCATTTGACATGGACGACACACAAAATGACAACGAGAACAACATGGCAAGCCTACCCAACTACACAAAATGGATATTACACACTGAGGATTAGCCCGACCGGGAGCGTAACGTTAACTTTCTCCTTTTCAATTTCTTCAATGTAATACTTTTCAGTTCCTCCCATAAGAAAGGAAAGACAGAACCTAAGGGACTGAGAATTTGAATACTTTTGTCTACTTTTTAAAAAAGAAAGATTGCACTGTCGATATGTGAACTTGAGCTTGCAGTCTGTTAGTTACTGATGTTGTTGAACATCTACACATTTTCTATGTAGATTTGAGTGTGAACTTTGAATTTGAGGTTTTGAACATAATTTTAAACCATTAGAAATACTTAAACTTCGAACTTTATTAGAGAAATTATCTTGCAATGAAAGTTTTCTTCAAGTTAAAAGACAAATAAATAGTCTAATAAATAGGAATTGAAATATAATAAATAGGAAACACATAGGACTTAATAGTGTTTAAGCTAACTGAAGTGTTTGAGACGAATTAAGACAGAAAGGTCTTGATTTGATATCTTTATTTGAATATTTATCTTCTGAACTTTGTACATATATATATATATAATTCTCATTTACCAAAACATCTGAACTTGATTTAACAGTGTGTGCTTGTGTTTTACTTCCTCTTAAAAAAAACATAGATATTCTGATGGCCCAGATTTGATATTAGTGTAATGTGTGACAGTCAGTTACACATTTAATGTAAACAAGTGTCACACCTGTGTGGCACACTCTCCTTGGAACCCTGGTCTGAAGCAAGTGCTGAGGTGGTCACATGTGCATCAATCAAAGTGGGAGGCCATGTGCCCCAGCAGCCTCAGTAACCCTTTCATTTGTGAGTCGGGCAACCATGATGACAGAGTCTAATTCCATACCTAGGTAAGAGATGCTCCGCACAAGGGAGAGCTTGCTCTTTTCTGACCCAACATCGGACAGCCGCATATGAAAAATGGATATCGCCCAAGGATTTCAAGATCAAACCCCATACTGTCGTCTTCGACACAACATTTAGAGACCGACAAAAAAGAACCGCTTATTACAGAGAAATCGGTCAATAAGTCCCACAATCACCTGCAAAGGTAGCTTTAATGTAAAGAAACATCTCAAAGCAATACCATTTATGCAATTTGGTATGAGAAAATTGATCATTGTTTTACACTTGTTAACATTTAAGGCCAGGAGGAACTGAAACTATACTCCCAAAAGTCAAAAAGTTTAAATTGTTTTATATTTGTAGTGCTTTATTAAAAGCCTTTTGAAATGTTGATAATGTGAATGTGGGCAGAACTTGGTCTTGTTACTTGAAATGATGTAAAAGAAAGTCGTGGCCTGGTGGTCCGAGTGTTGGACTCTTATGGTTGCCGGTTCGATTCTCAGGATCGAAAGGTTGCTGGTCTGGGTATAGGACAAGGGTTTGTATGGGACACCATACTTGGCCACACGTCACATCTAATCACTTCACTTTATTTACTTGAGTGTGATGGTCTGTTTATGTCAGGTTGCAGTTATAAGAAAAATTATTATTTCATTTCTTTAAAAATATTAATACAATTTCTCCATTTTATTCGAAATAAAAATTCTATATAATTGCTTACATCTGTCTTTGTCACATTAACTCATTTTAGAGGTTTTTATACGTTCTGTGCGGACTTTACTGAATAAATCACAATCAATTTTTTTTAGAATGTCTACCCTAAATTTGGTTATCAACTGTAATGTTCCTTAAGTGTTTTCACATAAAATGATAAAAAAATATAATATTAAAGCATTTATAAACTTTTCAGTTCATCTATAATCATCAATCCTTTAAAGGATTACACAATAAATATCACAAGTTGCTGATCAAGTCGACGTAATGGAAGTAAAAATATAGTGAACATGCATGTGTAGCTGCTGCACAATCTTTTTGCATTTGTCATTTTATCAAAACGTGTAGGAATATTTATCCGTTATCAGTTAGGGTGACTCTCACATTCGCTCATGCTTCTTCATGTCATTGGCTGGTTTGTATTCAAAATTTGACCTTGAAATTTAGATCAATGTTGCACAGATAATTAAAGGAGAATTTACTTAGAAGTACATTATGAATCATACCAAAGGGAAGACCAAACATATATGAGCAACAATGACCTTGAATCAAGGGCAAACAAATAGAGAAAAAAAGCTATTAGAATTACGATTATTATTATTTTTTATTTTAATTTGTTCTATTACATTTAACATTAAGAGACTGTTCTGTTACTTCATATTTTAAGAGATAGACTTTAATTTAACGGACACATATCTCGTTTAATATGCCAGGTTTCAAATAGAAGGACTTATACAAATTTCTTAGAAATAGAGAACTTATGTTCCGACCTTTCCCTTTCTGTCGGTCTCTCGACGTTGTGTCGAAGAACGACAGTATGGGGTTCGCTCTTGAGAACCAATCGACTCTGACTTTGTTTAAAAGGCCAATGAAATTTGGCGAATGAAATTTGCATGCCATGCCCCGCCCCGGACATCCGGGTATAAAAGGGGAGACGGCGTGCTCATTCATTACCTTTTGTTCTTCGGAACCTGGCGGATGACTTCGAGTCTGAAGCAAGAATCGACTTCTGGCGATCATCTTCCTGCTGGTGTCACGACGCGGTTTGCAGCGGATTGTCCAACTTCGACTCCCCTGAGCGTCCAGCAGAAGACAGAGAGTGTCTTCTCTTTCTTAAAAGAGCAATTTCTAAACAGCGTGTTGCCTCATGGCGCATAGCTGTTCCCTTGGTTGTGGCAAGCTTGTCCTAGATGGGGATACCCATGAGGTCTGCCTCGTGTGTTTGGGTCTCCAACACGCTGAGGCGGCATTTATGGGACCGACCTGCCCGCATTGCGAGCAGATGTCGATCAAGACGTTGCGGTCACGGGTGGCTTCTTTCCTTGGAGAGCAAGCCACCATTTCGTCAGCTCCCTGTGGATCGTTGGCTGCGGCTACGGCACGGTCGGCGGTCTCGGGGAGCGGCGTCCGTGATTACGAGGGCTCTATGGATGTCACCCCGTCAGCCTCTGGCTCGCGGAGCATCTATACCTCGGCACGCTCGTCTACCCCATCAGTGAGAGACGGTACACCGTCTCTCGCTTCCCTCCGGGATGAGGACGAGCTGTCTGTCGCAGCATCGGAGGGTGACCTGCTAGCCTCGGATTCGGAGGACGTCCTGGAGCTTCCGCCTCCGGCGGGTAAGTCCCGAGATGATCCGGATCCTGAGATGGCGGCCATGCTTTCACGGGCCGCCGCGAGCATTGGGCTTCAGTGTACGGCCCCGCCGTCACCCCAACGTTCGCGGCTGGACGCATGGTACCTGGGATCCGAGCGGGGTTCAAAGCCACGCCCGATCCCGGTGCCATTCTTGCCGGAAGTGCACGAAGAGATCACGAAGTCGTGGAATGCGCGGTTCTCGACGCGTACACGGCAGACGAGCTCTTCCACCCTCACTTCCCTCGATGGGGGGGCAGCAAGGGGTTGCGTTGACATACCCCAGGTGGAGCGGGCTGTTGCGGTGCACTTGTGCCCTCAGACCGCTTCTACCTGGAGGGGTCAGCCGAAACTCCATCCAAGGCGTGTAAGATCTCTTCGACCCTCGGGTCGAGAGCTTACGCGGCCACTGGACAGGCTGCTTCCTCGCTCCATGCCATGGCCATCCTGCAGGTCCACCAGGCCAGGGCTCTTAAGGAGCTAGACGAGGGAAGTTCTGACCCCGCTTGTCACAACTTGCCCGACGCCTCCTCCTCTGGAGTCAGCAGAGAATAGGATCTCGGCAAGCCGTATTTCTCCCAGGCTACCTGAACCAGACAGCCGACGCGCTCTCTCGTCAGACGCCGCCTCGAGGAGAATGGCGACTCCATCCTGGGACGATCCGGCTGATATGGGAACTGTTTGGTCAGGCACAGGTGGACCTGTTTGCCTCACCAGACAACACCCATTGCCCCCTGTGGTACTCCTTGACCGAGGGTTCCCTCGGCACGGATGCCCTAGCGCACAGCTGGCCCCGGGACAAGTGGAAGTACGCCTTCCCCCCAGTGAGCCTTCTTGCACAGGTCCTGTGCAAGGTCAGGGTCGAGGAACACCAGGTCCTGTTAATTGCGCCATACTGGCCCAACCAGGCTTGGTTCGCAGAGCTAATACCTCTAGCGATAGCTCCCCCCTGGCCCATTCCCCTGCGTCCCAGGGGAAGGGTACGGTATGGCACCCGCGACCAGACCTCTGGAATCTCCATGTCTGGTCCCTGGACGGGACGAGGAGATCCTGAACGAATTGCCTCCGGTGGTGGCGGACAATTGTTCAGGCGAGGGCACCAACCACGAGGCGTGTGTACGCTGCAAAGTGGCGCATCTTCTCGTCCTGGTGCTCCTCACACAGTGAAGAGCCCGGAGTATGTGTGATCAGTGCAGTGCTGCCGCACACCATGAGCTGGTGGAAGGTAAGTATCTCGGACAGCATAGCCTGGTCACCAAGTTCCTCAGGGGCACGAGGCGGGTTAATCCCCCGCATCCACGCCCTATAACCTCTTGGGATCTCGACGTGGTCCTAACGGGCCTTTCCGAGACCCCTGTCGAGCCCCTAGTAGAGTCTGACCTTCCTCGTCTCACGAGGAAGACAGCACTCCTAGTAGCGCTCGCTTCTATCAAGAGGGTAGGGGACCTACAAGCATTCTCCATGTCCAACGAGTGCCTACAGTTCGGGCCGAATAACTCTCACGTTATCCTGAGACCCCGACCCGGCTACGTGCCCAAAGTTCCTACCACCCCCCTTCGGGATCAGGTAGTGAACCTGCAGGCGCTCCCCACAGGGGAGGAAGACCCAACTCCTTCAGTGCTGTGTCCGGTACGAGCGTTACGCTTCTACCTGGAACGCACGCAGAGCTTCAGGAGCTCTGAGCAGCTTTTTGTCCGTTATGGAGGTCAGCAAAGAGGGAGAGCTGTCTCCAAACAGAGATTGGCACTGGATCGTGGATGCCATTCCATGGCTTACCGATGCCAGAACCTGCCATGCCCGCTCGCAGTGAGGGCTCACTCTACTAGGGGTGTAGCCTCCTCGTGGGCTTTGGCTCAGGGCGCCTCTCTGGCAGACATCTGCACAGCTGCGGGTTGGGCTACGTCCAACACCTTTGCAAGGTTTTATAACCTCAGGGTGGAACCAGTATCAGCTCGGGTTTTACGCAGGTAGAACTAGCCACTGGCCGGGCGTACGCCTGCGAAAGAGCCTTCTTCCCTTTTCAGGTGAGTTCAGTGCTCTAATCTACCTCTCTACTTCCCCTACAGGCGAGTATAGGTAACCTATTCCATCACTCAGCACCTCCATGGTAACAGGCCGGGCGGAGCGGACCTTGTAACCAGGCTGAACATCGGAGTGAGCTGCCCCTTTTCAGGTGAGCCCCTTTCTTCAGCCAGTGCTCCGTACGTAGTGGCTCCCCCCCTCAGGGGTGGCCCCGTAAGATGTAATTCCTTCACCAGAATTCCCCATTAGGTGAATGTGTGATCTCCCTCACGTGGTGCTCCCAAAATGCAGGTAGCAATGCACACTAATTTTTCCATGAGTTCTGCCCTTATCAGGTGAGACCATTGGTACATCTCCACATGTTAACCTCCCTACGGTAGGATGTGGCCTCCGTAACGCACTCCCTCCTTGAAGGGGCCGCGTTTCCCAGTGCAGTTCACGGTCGGGCGGCTATCTCGCTGTAGAGATAGGAAGGCCGTCGCCCGTGGAGACCGGTGGTAAGTTACCTCTCACCTTTTTGTCAAAAAGCTCTGGGACGTGTTACCATTTCCCCACTGGAAGGTTACGCTCTCGCGTAGAAGCACAGACCGTTGGACCCGCTCGAGCCTGTCAGGGTCGCTCCGCTAGAGATCGTGACGCAGCACAGCGACGTGGCCTGTTACATAGGAACCCCATACTGTCGTTCTTCGACACAACGTCGAGAGACCGACAGAAAGGGAACGTCTAGGTTACTATTGTAACCCCGGTTCCCTGATGGAGGGAACGAGACGTTGTGTCCTTTCGTGCCACGTCGCTGTGCTACTCGCTGCAGCGATCGTGAGTCATCCTTACGTTCCTCAGCACAAAAGGTAATGAATGAGCACGCCGTCTCCCCTTTTATACCCGGATGTCCGGGGCGGGGCATGGCATGCAAATTTCATTCGCCAAATTTCATTGGCCTTTTAAACAAAGTCAGAGTCGATTGGTTCTCAAGAGCGAACCCCATACTGTCATTCTTCGACACAACGTCTCGTTCCCTCCATCAGGGAACCGGGGTTACAATAGTAACCTAGACGTTTCTGCTCACAGTCATAGGCAAGAATTTGATTCTTTTTTATATATATATATATATATATATATGTATATGCCCACTTCTTTTCTTATTGTTGTTTGATTACCATTTTTATGCAATAGGTACAATGAAAGAGCTACTTATATTTATAATCTTTTAAATTGAACTACTACATGCAATTTTAGGTAATGGATGGTGAACAATGTAAAAATGTTTTTTAGTTTTGGTATGAGGTCCTAAATCAGTCACTTCACAATGAGGCTACCCGTATCTCATGTACATAGCAAGTGCTACAGGTGAGTATACTTCCAATTTTAATAGTCCCTGTTGTAGCATAACAAGATTATTTTAAATATCTTCAGATGTCTCTCTTTTTGAATTTGAATTTCTTATTTGATTTCATCCAATTTTAATGTCCGAAAACTGTTACATGCTGTGAAATTGGACCCCACCTGACCACAAACACATAGATTGAAGTGAAGACAGGACAGAGCGGTGGAGAAAAGGAACAATATAACACACAAGGAAAAGCACATAAACTGGATACAACACTGCAGATGGAGGGAGACAGGGAATGTTGAGTTGATCCAATGTAGGCAACAGCCATCCAGTCCCGCAGCAGAATGCCAGTGTAACAGAGATATGTTGTTCCACCAGATTATTCATTTTTATTTGTTTATAATATTTTATTTTATTTGTTATTATTATTTATGATTCAGGTATTTTATTTTGAAAGAAGATTAAGAGCTCATATTAAAATTAATAATTTCAGTATGCACGTCGGCTGACGTCATACGTAGGTGAGAGATGAAAATTGCGGAACAATATCGGATCGTCGTCTTGTTGGCGATGCTATTAAGGAGAGACGTACTGTCTCATGAGCCCTGATCATATATTGTTTTACCATGTTTCATAAGTATTTAGTTCACGTTTAAATCATCAAAAAGCAGAAAGTATTCAATTTGAACTATTTGTAACTGTTCTTTTGAGTAATTATTGTGTTGAATGAAGCTTGAGTTTAATTATCGGGTGAACAGCAACAATGCAAGATGGCGGCGCCGCGTATGTACATGTGCGTTTGTGTGTTTGTATATGTATATGTGCGTTTGTGTGTTTGTATATGCGCATGTGTGTGTGTGTATGTATATATGCGTGCGTATGTGTTTGTGAGCGCGTGCGTGTGTGTGTGCGTCTATAAAAAGGGATGTTGTATTATAGAGATAACGAATTCTATATGAAGTGAAAGTATATGTTTAAGTGATTAATTACCTGTACATTTAAGGTGAATTTTGTGCTTAACAGGCCGTGCCGGAAAAGCAATGCTGAGTGTGCCTGTGTATTTTTTTGTTCACAAATACAGGCTCTACGATTAAATCACCTGCAACCAAATCAGTTCTTTTTGTGGACAGTCCTTCATTCTTAAAATAAAATTACACAACGCAGAGGGACAACACTACACTAGGAATGCAAACTATGAGGGAATGGTTCCGTTTGAGCCTATGCAGGAGCAACCCGAGCCGTTGGAAAGCAACACATCACAGGTGATGTTACACACATGTGATGGACCAAATCAGTTTACACAAAAACACATCAACGCATGTTTAAAGTTGTGAATTATTAACAAAACGCACTAGAAAAGTAACAGCAGCAAATTTGCAGATATTGTAAAATGATTGTCACGTTTATGTGTGTATATTTGCATTTCTTTAAATATCAAATAGACATTCTCATTAAAAGCTGATGTGGTCTCGTGGATTATTTATAGTATTTGTTGATATGTAAATGCAAAAATATAACATAGACATTTGTTTTATTTTTTTATTTGTTATACTGTGTAAGCAAATGTATTGCAGTTTAGAGGGGAAAGATATGTCAAATGCATTAATGCACACAGTAAATTATAGACTATTGAAACAAAAATTAATTATTTTTCATGTTTTCCATTAAATGTACTATTGTATTTTGTATATTTGGCAAAACATAACCATAACTGTATATATTTAAAAAAAAAACTATAAATCATAATTATTTAAAATGTATGTTTAAGTAAAACAAAAGTAAAAATGTTAAGATATTGTGATGAAAGTGTACTTCCTTTATGTAAAAATTAATAAGTCATTGATTGCAGTTCAAAAAGAGTTTTTAGGTGTGTAGAGAAATGCAATATTTCCAAAAGAATTCGCTCACCCATACAAATAATCCAATGAAGTGTTTCAATCTTTGGACAATTCAATGCTCTCAACAGTTTGGATCTGCCCTCTTCCTCTTCCAACATGACTTTACATCAGTACACAAATCAAGATCCACAAAGACATGGATGACAGATCCTGGTGTGGATGAACTTGACTGACCTGCACAGAGTCCTGACCTCAACCCGATTGAACACCTTTGGGATAAATTGTGACCTCACAAATGTTCTTCTGGAAGAATGGTGAAAAATTCCCATAAACACACTCCTAAACCTTGAAGACAGAATTCCTAGAAGAATTGAAGCTGTTATACAGGTGGAACTGACATCATATTGAAGCCTATGGATTAGGAATAGAATGCCACTTATGTTCATATGTAAGTCAATGAGCAAATACTTTTCTGCAATATACTGTATGTAGTCATTAAAGTGTACTTTTTTAAGTAACATTTAATTCGAAGATATTTAAAAGTACAACTAAGTATGTTTAGAAATATTATGATGAAAGTGTACATTCTTGAAATAAAACGTAATAAGACATTTGTACAAAGTACATTTTTAAAAGTACACTTACGTATGTGAATAAAGAGTGTCATTTAAGTTCATTTAAATTGTCTTTAATATGAGTTTTACTATAATATCTGCAATAACACTTTTGAAAAGGTTTACTCTTATTATTTTAAGCACACAAAAAGTACACTTTCAATAAAAATGAGCATACTTCTTTTTCAAGAGGGACAGCCTTATACAATAAAAGTTAAACTGATGTTTTTATCATTTAGATATGATTGAATTGTTTTTCTTCTTGGGAAGATCTTGTTATCAGTAAAGGTTTCATTCTAAAGGCAAATGCCTCTCTGTTTGTTTGTTGAGAACTGAAGATTTGCATTTCGGTATTTGCAAATTTGTTGTAAAACAATTTTCAATGTCGCATAAAACAATGTCACACAGAAATAGTTGGACTGTTTCAGATATCATAGGGCCTTTGCCAAAAATGAAGACCAAACCATAATTAAAATGTTTTTTTATGATGTCTTTGAAATAATCCACAATCTTCATATTTGCTCATGTTCCCATGCCCTTTGTATACAAAATCATGCAAAAAGACTCGGAACACATGCAAAACATTTGCTCAAAACTTACCTGCTACTTTCGCTCTAAGAAATTGGTTTCTGTTTGAGCGGACCCAAACATTTGCATGGCCACCAAAGCTTTCCCTCTGGTAAATCATATCTGTCATTTGTTTGTTGTGTTGTGATTGGTGTTTGTGTTAGTGTCACTCTTTTCTTATTGGTTGTTTGTGAGTTTAAGTAAGAGAGAGTCAGTGTCATCATGCACAGTTCTATCTTCATCTTCACAAAACCTCTTCAGTGGATAAAGATGAAGACTACACTCACTGTTCTCCTCTTCATCAATCTCTATGGACTCGTCTCATGTGCCAGGAAACAACATTACTTTATAAATCAGCAGAAGACATGGTATGATGCATCAAAATACTGCAGAACCAACTTTCACGACTTGTCCACCTTTATTGATATGAATGAGGAACAGAAACTTTTAAAAGATTCTGCAAATCAAACATCCGACGCCTGGGTTGGACTTTACAAAGAATCTGGAATCTGGAAGTGGTCAGGTGGTGAAATGGCAACACGAATCAGCTGGGATAACAATCAACCTGACAATGATAAATTTGCCTTTCTAAAAACATATAAGAAACTGCATGATAGAGATTGGACTGATCCTCGTCCCTTCTTCTGTATGAGATTTGACTTTCTTGTGGTTCAGCAGTCTAAGAGCTGGGAGGGAGCTCTAGAATACTGCAGACATCATCATGATGACCTGGCATCTCTGAGCACAAACACAAGTAAAGAATATGCTCGGAGTTTACTTACACAAGCTCAAACAGAATATGTGTGGATCGGTCTGCGCTTTCTAGCAGGACAGTGGTTCTGGATCCGTGGATATGAAGTTCAGGACTGGGTTAAAAACGGACCTCAATGTCCTCCCCAAAACCAGCGCTGTGGAGCCATAAACAAAGATACACAGATCTGGACACCCAGAGACTGCGAGGAAAAACTCAATTTCTTGTGTTTTTAGAGCAGCAGAGAGTCAGAAGAAAATGCGTCACGTAAAATTCTATTTCTGGTCTATTTTTGGCAAACATCACAGTTTATAAATGATATAACCAACACCTAAACCCAACCTGAAATTTAAGACAATAAGAACACGTAGAGGTATTTCTCGACTTATAATTAGACTCATATTTTATTAAATTGAATATAAATGTATAAATTTCACTTTTTTAAAGTTTAATATCATGGATAATGTTGTTTTTATTTCTAAAGTGATTTTAAACATTACACTAAAATATTGAAAGAAATTCTTTGAGTGACTGAGAAAATCCACTTTTCACTGAATAATATACACTTTCAACAACTAAACCGATATAATACTATATCATTATTACTGTAAATACATGACATATTTAAAAATTATTTTAAAGCCTAAATAAAATTATGGTACTGCAATGAAACAATATGTACAAAATGGGAATATATTCAAATATATCGTATCTTTGGTTCAATTCACTAACAGTACACGATGAATCATAATCGCTCTCTTTTTTTATGAGGTATTAGCACTAGTTATGAGGAATCCAAAGGGAAAGATCCGAAAGTTCTTTGACTTGACTGTTAAGAATTTTTTCGCTTCAGTTAACTTTGTTTATTGCACTTTGTTTATTGTGATTGTATTTCATGAGCATGTATTTGTAGTTACCTGTACTACATTATTATGAATCAAACATAACAAAATCCCTAATCACTCATATCTAAATAAGTACGTAACAACTGTTAACATTCAATTAGAAATAAACTGGAAGTTTTAGCATCATTGTGATGTGTTAGTTACAGTCCTTCATGCTATGGTGTTTTATTAACTAGACGTCAGAGATTGTCAACTTTTATGATTTGTGTTTGTTAAGAATGTCCCATAACACTTCCAGTCCTGTGTCATGTAATTCCTTGATCTGTGTTGTTCTTTTGTTCCATTGGTCTTGTCCTGATTGTTTCCCACATGTATCTTGTTACCTTGTTTAAACCTTGTAAGTGTGCTTAAACCCTTGTGTTACTCTTGTTACATGTATTGGTATTTGTGTAGCAGCTTGGTTTCTGGAATACCTGTGTTTGGATGTTCGTGTCAGCCTGGATAATGGATTACCATGTCCTGTCCTGTCTCGTCTCTTTCTGTAATAATGTACTTTATTAAACAGTACAGTAAATACACATGGCTCCGCTTCTGTTTTACAGAACTAATGTTGACCAGTTTGCAGATTTTAAGATGTACTTGGCCAAAGTACATAAAGTTATTTGAAAAATAAGTTTTGACATGTTTTTAGACATTAAATATGTATTTAATAATGAGAAATTTCATTTTCTAGAGCCATATTACACCTGACAGTAGAGATGTGTCTCAGAGATGTGTTGCTGATAAGCAAACAATGTCTGTCAGATGTGTGTGCTATCATGGCAAGCACAAACAAATATCAGAGAATGAGAACGTTAAGCCTAAATAGCGAAAAAATCGAATAACCAGAAACAATGGGGAACTAATCAGTAACCATTAAAATTTACATACACTGACAAAACGTAACAAACTGTCAAATCACTGGCAGCAGCAACTGCCAAACAAAAACAAACGTAAATATTTTCATTTCCATAAAGAGCAAAAACGATTATTTTACAGATATTTTCTTAAAAAGTTTTGCAGAAAAATTCAGGTTTTGGGGATTTTTTCCCAAGTTCCAAATTAAACACCTTAAACCACATTAAACCATGTTAAACTGTCAGAACATGTGGGTAGACTGTAAATGAAAAACATTAATTTTAAAACAAACCTTTGTAAAAAAATACAGTGCATTGTTGGCATGATAAAAAACAACTTTTAACAGTAAAGCATTTTGTAAATTTAATAAATATGTTTTATATAAATATTGTTCAAAGATGTAAAGTCACATGGTATAAAATTCTTCTCGAACAGTCCCTATGAAAAGAGGATGAAATAAGAATGGCATTCATCTATTCTAATACAGTAATTTTGTACTTGTGTAATGAAATCAACTTTTTGAAACAGGGAAAAAAGGGTCTTAGCTTGTGCAGTTTCAGCTTGTGTTTTCTAAATCTGTTTCCAAAATATATTAACTGGCACCTGGAGGCTCTAAACATATTCATTTTACTTTAGTTCTTAAACAATTTGACAAGTGTATTGATTATTTTAAATACAATTATAATCAAATAAATATAATTCAAATATCAAAATGTCAATGATTGTGTACTAGAATAAAGATTATAAAGAATCATCCTGCATCCAAACTAGAAAATAATCAGCGTGATTCTTGCTGCATCTGGGGATAAAACAAACATCACAATGGGGTCTTTAAAAAATATTATTTATTTTTCTTAACTTTCTTTTAAATAAGCATGTTTTGAAATAACACTAGGTTACTAGTGTTACCCCGGTTCGCTGATGGAGGGAACGAGACGTTGTGTCGAAGACGACAGTATGGGGTTTGCTCTTGAGAACCAATGGACTCTGACTTGAATTTAAAAGGCCAATGGAATTTGGTCATACGGGTATAAAAGGGGAGACGGCATGCTCATTCATCACCTTTTGTCATGAGGAACGTGAGAGTGACTCACGAACATCGCAGCGAGCGGCACAGCAACATGGCATCTCGTTCCTTCAATCAGGGAACCGGTGTTTCACTAGTAACCTAGATGTTCCCTTTCTGTTGGTCTCTCGAAGTTGTGTCGAAGACGACAGTTTGGGGTTCCTGTGTAACAAACCACGCCGCTGTGCCATGTCACGATCTCCAGTGGAGCCACCTTGACAGGCCCAAGCTGGTAAGAGGTTAGCGCTTCTATGCGAGAGAGTAACCTTCCATTGGGGAAATGGTAAGACGTCCCAGAGCTCTGAAGAAAGGTGAGAGGTAACTTACCACCAGTCTCTATGGTCGATGGCCTTCCAATCTCTGTAGCGTGATAGCTGCCCGATCGGGAACTGTACTGGGAAACGTGGGCCCTTTAAGTAGGGAGTGTGTTACGGAGGCCACATACTACCATATTGAGCTTGATATGTGGAGATGTACCAAATGGTCTCACCTGACAAGGAAAGAACTCATGGAAGAATAGAGTGTATTGCTACCCATGTGGGAAGCACCACGTGGGAGGAGGTCAGAGATTCGCCTGGTAGCAGAATCCTGGTGAAGGAAATACATCATACAGGACCACCCCTGAGGGCGGAGCCACTACCTATGGAGCACTTGCTAAAGAAAGGGGTTCACCTGAAGAGGGAAACTCTCCGATGTTCAGCTTTGTAAACTGGGCCGCTCCACCCGGGCCGTTACCAGGACGGTGCTGGATAGTGATGGATAAGGTGCCTATACTCACCCGAAAGGGGAAGCAGAGACGCAAATGAGTGCATGCCCCTCTCTCTGAGGGCTTCTACAACTTTCTTGAAGACGCGGGGCGACAGGGACAGACCAAAGGGCGATACGAAGTCTGGGAAAAGTCCTCCACCTTGTCACCAAACAGTCCACCCTGAGTGATGGGGGCGTCTAGAAAGGGAACCTTCTCGGCATCCCGCATCTGCACAAGGGTCAGCCAGAGACGTCTCTCCTGGACCACCAAAGTGGAAATCGCCCGACCCAGGGCACGTGGTAGGTCTGTTACTGTGCGCAGTTCCTGCAAACTGCGAGGTCGGAACTTCCCTAATCCAGGTCCTTGAGCGCCATGGCCTGGTGGACTTGAAGGATGGCCATGGCATGGAGCGAGGAAGTGGCTTGACCAGTGGCAGTGTAAGCCTTCGACCCGAGGGGGGTGGAGATCTTACGTGATCGAGAGCCTTGGTCGACCCATCCAGATGGATGCGGTCTGAGGGCATTAGTTTACCGCAAAAGCCCGCTCCACCTGGGGTACTTCGACGTAGCCCCTAACTGCTCCCCCGTCGAGGGAAGAGCCTGTCTATCATATACACACCGAGAACGGAGCTTTCCAAGACTTCGTGAGCTCCTCATGCACCTCAGAGCGGAACCGGGGCTATGCTCAGACACAAGATACCATACATCCAACCACGAGCACTGGGGTGACGAGCAAGAGTGACTCAGTGGGAGTGCGCTTCACTGAATTAAAGTAAGCTATTTGTTTATCATGATAGTGATAAAAGGCAGTTCAACTGTTTGCTATACGTGTGCATAACTTAGTTTTCTGTTATTAAGGCTCTTATGTGTCAGTGTTAATCCCGTATACACTGTCAAACATGTTGTATAGGATCTACTGCAGTTGTCATAACGATTGAGTTCTATAGATAACAAACAGAATATTCATGTTCTCCTGTATGTTAGTGTTATATTAGTGACTAGATCGCTGTTACTGTGAGTCATATATAAGCAATGTTCGTGCAGACGCGTAGTTGTGTTATTTAGCTCAGGAACAGTTTTCCTCTGATTATGGAAATGTCGCCCTTCCTGACCACTGGATGTAAGTGTTGCTACACAGTTAAATATTGGCCTACTCTCAAGGAGTTAAGCAGGTCATGTGAAAGTCTTAAAATATATTTCTGTCACTTTATTTACCCCTTATTCTTCCTTTTTTGTAGACCAAACACATATACACAACTTTTATTGAAACATTTCTTTGTGACAAGAGACCTTAAACCTTTAGATGAAGCTGATCAGCCCCTTTCAACTACAATGCTCTTGATCAATAAAAAAAATCTGAACATTTAAGTAGTAAGTAGTGAAGAGAATATCTAGATGTAAACCATTATAGACAACTATTGGAGTGCAGAAATATTATGTTACTAAATGAAAAATAAAGATATTCCAATCTAATCTCTTTATTTTCACCCGTTAAAAAGAAAATAATAAACACTGTAAAAATATACAATAAAAGATTTCTGAAATTATAAAAAAACTTCAGTGACCAATATATATATCCTTCTTTTCGATAATAGCATTTTGAGTCCATTTTTAACCCGAAAAGGTCCAACTAACTTATATTTAATAAAACCTGCCCATAACAGTACTCCACCTCCACCTTACTGGTGTCTGAGTCAAAGTGGAACTCTGTGACTGTAAGTGATCCAACCACAGGTCCTTCCATCAAGTCCGTCAAGAGTCACTCTCATCTCATCAGTTCACAAAACCTTTTAAATATCTGCCTTTTGTTATTTCTTGGTCCATTTTTTATGTTTTAACTTATGTTACTTGTTCAGAGGTGGTAGGGTTTCAGGCTTTATTACTTTGTCCATGTCTCTGAGAACTGAACACCTCATACTTCTTTACTGTTCAGGTAGTTTGCAGTCTTGGAATATGGCAGTACTGGGATATATAATGGAGTCCTGGTTGCTTCATGTTTGATTCTTTGGCAGTTCATTTGCTTTTTTTCTTCTTGACACATTTCTTGCGACTGTTGACTATTTGTTAAAAAATGAACCTTCAGATTGGGTGTTGATCTCCTTTGGCTTCACCCTGCCTCCTTACATGAATACACGTCCCCTGATATAGAATAAATCCCATAAACATTCAGGTTTATAAAGCTTGGAGTTAGACATTATGGATAAAATATATCAAAATAATCACTTACCTAAGAATTGTGCATAAAGTGTAGTACGGTATTCACACACTCATGGGCAGATAATTACACCATATGCCAAACTATCAGTGTGAGGTGATAAGATAATACAAAATAATATCATATAATTTTGGGATAAGAAATATAGGAATCTACATTTACATTTTGAATTTATTCATATCGCAGACGCTTTTATCCAAAGCGACTTACAAGGAAATTTTCAGTGGCCAATCATCACTGTAGAGCGGGCGACTTGTTCAAGGGCGCTTCAGGTATTGTGATTCAAACCGGCAACCTTCAACTAACAAGCCCAACTCTTTAACCACAAGAACAAGACTGACCCAACCACTGAATCTGTTTAAGATCACCGAACCGATGCTCTGACATTACATTACACAAAATACTAAGTTGAAGTACATTTTATTAAGTTTTTAAGGTAAACAGGAGGACATCAGACAAATGGTGATCTCGGACAAAGTTTGTAGCTAAAGGTTCCAGTTACTGTTCTCTTATTATAAGTTGTAATGTATGTACATGAATCAATTGAGGGAATTCTTCATTCACATGTTTTGATTGGGATCAGCACTCAGGTACATATCTTCATTTCTAGGAACTTTCCCTTAATGTAAATGTAAACTATTGTAAGTCGATTTGGATAAAAGCGTCTGCTAAATGGCTAAATGTCTAAAAAAAATGTCTAAACTACAACATATCCCTGCCTTAGAGAGACTTTTGATGAATGCAGCATACGCAGCGCATTCTCAATAAAGAGTTTCCAAAATAATTTATTTCAGACATTGGACTTTTTATTTCTCTCAAGTGATATTTAATTAGTGAAGTATCTTGATGTTTCCCTGTTTGACATGCAATAAAAAGTAATGTGTGTACAGCCTTTCTTTTCAATGTAATTTTGCCTAACCACAAGATGTCCCTGTTGTGTTTACAGAGCATCGCTCAAGCCCACAACATCAGTTGCTTTGTCCGAAGTCCACCCCGTTGTCATTACATCAGCAAGTAATTTTTATATTTGAACATTTCTTTGTCCATTAATAAATTCATTTAAACATTTTTTTTCTGTCTTAGTACATTTCTGTGCCAATTTATTTTTGTACTCATTTTTGTAAATGTTGGCAGTATTTGGCCTTTATACACACCTCCATCTTCACCTCCTAATGGTGCAATTGACTTAATGGTTAACCCGCCACCAATAGATACTACAAGTTTCTAATGTGTTTCAATGGCAGGTGTCAGTGTGAAGACCTGGTCCAAAGTTCTTTTTGGTACCTTTAGGACACTCCCTACCATGGATTGATATAAAAGGATTTTTTTCAAATGAAATATGCAGGATAACAAATTCAATTTAGGAGCTAGGCTTCTTCGGATCACAATGCAAGGAGAAGACAACATCCGTTAACAGCTTTCCTGTAGCGCAGCAGATGGAGTTTGGTCCTCAGAACGCCATGGTCATGGGTTTTATCCCAGAGATTGTACATAGTTGTGAAAAAAAAGTATAATGGAATGTAAGTCATTTAGTGTGGCTTTACAAAATGAAAAGAAATTCAGATAATCAAGATACTATTTAAAGTACCTCAGGACCCCAGTTTTAGCATTTCCCTTTCAGTCAGTGTCCCGACTTTGTCGAAAAGTTTGTCAATGGGGTAATTTTGATGTTGTCCCTCAGACTTAGCGTGACATAGAGATATAGCGAGTCTAGTTCCATCCCTTGTGAGACATGTATGCCTCGCAGGGAGGAGGCTCTTTGTTGTAGCACTTGTACCCCTATTGCTGTATAAGCAATTTACCGCTTCATTGTCTCCTCGACTATTGTAAGTCGCTTTGGATAAAAGCTTCTGCTAAATGCCTAAATGTAAATGTAAATGTATGGGGTTTGAGCTTGAGGACCTACCGAACTTGAAAAGCCGATGAAATTGGTGAATTAAATTTGCATGCCATTCCCCGCATATAGGTAGGAAAGGTTTTACCTTTTGTGCTGAGGAACCTGAGGGATGTCTCACGAACGCTTCAGCAGGTGACTCAGCGCTACGGAGGTAGCAGTTCAGAAGTATGTTCGGACCGTATTACAGTACTAAGACCCATCGAGTCACTCCCCGATCGTGGTGGTATTAAAGGATGTATATAAGTCTTATTAGATCTTAGTGCTTCGCTTGACACTATTGACGAAAAAAAATTTTTGTATAGACTCGAAGACTTTGTTGGCTAAATAAAAGAGCATAAGCATTGTTTAAGTCGTACATAACTGACACTCATCAATTGGAGCAGTTAATGAAGAGCTATCAAATTAATCACAATTTCAGTATAGAATACCCCAAGGCTTAGTATTAGGGTCGCTACGCTTCATACTATACTTGTTACCATTGGGAGATATCATCAGGAAATAAGGTGTTAGCTTTCATTTTAATCCTGATGATACTTAGCTCTATCTTTAAATTGTTGATACAAACTAATTTTAAAAACTAATGGAATGCATAGTCGATATAAAAACTGGATGACAAGTAATTTCCTACCGCTAAACTTTACAGCTCTTACAGTGCTAATTATAGCCCTTTTTATATGGTTAAATAATGGAGCGCTCTGAGCTTAGTGTGCCTTTTTACTCACTTCAACTTCTACGGTGTAACTGTGTTGGTTACTTAATTCCTTTGGTCCCTTAAACTTAACTTTAAATCACAGAATATTACTAAATAAGTATTTTAGAATATACTTTATGTTCATAAAATAATTGTTTACCAAAAAATTATAATCAAATGAAAACACTCAATTATACTGTTCATTAAATAACAATTCACTGGAAAGATTGTTAAAAGGATCAAACTTAAGGATTTGTTGAAAATGTAAAATAAAATAACAATTGTGTAAACAAGCAAAAGAAATTTCACCAAATTACACAGATGAATAAAATAATCCAATACACATTTCACATAATCACTTTTGAGCTGTCCCCAGACTCTCACTCAAATTCGAAATACTGTTTTACCAAATACTACGCCAAAAGACAAAAGACCGCTTCACTCAACACTGAGCAACAACAAAAATACCTTAATATCCCCAATCAGAAGAGCGTGTTTCACCTCACGACGTTCGATGTCTGTCAACCCCACGATCACCGCGATTTCCTTATAAGGCCGCAGGAATTCCGAGCACTCGTGTTAACTCAAGTCATCTGGACTCATCCTCATCTGAAACTGCCATGAATCCTCATGCTGACGACTCAACAACTAAACACACAATCCATCCGAGCAAGATAGACACTGTTCCGTCTCCGACTCTGTAGTATAAGTTTCCATTCTCGTTTTGACAACCCACTAACTACATAAACTATTGAAACACATTATAGGTTTAGTTATACTATATGTTTTGTGAACGCTCCTCTCTCTCTCTCTCTGGTGCTCTCCCGATTCTTCCTCATTCAACTCTGCCCTCATTACTTCCCGCACCCTTCACATTAATCTAGAGCATTGATTGGATATTCAGCATGGACAGGTGAATAAGATTAGATATACAATAGAAATATCAAAATACAAAAACAATAAACATCAAATGAATTAACATAGAACTTATTCACAACCTTATACATTTATATAATAAACATGAAATATAAATATGTATATATATTTCCGGCTACATCTAACTCACTAACTCACTTCTTTTCTAACCTACTCACTCTATCAAAAAAAAAATATATATATATATACTTTTGTAACTTCTCTCTCTGTGTAACTTGGTAGCATTGTTGTAGCACTTGTTGACCTATACTTGTATCGGCTATTTACCGCTTCATTGTCTCCTCGACTATTGTAAGTCGCTTTGGATAAAAGCGTCTGCTAAATGACTAAATGTAAATGTAAAATGTAAAATGTAACAAAAAATATTAACTTATAAATTATAACACTCGGTTACATAATTATGGGACCTAAAATCCTTGCATGTTACAACCTAGAACACTGTCTAAGATTTAATGGTTGCTCTGTAAAACTCTTCGTCATCAGTTAGGAGCCCAGGTTTGCTATTTGACAGAAATCTCTCCTTAGAAAATCAATGTTTCTATTTTTAAAACTGCATTTTCCATCTCAAAAACAAATCTTAATTACGGCCAATATTCTTAATATCAAATGTTAAAATGTTAATCAATGCATCAATGACCTCAAGGATGAATAATTGCAATGCGTTATTGGGTGGTTGTGTCCAGACCAGATGGTGTATCGGGAACTAGAAAAGCCCTGAAAGCCAGCAGAAACCAGGACAACTACAGCCCTGGATACAGGATCCCCTGTAAAGACCTTGCTTCGGAGGACCAATAGGTTAAGGCCAAAGGAAACAGCCGATTCTTCTCGCATCTGCAACCTGGAATTGACCTGCTGGTTTCATTTGGTCAGAAGAGAAGTGGGCCCCAACTAAGCCTGGTTTCTCTCTAGGTTTGTTCTACATTCTGTCACAGGTGGAGTTTTGGTTCCTTGCCCCTGTTGCCTCTGGCTTGCTTCGATTGGGTCACTTCATTTACAGCAATATCATTAACTTGATTGAAAATCAATGCAACGACACTATTTAAACTGAACAGAGATGACCACATTCAAGAATTCAATGATAAACTGCCTTTAACTATTATTTTGCATTATTGACCCACTGTTTTACTAATCATTGTTATTCAGCTGCTTTAACAACAGATGCCTCCCTACAGGGCTGGGTATGGTGTGCTGCGGGCACATAGTGTCCGATTGATGGACAGGTTCCCGTGTTTACTGGAGCATAAACACCCTAACCGACAGCCAAGCTGTTGGCTGTAATGCTGGCCCTCAAGAGGTTAAAACCACAAACATGTTCTTATTCGATTGGATAGTACCACTGCTGTTGCTCTCATAAATCGTCAAGGTGGAGGTACATGTCACAGCTAGAATGTATTCTCCTCACTTGGAGTCAGTAGGTTAATTATTTGCAGTCTGTTCACCTTTCGGGTGTTCTGAACATGACCGCCGCCATGCTCTGGGGTCGGAGGCCCCTGTCCAGGAGAACTTCGGCAAGTAACAGTTAAACCTGATTGCCTCCCCAGACTCCACCCTTCATCCGATTTGGGTCTCCGTGAACGAGGGTCCCCTTGGCACAGTTGCATTAGCACAGATCTGGTAGCTGGACAAGCGGAAGTACGCCTTCCCCTCAGTGAGCCTCAGTTGCACTGGGTTGGTCCGTACTGGCCCAAACACAATTGGTTTTTGGAGCTTGTTGCTCTCAGGAACACTCCCTCTTCGCAGATTCCCTTGATGAAGGACCTTTTTTTCTTTTCAGAAAAGGGAGCATCTTGGCACCCTAGACCAGAACTCTGTAACCTCCATGTCTGGCCCCTGGATGGGACGAAGTGCCTCTGAACAGACTGCCACCATCAGTCGCAGAAACAAACACTCCCAGAAGGACTTGAGGACAAGCTCCTCCCTCCATACTGAAAGTGTATGTAGCAGCCCTAATGGTCAATACCCTATTGGGACTTATTTGAGAAAGAAACCACCCGTCCTGTCACGTGGCTCGACGACATCTGCTCGTATTACAAGCAGGTGGGATCCACTAATGCCGCCTCAGTTTGCGAGTGAGTTAGGTGTAGCCGGAAAACATGAGTTTTTAGGTCTTTTTTAAAGATAGAGACCGAGTCTGCCAAGCGTGAAGCAGGAGACAGATCATTCGAGGGTACTGAACCTGTGGTGGTCTTGTAGGTGATGAGAAGACATTTGAATTCAATGCGAGCTGCCACAGGAAGCAGCTCGCAGCTTGCTTGACCTAACATCTAGTTCCCTCCATCAGGGAACTGAATAACATCCATAACCTAGACATTCCCTTTCATTTGGTTTCTCGACGATGTGTTAAGATTGATGGGGTTGAGCTTGAGGACCTATAAAAGCTGAACTGTTCTTCTAAAGGCCAAGATACTTGGCGATAGAAATTAACATCCCAATCTCCACCCGATGTATGCAGTATTAAAGAAGGTGAAGTGTTTCATTCATTACCTATTTTGCTTGCCATGGCTATCCTGCATACATCAATCAGAAACAGAAAGAGTTTCATTGACAGGAGTGCTAACACACACCAGGATTTATTTTTTTGGTTACAGAAGCTACAAGTACGCAATGTTAAGTGACAAGACAAAGTAACAAGTGACATAGAACGAATGAAAAGTGAAAAAATACGTTAACACATTTTAAGTTAAACACTCAATGGTGGAAATGCAATGTGACAGAAAAGCTCAGCATGGAATAGAATCTGTAAGGATATTTTATGAATACATCACAATGTTTTAAGGTTCTATATACAAAAGCATTGCACACATTTATTGCACAAGGTGAACATTTTACTGTTCATGCATTAGATGGCCTTAGAAAATAACTTTTTCCTGGGTCTGGATGTTTTGGTGGGTGGTGCTTTGTAGCATCAACCAGATGGTAACAGTTCAGAGTTTGCTGGGTATGAGACTAATTTTGCGAGCCCTTTACTCACTCTGGAAGAGTACAGTTCTTGAAGTGTGGGAAGAGTTTTCACAATAGGATCAATTTGAGGGTCCCACTTCAGATCCTGGGAAATGGTGGTGCCCAGGAACCTGAATGACTCTACTGCAGCCAAAGAGCTGTTCATGATGGTGAGTGGAAGGAGTGCAGGGGGTTTCTCCTAAAGTCCACTATAATCTCCACTGTTTTTAATGTGTTCAGCTCAAGGTTGTTGTATTCGCACCATAGCTGCTCAGACTCTTGTCTGTATACAGCCTTGTCACCCTTCAGGAAGAGGCCAATAACAGTAGTGTTGTCCGCAAAATTCAGGAGCTTAATGGAGGGGTCTTTAGATGTGCAGTCTTTGGTGTAAGGGAAGAAGAGCAATGGGGAAAATCCTTTTGGGGCACCAGTGCTGATGTTGCGGTTGTCGGAAATGATTTTGGCCCTGTTTTCTTTCTGTCAGAAAATTGGTGATCCATTGACAGACAGCTGGGAACAGAACAGAAAATGATGTTAAAGTGATGGACCTTGAAAATGTCCTTACGTGCTCAAAAATCGGAGATCAGACTTGTAGAATAAGTTGAAACTTTTATTGATCAGAATAAACACAACGGCCGGGTTGTTCTATTTACGCTTTCTTTGACAGGAGCAAACAACCACGGCCGGGTTGTTCTATTTACGCATCCTCTTGTAGGAGTAGGAGTAAACGACAACAACCTCGTGCAAATGTGTTACAGCATATTTATATGTGTATGTGTAAGGTGTGTCTTCTTTCTTCGGGACAGCCTCCCAGTTCCATATAGATCTCCTCCTTTCGTTCTCTCTCCAATCAGCTTCTCGTTTTGGTTCACTGTAACACAACACTCATGCATATTCTGCACAACTGATGACCCAGTGCAACTGTCTCCCCCCAGGAAGCCCGCTAGGAAGACCCCCTCTCCTCGTGCCATTTGTTCTTTCCCCCAGGAAGCCCCACTAGGAAGACCCCCTCTCCTCGTGACAAATGTTCTTTGTTCTTCCCCCCAGGAAGTCCCGTTGGAACGACCCCCTATCCTCGTGTCAACATGTTCTTTTAGTACATAAAGTTATATTCCTGTGTCTTAATTAATTCACACTTGATTATTACAAACATAGACAAACATAGAAAACCCTTTAAAAGGCAGAGCTGAAGTCCATTAATAGAGTGCATGAGTCCCTGGTTTGAGATTTTGCAGGATATTATGCAGTCCTATGTTAATTGTGTCATACAAAGACCGGTTTGAAAACTGCCCTGGCAATCAGCCCTACCTGCTCTGACCTGGCATCCAGCTCTGCAGGCCCCATCTTGGTCCTCACCTGTGGCCCAGCTTCTGCTTCTGAGACTGACTCCACATGGACCTGGCCCTCCATTCCTCCCTCGGATTACTCCACCCAACTGGACATTCTTTGCAAGGGCGTCTGGAAGCCGTCTTTAGAAGATGGACTCTGTTATGATGTGTGTCTTGTAATTTGGTTTAATCCCTTTTGAGTTCCTGTCAGTTCCTGTTCCTGTCATGTGTTTTGTAGTCTTTTGTAGTTCTTTGGTTCCATTGGTTCTTGTGTGGATTGTTCCCCAGGTGTGTCTTGTTATCTCGTTATCCCCGGTGTATAAAAGCCCTCATGTTTCCTTTATCTGTTATTAAATGTGAATACCCTCTGTATTTATGTCTCTCTGTCTATTTTTGCATTACCTGAGTTTGCTTCTTGCACTTGTTTGTACTTTCACAGATTTGTTTAGTTTAAAGTATAACCTTACTGCATTTGGATCCGCCTGCTTGCTTCCAATGATACAAGTACGATGTTAGTAATCAGGAGTATTTGCCAACTGTTTTATGATTGAAGATTGTGAGTTTCATCCAAGTTTTATTGACAGGATTGTTCAAATAATGCGCATCATTATGAACGAGATCATAGTGACAACACTTTCGGCATCAAACCCATATTTCATTAGAGACTTTTAAAAATGCATATGCGGTCATATGTAACTTCCTGAAACCAGATAGAAAACGTCTCCAGTTACGTATGGTAACCTAGGTTCCTTGATGGAGGGAATGAGACGTTATGAGCTGAAAGGGGGTTTGATCTTGAGAACCCATTGTCTCCGAGGCTATTTAAAAAGGCCAATTTAATTGGCGAATGAATCAATTCATGCCCCTGCCCATACTGGCGGGTATAAAAGGGGACGGAAGAGTTAATTCATCACCATTTGTGCTGAGGAACCTGGGAAGCCTCTCCGTGTCGCAGCAGCGGTGGCTGGGTAACGTGGCACGGGAAGACAAAACGTTTCGTTCCCTCCTTCAGGGAACCTAGGTTACCATACGTAACCGGAGATGTTCCCTTTCAGTCGGTCTCTCGACGTTGTGAGCTGAAAGGGGGTCCAATTAAATCCCGCCACATTGCCAGGCCACGTCCTGACATGCAACGGAGCAACTTACTCACTCTACAAAAGTCACAACCTTCCTGTGAGTCTCGGCAAGGTGTCATCAGAGCTTCGCTAGAAGTTGAGAGACTCTCGCCGACAATGTCCCGGACGGTGGCCTTACTCCTACCTTGACTAGGAGCTGTCCGTCACCGTCGGATCACTGGGGAACGCTACCCCTCTAATCGAGGGTCTGCATACGGAGAACAAATCCCACACTTGGGGGGTAACTATGTGGAGATTACCGCATGATTCTCGCCTTCAGGGAAGAAGTCATGGGAAAAACAGCCCACAGGCGCAGCTATAGGTGGAGGGTCAACTGGGGAGATCACCCGGTAAACTGCTTGTGAGGACCCTAAGTGACATATTATATATTGTGGGGCCGCCCTGTGTCAGGGAGCCGCTTCACACGGAAGCACAACTTCACCAACTGGTGAAGGACTTTCGCAGGCATACACCCACAAGTCCTAATGATCGCTCCTCAAGACCCGAGTGGAGACCTAACTCCACCCGTAGGTTGTAGAACCTCCTAAGGCAATGGGTGTAGCCCAGCCTGCAGCTTTACAAATGTCTGCCAGAGAGTCGCCACGCACCAGTGCCCACAAGGTGGCCACACTCCTTGTGGAATCGGCTCTTACTGCCAGCGGGCACAGGCGCCCCTGAGACTGGTACGCTGTTGTTATTGCATCTACCATCAAGTGCGCCATTCTCTGTTCAGAGACAGCCCTCCCCTTCTGCTGATCTCCGTAAAAGACATCAGCTCCTCAGAGCTCTTGAAGGTACAGGGCGCATACGGGACACGATATGGAAGAGGCTAGGTCTTCCTCCCCAGAAGGGAGCGCCTGCAGGTTCACCACCTGATCCCAGAAGGGAGTGATGGGAACCTTGGGCACGTAGCCGGGCCGGGGTGTCAGGATCACATGAGACTCAGCCGGACCCAACTGGAAGCACTCACTAGACGCAGAGAGTGCGTGTAGGTCCCCTACCCTCTTGATATAAGCGAACGCAACAAGGAGGACCGTCTTCACTGTAAGTGAGGAAGATAAGTCTACTCCAGGGGCTCGAAGGGGGACTGCCGAGGACTTCTAGGACAATAGGCAAGTCCCAAGAGGGTACAGCAGAGCGCGGCCAGGGTGGGTACACCCTCACCAAGCCCCTCAGGAACCTAGGGACCAGATCATTTCATCCCAGAGACCTCACATCCACCAGATTGTGAAAGGCCACTATGGCAGCTACATACACTTTCAAAGTGGAGGGGGCAAGATTTTGCTCAAGCCCCTCTTGGAGGAAGGACAACACGACACTGATACCGCACCTCGGGGGGTCCTCACCGTGTGAGGGGCACCATGCCAAGAAGCGCTGCCACTTCAAGGTGTTCAGACACCGAGTGTTCAGGGCTCTAGCCTGAGCAAGGGTACCTGCGACCGCTGGTGGCAGGCTGCTCAGAAGCTCCTCGTCCCGTCCAGGAGCCAGATGTGGAGGTTCTAAAGGTCTGGTCTGGGGTGCAACAACCTGCCCTTCCCCTGGGTTAGAAGGTCCTACATCAGGGGAATCGGCCAGGGGGAGTGGTCATTAGAGCCATGAGCTCCGAGAACCAAGTGTGGTTGTGCCAGAAGGGGTCAACCATGATCACTTGGTGTTCCTCTTCCCTGAACTTGCACAGGACCCGTGCAATGAGGCTCACTGGGGGGAAGGTGTACTTCCGCTTGTCCTGCCGTCAGCTGAGTGCTAAGGCATATTTGCCGAGGGGACCCTTGGTCAGGGCATACCAGAGCGGGCAGTGGGAGGAGTCCGTGGAGGCGAACAGGTCTACCTGAGCCTGACCGAAGTGCTCCCAAATGAGCTGGACAGTGCGGGGGTGGAGTCGCCACCCTTCTTCCTGGGGCGTCTGCCGTGAGAGCATACCTGCTGTCTTGTTCAGAGCGCCCGGGATGTGAATGGCCCGCAGGGCTGGCAACCTGCTCACCAAAGGAACCAGAGGGTTGATCTGCTTCACCGTAGCCTGAGCTCACGTACTGTGGCTTGGTCAGGCCTCCCCTCGACGTTCTTCTGCAAGGCTTTTCCTTGGTGTAAAATGGCCATTACATGGAGAAAAGGCGCACTTGGCGGGGTACATGAATTAATTCATTCGCAAATTAAATTGATCAAGATCCTTTCAGCTCACAACGACGAGAGCTTTTGTCTGAATTTTGTTTAAATTGATTTATATTTTGTAAGGACTGATTTGACTAAATTCAAAACTAATTTCTTGCTCTGTACAGCTACAAACAAAACTGAACCTTGGTTAACAACTACTAAAAAAGGCTAAGAAAATAGGAACTAAAACAAAAGTAATACATATAAATGCGAATTTGTTTAGTCTGTAAATCAGGACAAACATTTTGTAGTGTAAAAAGATCAGTGAGACTAATCCTATTTGACAAGAAAGTTGCTTGCTGTCATATAAAATAAACTTTTGCTTGTTACATTAAACCAAGCCTTAATAAATATTGAATTAAGTGGAATAGACCTTTAATAAAGTTTTTCAAGTCTCATAGCCAATATATTCAATATCTTTGTCTGAACAGCAAAATAAAAATTATTTACCAGGCAAGATTTTCCTTTGATTCTTGTGCTGTGAATTTGTTTTTAAGCAAATTGTGGCTGAATGTAAATGTTGTGTAATTTGGCTAATGTGTCCTTCACAGAGCACATTCTGTTTCCGATTACTCATTGTAAAAACAAAGTCCAAACACAGTAAAAAAATAAATATGTTTATATACAACTTAGTATTTCAAATGTCTTCCTAAAATGTGATACATTCAAACAAGTTTCAATAAGACATGTGATTTATTCTTATTTCATCAGCCTAGTAGCATACTGTACTGGAGCTAGACATAGCAGGACATTTTAAAAACTGGGTTCAATGGTTAATTCACCCTGGAGAGGCAATGCATAAACGTGAAGTGAAAGTCTGATGAACAAAGCTTTTCATCAGGTGATCACCAGACATGTGGAGCTAATGGACTTTTTTAAGAAATTATCTGTTTATGTTGTCTAAAAAGTAACTACACAGATTACACATGTGATATTTCACTAACGTTTTGGTCCAAACTGAAGGAAATATTCACTTTAATACTGAATGTCTTTTGTGGCAAATGGCACCTTCCTGATCTTTGTGTTGAGGGATTCTGGGACTGACACTTTTTCTCTGAGGAAACTTAAATATAGTCAATGTTATGATGTGGGGACTAGACTCTATGGCAAACAGGACTTGGCTTATGGGCTGAAGTGGATTTGGTGAATATTGCACTCTTGTGAAACCTTACTAGATTGGTGCAGAGGAACACTTGCAACCTCTAAAAGTAAATGTAAAATTATCCAGCCGAGGCTGTGAAGGATCCTGGTAAGGAGAACATATTTTGAAATTAGAAATAACTGGGACAACCTTTTGTCACACTGACACAATTTGTCTGGGGATTTCTGTCAGCCTTCAGAGAATACAGCCCTTCTCTATTGTAATGCTGTTTGGAATATTACTCATTGCTATTTTGAAGTCACTTAAAGTCAAATGGATAAACTTGACATTCCATAAGTCACAATTTGGCAGTGTAATGAGGTGTGGGTGCTGGCGTTGTGCTTAATGTGTTGCAGAGGAAACTGGCATGCTCTAAGCTGAGCTTGCTGGAAAGTTGATAAAATGAGAACTAATCATAATAAAGGATTTTATGGGTGCTCTTTTATATTTCAATGACATCAACCAAACATTTGTAAAGATTGAGATTTTAAAATTATGATGTGTGTCTTGTGTTCCCTTGTTATTTTGGTTTAATCCTAATGAGTGCCTGTTTCTGTCATGTGTTTTTTAGTCATTTGTAGTTCTTTTGTTCCATTGGTACTGTTCTGATTGTATGCCAGGTGTTTCTTGTTCCCTTGTTATCCCCTGTGTATTTAAACCCTTCTGTTTCTATTGTTCAGTGTCTATTTTTTAACTTATCTAAGTGGAGGTCTGTCATTTACCTGTGTTTACTTGTCTATGGATTAACCGTGTTTTGTTTTATGTTTTAATTAAAGTATATTGAGCTGCATGTGGATCCGCCTCCTTGCTACTACATGTTACAGAACAACAGACCTCAAATGGATCCACCAGCTTTTTGGTCTCCAGCCATGTGACTCCTCATGCTCCATCAGGGCGCCCGACCCCTTGAGACACAAACCCATACATTTTGGAATTGGTGCCAGACACTCACTACCAGGATCATTCACTTAATTTTTTTCAAAGAAAGTATAGATGAACCACTCTGTACCCAACTCACTCCATACGTGTCTCAGGGTAATTTTGTGGATTTTATAGAGACCGCCCTGACGTTGAGCAGGTCCCCCCTTACTGTGGGAGAGGAAAAAGCCTCCCCTAAACATATTTGTGAGCGGAGCTCTACACCTTGGGTTCTGCTGGCTGCTGGAGCACATGGCTGCCCTGCCTGCTCCCATGCTGGACAAGATGGTTGCCTGCTCCGCCCAGGCATCCAGCCCTGCCTGCTCCGCCCAGGCATCCAGCCCTGCCTGCTCAGCCCAGGCATCCAGCCCTGCCTGCTCTGCCCTGACCTCCAGCCCTGCTTGCTCCGCCCTGTCCTCCAGCCCTGCTTGCTCCGCCCTGTCCTCCAGCCCTGCCTTCTCCGCCCTGGCCTCCAGCCCTGCCTACTCCGCCTGGGCCCACGCTGCGTTGGCTCCAGGATCCACAGTCCTCATCATGGGCCAACAGATACTGCTGCTGGTCATCAAATCACAGCCAAGTAAGCGGCTCTTGCTCGCTCGCTCTCTCTCTCTCTCTCTCTCTCTCTCTCTCTCTCTCTCTCTCTCTCTCTCTCTCTCTCTCTCTCTCTCTCTCTAAATATATAAATATATATAAATATAAATAATAAAATAAAAACTTAATGTTTTTCTACCTTAAGGTTTTTATTTCGCTTTGTGCAACTTGGTAACCTTGTTGTAGCACTTGTACACCTAGTGTTGTATTGGCTATTATCCGCTTCATTGTAAATGTAAATGTACACTAAATGCGAGGAGCTTGTCAGTGCTATGAAGAGAGCTGGTTACTATCAGTAATATATTATGACGTCAGGGTTTAAAATCATGCATGGCACAGAAGGTTCCCCTGCCTTAGTCAGCCCCTGTCATGGCCTGTGTGAAGTTTACCAGGGACCATTTGGATAATCCAGAAGAGTTATAGGAGAAAGTCCTGTGGTCAGATGAGACCCAAGTAGAACTTTTTGATCTTGACTCCATTCGCTGTGTTTGGAGGAAGAAGATGACGAGTATCTTCCCAATAATATCATTCCTACAGTGGTCCCACTTTAGAATCTCTGACTGCCGCATTCAATGACTTTTAACTGCTCTGATGTTAGCATCATGCTTTAGGATCGTGGGTGCCTGCACAGAGACATCGAGAACCCATGCACCAGGTAAACAGTAAGTGCGTGTCTTACCTTTGGTGGTCACCAATGACCACAGCGTTGTACTAGGTCTCATGAAGGGCTGCGAAGCTATTCCTGGTCGGGATCTGGAAGATCGGAGGTGGCAGTGGGGGAAAGGTGGTCGCTCCAGTCATTGTTAGCGCCTTGTGCCGTGGGATGCCTTTGCAGGTGTGATGTCACCAGGCCCTGTCACGTTTTCGCTCTGGGCATTCTCTGCCATTCTTTACAGTGTGCCCTAACTAAAGAAGATCAAGAGAAGAGTCAGTCAAACTTAAGTGTACTTATCTGGTGAAGATATCTCAGCATAGTTATTGAACAAAAATTGTTATCTGTTGTCCCAAAAAAACATCACTTTTTGTTTTATCCTCTAAATAGTATTTTCTTCTTACATAATGACATTATCTTTTGACAAAAAAAAAAACTGCTCATTTCAGCCAAGTTAACCAAAATATCTCTTTAAAGAAATAAAAATTAGAACATTTCTTTTTTCATCTGTTGATCTGTGCCAATTTGACAAAATAATGTATTGTAAATCATATTTTTCTTTATATTTGCGTTGACACACAACATCTATTGAGTTTACAACTGAAATCCAAATCTTTAGTTATAGGATTTAATCGATTTTGGGTCAGTTGTACAGATGAAAGAGAAATGTAGGTGAATGTGAAGATTTAAAATCATGCTACAAGAAATTAAATATGCCCTCAATGAACAAGGAAACACATGCAAAGACTTGTAGCTTCACATGAAAAGTAGTCTTTCTTCGAAGTATTTTTCCTTTTCTTTGAAGTCAAGATAATTTGATTGGGCACATACACGTGTCATTTGTTTGCTGTGTTGTGATTGGTGTTTGTTAGTGTCACTCTTTTGTTATTGGTTGTTTGTGAGTTTAAGTAAGAGAGAGTCGGTGTCATCATGCACAGTTCTATCTTCATCTTCACAAAACCTCTTCAGTGAATAAAGATGAAGACTACACTCACTGTTCTCCTCATCATCAATCTCTATGGACTCGTCTCATGTCGTATTAAACATCATTACTTCATAAATCAGCAGAAGACATGGAATGGTGCACGATATCACTGCAGAACCTACTTTCATGACCTGTCCACTTTCATTGATCAGCCTGAAGAACAACAGTTTTTACAAGATGCAACAAACCAAACATCTAATGCCTGGGTTGGACTTTCCAGGATGTCTGGTTGGAAATGGACAACTGGTGAATCTGCAACAAGAATCAGCTGGGATATTGGAGAACCAGGAAACGATGACGCAGCTATGTTAAACAAAGCCAGTAAGAAACTTCATGATGCCTATCTGTATTCTTTTAACACCTTCTTCTGTATGAATGTTTCTGAGTTTTTTGTGGTTCAGCAGTCTGAGAGCTGGGAGGGAGCTCTAGAATACTGCAGACATCATCATGATGATCTGGCATCTCTGAACTCAAATAAGAGAATGACCGATGCTCTAAATGAACTGTCAGAAGCTCAAACACAGTACATGTGGATTGGTCTGCGATTTCTAGCAGGTGATTGGTTCTGGATCAGCGGAGATGATCTTCAGTATAAGGTCTGGTCTTCACCTGGACAGCCTCAATGTCCTGCCCAAAACCAACGCTGTGCAGCTCTGGACAAAAATACAAAGACCTGGACAAACAGGGACTGTGAGGAGAAACATAACTTTTTGTGTTTGAGAAAAACATATTTGGTTACTGTTTGACGTACTATAATCCCAGTTTAAGCTACTTAATCATGATACATGTCTTATTACCAGATGTTGATGTTTTTCTGTTTCAAAGCATCTTCAAATTCTTTAGATAGTTGTAATTATCTATCATTTTCATAGATAGACATTCAGTTAAATGTTGATGTAGTTTATAGTTACTCAGTTTGGATAGATGAATTGCTACATTATTATACTGGAACGTTAATTGTACATAGCTTACATGTAGCTCAGTGTTGTTAATTACAATGTAACTCGCAGTCGATAAAATGTCTGTCATATGAATAAAATGCAATGCAAATGTAAACTGTTTTCTTGAAGAACATTTGTTGACAAAATCCTGTGACAATTCTTTTATCTTTCTTGCATAGTTTTTAAATATCCTAAACTGGTGGTCGCCAACCTTTTTAAAATTAATAATAATGAATGTGAATCCACTGTGTTTCTGTATGCAACTTTTTTAGCAGCTTTCTCACATCATTGTATCAAAAACACAAGATGAGTATAATGTCAATGTCACCTTTATTTCTATAGCGCTTTAGACACAATACATTGCATCGAAGCAGCTTAACAACAATAATTATTAAAACAGTGTGTCATAATGCTTAATGTTAAAAGGCAATGCATTATTTAATTCGGGGTTGTTATCTCTGTTTACTTAAAAAGTGTCTGTGCGTACAAGTTCAATCAAATCAACGATATCGTTGTTAATAAGGAGACACCAACAAAGCAAGCCAGAGGCGACAGGAGCAAGGAACCAAAACTCCATCGTTGACAGAAATGGAGAAAAAAACCTTGGGAGAAACCAGACTCAGTTGGGGGGCCAGTTCTGCTCTGACCAGACGAATCCATCAGTTCAAGTCCAGGCTGCAGCAGAATGAAGACCTCTAGTAACATCAAAGTCTCTAGTAACATCCTCTCTGCCCCATGGTTCTTCCTCTCCGGCAAAGCAGATTTGAAGACTTTATTGCCTCATTAGAGAGCTGGTAACCGCATATTATGCAGAGCGTCTTGGTGTGTGGGAATAAACTGTCGCGATAGATCCATATTTCATATACAACTCCTGGTATTGTCAGTTAAAAGCTTTCTTTTATTTGAAGTCATAGGCTCTTCTGTGTCTTCACTGGGCCTTTTCCCTTCACGAAGAATCTTTTTAAAGATGTCCATTTGTTATTCATTCTGCTAGCTTGTGGGTTAAATATTGGTGCTCAAATGACCAAGATGTAACTGAGACAAATGTTTTTTTTTCCAAAATAAAAGATCGTTGAGACTCAGATACTAACAATGATAATTAATGATATCCTGTGTTTACCAGTTGGACTTGTAAGCAGAAGGTTTTTGGTTTGAATCTCAGTGTCAGCAGACAATAACTGAAGTGTTCTTGAGTAAGACATCTTACACCTGTTTACTCTACAGTAAGAATTGAATACTGTATAATACTGTAAGTCACTTTGGACAAAAGCATCTGCCAAATAAATAAATGTAAATGTAAATGTAAATTATTTCAGGATCAGTTTTTAATGTTTACCGCATCAAGACATTGAACACCATACTTGGCAATACGTCACGTCACTTCACTTCACTACAGTGTGTGCCATGACCTACACAAACAAAGGCTGACTAGTGTTCATAATATCAAAACATGTAAATTACCAATCTGTAACTGATAGGCGAAGAAAGAGATTAACAAAAGTTGATATTTATTTTTACACAAGTGAGACAACTGATGTAATGGGTAAAGGTAAAACTGTCCTTCTTGGAGAATGGAGTGGAGAACACTGAGGTAAGGGAAACACCCACAGATGAGGAACAGAGGAGACAATCTTGGGACGCTGGAGACAGGGAATGGGAGCTTACATTTACATTTACATTTATTCATTAGGCAGACGCATTTATCCAAAGCGACTTAAAGTATTATGCAGTTGGCAATTATCAATGCAGAGCAAACAGGGGTAAGATATCTTGCTCAAGGACACTTCAGTTATTATCTGCTGACACTGAGATTCAAACCTGCAACCATCTGCTTACAAGTCCAACTCTCTAACCACCAGACTGATTGACAGGAATATTTACAATACTATATGAACTATAAGAACTATATGTTCATATTGTCTGCAATGAAATACAAGTGAAAGTTAATTTAGAAATCACTACTTTCTTTTTTTATTTGCGTTTCCACACTTTCCAAATTTTTTCTTATTTGGGGTTGTATGTAAAATCTCTTCCTTTTCAATACTATTTATTGCCATTTTCCCATTTTTACATATCACTGGTAATTCATAAAATCTTGTAATACCAATTATTCTTTTAATCATTCCCCATATATCTGATTGTATGTCTGATAACAGCTAAAATTTAGCTGTTCTTATGTTTTTCCAAACTATTGCTTGTGCCCTTTTATACTCAAGTAATGTATCCAATGAATTATGTTTATTTAATGGTCTAAATGCCTTATTTCGATTTTTAATAGCCTTACTACAATTTTCATTCCACCAAGGATTACTCATTCTATTTTGACCCTCTGCACTTCTTGGAATTGTTTCCTCCACTGACTGTATAATCAATGACACCAACCTTTCATTGAACTCATTCACCTCAGTTATAGATTTTTAAAAAGCTCTTCATATGTAACTATTTGAAACTTATTTCAGTCTGCTTTCTTAAAATTCAATTTTGATATTTTCTTTGATATATTTCTATTCCAACTTCGATTATTATTGGATAATGATCATTACCAATTAAAGTTTTATTTTGAACCTCCCATTTTGGGATACTAGTTATCTCCCTTGATGTGAGAGTTAAATTAACTACACTTTCTATATATTGAGAGCTAGTTCCCCTTTCCATCATTTATACACACTGATCTTTTCTCATCTATACATTTTTCTATACTTGCACCATTTCTATCTGTGCAGTTACTACCGCATTATGTACTGTGTGCATTAAAATCTTTTCCCAGACCTTTGATTCCGAGATATTTCTCTGCTGATCACACTATCATCTTGGTCTTCTCAGTCGTCTTATCAGTCTGTGCTGTACCATTAATCATATCAACAATGAATAGAATAAAATAATTTTTTTCCCACTATAAGTGTATCTTCGTTAATCTTGGCACATCTAGAACATGAATTTGTCATGTTACCCTCTGTAACTTTTTCCTTTGGCCTCTCTACTTCACTAGGTAATCTTCTCACTGCTTCCGCATATGAAATCCCTTTTGCAGTTTTCACTCTCTGAACTTCTGCTGCTTTCTAATTGACTTCATACCCACGATATGTTGAGCTGTGCAGCCCTTTACAAATACAACACTTTAATTTAGCTCCTTCATTACATTTTCCATACTCGTGTTCACCTGCACAGCTTCCACATCTTTGTTTGCCTCTACACACGACTGCTACATGCCCATATGTTTGGCAATTAAAGCATCTCAAAGGCAGAGGAACATAAGCCCTGATTTCATAACTCAAAAACCCAATGTATACTCTTGATGGTAGCCTTTCACTGACCAATTTTTAGCATATCTGCTAAACTATCCCATTTCTCCCCATTTCTTGTTGTTTGCAAACGTCTAGCCTTAAGTACATTGACTCCAACAACACTGTGTTAATTTGTTAAACAGAAACAAATCAGTTGTAACAATCACTTTTTGTCCCTCGATATTATTTAATTTAATTGCCTTCTTCTGTTGGGAGCTGTCTCTGCACTCTATTAACAATGCTCCGTTTCACTTAGCTCTGGCACTCTCAATATCTCCTTTTAGTTCGTTTTGTAACTTTATGAGATGTAAATGACTAAATGTAGATGTAAATGTAAATGTATTGGGTTCCACTTACCAAACGATGACCCTTCATGCACTAGTTTCATTATGACTTTATTTCCTACATTTTGTTAATTCATTTTCATTATAATTTCTCTTGATCCTTGATCGCTCTCAGTCCCTTTCAAATTTCTTCAAATTTACAACCACCTACTTCCATTCTTCACTTCCATCTGCTATCTCCTGGCCATTCACAGTCATGGTTTCCCAGCAGAAACGTCACAACCAAATGGACAGCTCTTTGGTCTTGACCATGGTGAAGAGTTTGGAATCTGATTGATTGATTGATTGATTGATTGATTGATTGATTGATTGATTGATTGATTGATTGATTGATTGATTGATTGATTGATTGATTGATTGATTGATTGACTGTTTGTATCTATGGACATGTCTTTTATACAGGTGAAAAATTGTGATTTGCAATACTATCTTTAAAAGACTTCTCCTAATCTCAGCATTTCAAAAAGAACAACTGGTTGCCAGAAATCCAGATTCAACTGGCATCAAATACTGATTTCACTCATTAGAATTAAAATCAGTTCATAACTTCTTTAAATGCATTTTGAATTTTTTGGCAATCTGTCTCTTGCTCTAAATAAATCAAACATTAGAATTAAAGATTGATCATTTTGTTGTCAGTGGGCAATTCAGCAAGGGATCAAATGGGTGATAAAACATGGATCCTACTCTTAAGTCTCTGCTTCACCTGGCGAAGACGTGCGATGTCGAGAAGGGAACACTTTCTTGACACGCTTGGTTCACCAGGTGGGCTGTTTTGGAGTCATTGGAGAGGACTTAGCCCAGCCGCTCATGGCCTTGCAGTAAGTGCAGTAGCAGACATCTTTCCTCGGTGCAGCCCGGCATTCAACAGTGCCAACTTCGAAGTCCACACCCCCTGCTGAGGTGGCGTCCCGCAAGGTTCGGCCCCCAAGAGGGGCACGATTTCCGTGGCCCTACCCTTGTCACTCTACTTCGGACGTTGCGCGGTTTGCAAAAACGTCTTTCAATGTTTTGACGTGTCATGCCGCGGTGACAGCAGGCTGGGCTGTAGCGCCTCTCCTCAGCCTTTTATGCTCTCCATTGGAAGGTGTGGCAAGCAGCAACCATTGTAACTCTCCTTCGGATGGTGCACGGTTGGCAGAAATGCCTTTCGCTTTGTTTTTTGTTTTTTTGTCAAGGTCAAACGGGGGCCTTCCCCTGGACGGAGGCTGACCCTGGCAGCCTCAAAACCACCTTCCGTGGGTGCGGTGGAGCATATCATCCCTCTAGCACTGTTGGCCGCCAAGTTACCAGCCTGAAAACGGCTGTGTTCTCTGTTTTGGTGGCTGGAAAGGACCATCCATCTCGACTATACGGTCCAGCTCGCTGGACGCCTCCCCGAGGACCACAAGATCCTTTCTACCACGGTTCGAGGCAAGGAGTCCTCCGTTCTTAGGGTACAGGTGGCCTTCCCTCTGGCGAAAGTGCCATCGAAGCTGTCCCAGCTGAGATGTCTCCAGGTCTCCTCACCCTGGACATCACCACACCGGAGATAAATGGACACTGGCTGGTTTCTGGCAATTGAACTAAAGGACATGTACTCCCATGTCTCAGTCCTTCCTCATCATCGACCCTTCCTGGCTCGTATCTGAGCGACAAGTATCTCCTGACAAAGTCGTCCCCTGTGGGCCCTCCCTGTTCCCTAATTCTCCACAGAGACTGCAGAGGCCGCAATCTCACCTCTTCGGGAGAGAGGAGTGTGGACACTGTACTGTTTCAATGACTGGATCATCTTGGGTCGATCGCCAGAGACAGTCTGTATGCACAGGGACTAGCCCGCCTGGGTCCTAGCGACAACCAAGAGAAGAGCTGCCCCCTCCAGACAAAGCATCTCTAATCTTGGTACAGAACTTCACAAGCATGCTCAGTCGGTGCTAGGAATTCTAGTTCATTCTAGTCACACATTGGTCTTTCAGAGGCTCCACAGACATATAGTATCCGGGTCAGAGTAACTCCCCTCGAGTTGCTGCGTATGAGACCACTATAGTACTGGCCCTAGAGTCAGGTTTTGAGGAGCGCGTAACACACCGGCACTGGCCACTCCTACCGTCTCTATTGCGACGCATCCTACCCCCTTGGTCATCTTCGACCTTCTTACGATTGGGGTCCTCTAGGCCAGTTGATGAGGTACATCCTAATACGGTAACGGCTTGAGGGACAGGTCCCCGCCTGGCACGTAGTTGCCTTGGAGTTGTTGCTGCCGACCATCAGGAGGCTCTGGCTTTTTTCTGCAGGCTAACAAGCCTTGGTCAGGTCTGACAGCATCACTGCCATTGCATACTAAATCAAGGGTGGTGTAGACTCTCAGCAAATGTCACAACTCCCCCTGCGCCTCCTCACTTGGAGTAGCAGGTGGTGAAACCCTTGCGAGTCACTCTCCTCCCTGGCACTCTGAACGAGAGCCCGCACCAGCTGATAAGGGAGCATTTTTGCTAGGCACAGAGAGACCGCTCTCCCTCGCTGGACCCCTCCCACCTGTCGCTTTGGTATGCTAAGACCGGGGATCTCCTCGCCATGAAAGCAAAAGCACAAGGCTGGCCACGTGGCAAGTGGAAGTATGCCTTCCCCCCCAGTGTTCCTCATTGCAGTGGTCCTGTGCAAGGTCAGGGAGATTAGCATCAAGTGGTCCTGGTCGCCCCATATCGGCCCAAATGCAATTAGTTCTCAGAACTCATAGCTCTGATGACAACTTCCTCTGGCCGATTCCCCTACAAAGGCCTCAAAAAAGACTTCAAAATCCTATCTACTTCCCCCTCTAAAGGGATGAGCATAGGCACCATATCTTTCTCTAAGCATTCCTTTCAGTAGCCGGCCGAGCGGAGCGTTTTTTTACCAGTCCAGGGTTGTGAAATTATACTACCGGCATCATGTGCGCTTGCAAAATGGGTCCCCAGTCCGGGCAGCCCGCGCGCTGTATTCTGTCAGTCAAGGTTTGCTTATCAGTGAACCCAGTGATCTTCCCCTAAGTTGGCCTCCACATCATCTGTGCTACCTGCAAAGTGGGATTCACAAGCTCTCGGCCCATGACTTCTTATCTCAGTCACAACGTCGAGAAACAGTCTGTATGACCTTTAATAACACAACAGCAGGCTGCCACTGCAGCTACTGGAAGAGACCTCCCAGGTTCCTTAGCCCAAGAGGTAAGGAATGATCTCTTCCGTCTCAGCGGGCAGGGACATGAATTGATTAATTTGCCAAATTTATTGGCCTTTTCAATAGGCTCAGAGACAAATGGGTTCTTAAGGTTAACCCCATTCAATCACAACGTCTCGTTCCCTCCTTCAGGGAACCGAGGTTACCATACATACCCAGAGACGTTTTTCTAGGTTAACGAAACAAGTTAAAGGTAGAAATGAATTTTTGGGATGTGGCAGTATAGATGTTTGGCTTTGAGCCACTATTGGTTGCTTCATGTCAAATTATTAAGCCTATCACCGCTAGAGGCGGTGCAAATATAACTGCCTTGTATCGAATCACAACACAGAGCTTCTTTCTTGCGTTTCCGGTTCTGCATGCTGAGCTGTATGCAGGAAATTTGTCTGTTGGTCCCTCGTGTGGCATGTAGGATATCGAGTGCTGTTTCCCACGGTTGGTGGTCTTTTATAGACTTTTCACAGGTAGGAACGGGTTGTTTACAGTGTTTATTTTTCTTTTATATTATAGGGCAGTGAGTGAATTTAAAATCCCTCCTGTTCTATTTTTAGAGCATGCACATTGATTTTGCACTTCGGACCGCCTTGACTGGATTTCTCGCATCCCAAGTATGCAGTTTATTTGTAAATGTGTTATGCTCCGTGAGATTCTCTTTTTTTAAGTATAGTTGTCGTTCCAGAAGTTCAGTATATTCTGCAGAGTAGCGGGGAGGATTCCGTTGATGGGGTAACCAGTCATCCGCTCGCTGCTGTTTTGCTGCTGTATCAATTAGATATTAAAAGTGTGTGTGTGTGTGTGTGTGTGTGTGTGTGTGTGTGTGTGTGTGTGTGTGTGTGTGTGTGTGTGTGTGTGTGTGTGTGTGTGTGTGTGTGTGTGTGTGTGTCCGTGCGTGCGTGAATGTTTACAAGGAGAGTGTTGTGTGAGTTCAGTCATTGTATTGTTCTTTTAGTTAATTTTTATTGTTTTTTGCTTTCTGTGAACTGTATTTGATTATTGTTTTTTTTTCTCAATGGTTGTTGTTAAGTTAATTTATTTATTTTCTATTTGTTTCTATTTGTGTATTTAATTCTTTAATTCCTATTCTGTTTTTCATTAGGGATTGAGTGTCCAAAAGCAAAGGGGCGGGGCTTGACCTGATTATTTCTGTGTTGTGTAACTTCCGGCACCGTGTGAAGGTGATACTAATCTTTTTCTTTTCTTGTTTTGGTTTTCTTTTGTATTTTGTGTGTCACTTCCTGAATGTTGTGTGTTACTTCCTGAGTGTTGTGTGTCACTCCCTGAGTGTTGTGGTGCTCGTTGAGTCTCTCCCTGCTGACCACACTCAGTCCTGCTGTATGTCTTGTGGATTGTGGCCCTTCTGTTTAGGTTTATCGTGTCCTGATGTTGTGAGTGTGGTGCTACTCATCGCTGAAGCATTATGTTGAACATCTTCCTTGTATTGTCTTTGTTTTGACCTATTTATTATTATTGTGACATTTAATAAAACAATTATTTATTTATCCACGTCTCTTGTCCTATTAAGGGAATAAATCTGTGAGTCCTATTTATTAGGGTTGAATCCCCAGGTGGCGTAGTCATTACTTTAGACCTATAGCATATCCCTCTTCGCCACATATATACCTAAGACACGTTTTGACTTAACCCATCCCAGTGTACACACACGGTAGTGAGCACACACACACTGTGAACACACACCCGAAGCAGTGTGTACATTAATATTTAATGTAAAATATTAGGTAAGTAAATGATTATACACAACTTTTGAGCAATATTTGTCATAAATTTAAAAGTTTGGTGTCAAAATGCTCCACCAAACAATGTAGTTCCAGAAACAGGAATACAATGTAACGATAACGATGTAATGGAGTCAGCTGTATGTTTTTGGAAAATGTACAACGTCCAAGCTGTCATGAATCAGTCTTCCATGGCTCCCTCCGGAGTGCACCCTCTCTTGAGTATTAACTTTTGTTGAACTTCATTTCTCATACTCCCCATACCTGGGCCTGATTACCCATTCAGGTGTTCCTCATCACCTGCCATGTTTAAGCTGCTTTTGGACTCATACACTTTGTGAAGTCTTGTATTGCCCCAGCTGCATTTCTGAGCGTTACATTGTTCTATTGGATTATCTGTTTGTGACCTTGGATTGTTCTCTCGTTGTGATTCATTGCTGCCTGCCCTCTGGACCTTTTGCCTGTCTTGGATTACTCTTTGGATTTATCTCTGTTGTCCCTGTTGTTGTTTTCTGACCATTGCCTGTCCGACCCTGATTTACAATAATAAAAGCTGCACGTGGATCCTCTGGCTTCTGATCGTCATTACACTATCACACGTTACACCTTAAGAATCAAGTACCAGAATCAATCGTATGTTAAACTATTTATAAACCCTATATATTTCCTTTGCTTTCGTAGAGAGATATTGAAAAAGTAAACACATGCTTCACTCAAACTCTAAAATGGATTCTTATTATTATTGTTTTTATGATTATTATTGTTATTTCTTATAAAATGCATGGAAAAGAATATACGCTTAGTTTTCTTTAAAGAGGACGGAACAAATGGAATCTGGCTGTAATCTTCACTAGAATGTAGAAAACAACAGGACTGTCGTTATACACCTCTTTAAAAATGATAGATTTATTTTATGTGACAGGCAATCGAAACAACTGACATGAATATTTGGCTTAGAGTTAATGGCAAACGCATTTAAACATTTACAATAAAAACAAAGTTATTGTCAACAGAGTTTACTGTTATATAGCCAACATTTGAAAATATAGTTTGTTTAAAACATTACACACTTTAACATCTGGTAAAAAGACAAATATGTTGATTCAGTTATTAAACTGGGTTTACTGTATGCCAGACAGTTGATACATGATCTTCTACTGTAGTTGTTCAAAACACAAGAAGTTGAGCTTCTCCTCACAGTCTCTGTTTGTCCAGGTCATTGTATTCTTGTCCAGAGCTCCACAGCGTTGGTTTTGGGCAGGACATTGAGGCTTTCCAGATGAAGACCAGACCTCATACTGAAGATCATCTCCGCTGATCCAGAACCATTCACCTGCTAGAAAGCGTAGACCAATCCACACATATTGAGTTTGAGCTTCTGGGATTTTACTGAGAGCATAATTCATTTTTCTGTCTGAGCTCAGAGATGCCAGATCATCATGATGATGTCTGCAGTATTCTAGAGCTCCCTCCCAGCTCTCAGACTGCTCAACCACATAAAACTCAAAAACATTCATACAGATGAAGGTGTGAGTATCATCACAGTCATTATCATGAATTGTCTTAGTGGCTTTGTGTAACCTAGCACAGTCACCACCATCCGGTTGTCCATTGCCCCAATTAATATAAGTTACAGTTTCTCCTGTTACCCATGTCCAGCCTGCAGATCTTTTGTAGAGTCCAACCCAGGCATCAGATGTTTGACTGACTGCATCTTGTAGAAACTGCTCTTCCTCAGTCTGATCGATGAAGGTGGACAGGTTAAAATAGTTGGTTCTGCAGTATTGTTTTGCATCATTCCACGTCTTCTGCTGATTTATGATGTAATGTTGTTTCATGACACAGCAGACGAGTCCATAGAGATTGATGATGAGGAGAACAGGGAGTGTAGTCTTCATCTTTATCCACTGAAGAGGTTTTGTGAAGATGAAGATAGAACTGTGCATGATGACACTGACTCTCTCTTACTTAAACTCACAAACAACCAATAACAAAAGAGTGACACTAACAAACACCAATCACAACACAACAAACAAATGACCGGTGCATGTGACCAATAAAATAAACCTGACAATGATCTCATGTTGACACAAATTTGATTTGGGTTGAAAACATACTGCAAGTTTTGAAGGTCCAAGATTTTATAAAGTCTGTATCTAAAGCTTTACACTCTGTGTGGTTATCATTAGATTGTGTTCGATTTCAATACATTTTATGTTCATTATGAAATGAAAGGGACGACAAAAGAGAATAAACGTGTTATTTTTATCACAGCTGATACACATTTTTGGCTTTCACCTGCTTTAATCTAAAGAATGTTATTTGGTTATTCAAAGGTCAGGAAAAAGATTCCTGGATTTACAACTCATTCATTTCTGACATTGTCACAGATCAACAGATGAAGAAATATGTATTCATGACATCACAAACGAGAAAAATATGACAGTTAAAGTGATCGTCCCACACTACACTGTGAATATTAGAATATTAATTTCTATATATTATAATATGTGACATACTAATTCTTTATACGCTATTTAGAACAGATAGTATGAGAATATCGACCACCACACTTGGGAAAAAAGAACAAAACAAACAAACAAACAAGTCAACAAACACCCAGAGGATTTATGACAATTATAAAGAGACAAATATACTCATTTACAAACATTAGTAAATAAAGAAAGGCATGTGACTAATGTAAATGTTGTGTATTTTGACTAATGTGCCCTCTCAAATGTAAAAGAGGACAAGTTGGGTTTCCAATAACACAGACTTGGAAAATGAATTTGAAGGAATTTGAAGATTAATATTTACTTTACTTGCTTCTAAATCTTTACAAATCTGTAAACATAAAGTAGTATTTGTTATTACAGCAATTTATCTTCCCACCCCATCGAGGAAATACCGTCTAGTTTTCCTGTTACATATCAACCAAAACACCAGCACATGCACCTCATTACACTGTCAAATTGGACCTAGTATGAGTTAGAGGTCATTCGTTTGTCCTTCTTTGACTTTCAAATGTCTTTTACACAACATTACAGTACATTATAATACTGAAGTCACATTGATTTAACACAAAATCAGTCTCCAAAACAAAAACATTTCTTAACATCACCAAACCTTTTGGGGATGACCCTCGATGTATTAACATCAACCTGTATGCAGGTGTTGGTAAAAACCGAAATAATCTCACAAGAGATTCATTTAACTTCGATTTACTGCTGTATATTTGTTTGATGGCCTTTGTCCGTGGCGTTATGGGATTGGTTCGCGTCCATTCAATTCATGAACGTTGAAGATCTCAAATCTAGAATATTTCACATTTCATTTACATTTATTCATTTGGCAGTCACTTTTATCCAAAGCGACTAACAAGTATCAGAGTAAACAGAGGTAAGATGTCTTTAAGGACATTTCAGTCATTGTCTGCAGACACTGAGATTCAAACAAACAACCTTCTGATTACAAGTCTAGCTCTCTAACTGTCATGGTCCCGACCTTGTTGTTGTTCTTTTCCTGGTTAGAAGGACAGGATCATGACAGCCCCATGTCTTGTGTTTGTGTTGGATGCACATGGCCAATGTATCTTTGTATCATGTGCTAAGCCCCGCCCCCTTGTTTCCTTATTCATTATCCCATTATGAGTTCAACCTGCCTCGGTTTCTTCCCTTATTAAAGCCCGTGTGTTTTCCGTCCTATGCTGAATCATTCGTCTACCTTGTCCCTGTCTGCGGTAAACTCAAGTCTTGTCAGTTTTGTTTTCTTTGTTCTCGTTTGCCCCCTTGAAGGATTTTATGTTATGTTTGTTTTAGTAAATTATTTTTGTTAAGAGCCGTCTGCACTTTGGTTCTGTCCTCACCATTCATGACATCCAAGTGACCTTATCCCGTATTTCTCGCAGAATTGTTATATGCATACTGAGGTTTCTGACATTTTAATAGTGAATATTTTAAAATGGACTGTCAAAAGGAAAATTTTAAATCTAAAGTAAATGTAAGTTTTACTTACCTTTGGGACATCAGAATTGCCAAAGTAAACTTCACCACAGGCCTCTGTGGGGATCATAAAGGCCTTCTGAAATGAAATGATAGGTTTATTTTAAGCGGTAATGTCTAACTCCTTTTAACACGCTCCTGATGGATAACAGAATTTGACATTAAAGCTGACAAAGTTGTACATATGGATATTTCTCTTAATAAAAGCGCCATCACGCTTCAGAAGGCCTCTGTTATCGTCATGGAGTCTAGTGGAGCAGTTTGTGATAGAATGATTAATGCACTTTTTGGAACTTATACATTATTAAGCTCGGAAGAGCCAGGATTAATGGAAACTTCGATTGTATTTTTCTGAAAAGAAGAAAAGTTATATACACCTAACATGCTTTGAGTAAAACATGAGGTAAACTATCACTTTGGAATATGCATGTATGGCATTCTTATTTTCATATGAAATCCCACCACGATGAGAGAAACATCAACTCTTTAACATTTGCATCAAGTTTAAATTATTATCAAGTAAAATGAATATTATTTTATGATACTTGAAATATAATACGTTTACATGTTTAACTGACATTTTGAAGCAAACATTATTTTCATGTAGCATTTCTGATTTTTATCAATTAAGTACTCTTGTTACACACTGCCTTTTCATTTACATTTACATTTAGTCATTTAGCAGACGCTTTTATCCAAAGCGACTTACAATAGTCGAGGAGACAATGAAGCGGTAAAAAGCCGATACAACAATAGATGAACAAGTGCTACAACAATGTTACCAAGTTACACAGAGAGATAAGTTACAAAAAGTATATATATAAATTTATTTATTTATTTTATTATTATTTTTTTTAAGATAGAGTGAGTAGTTAGAAAAGTAGTGAGTTAGTGAGTTAGATGTAGCCGGAAAAGATGAGTTTTTAGGAGTTTTTTGAAGATAGAGATAGAGTCTGACAAGCGTGAAGCCATAGGTAGATCGTTCCAATGTTTTCACTGGGGAAGTATTGCTTTAAAATGTTCCTTATACTGTGTGTTCTTGAAGGTACAGTGATGAGCAACTATCAGCGTCGCCTGGGTTACAGACTCGACACACCTGGCACCGCTCATCACGGGATGCCCACTCGCGGCTGCTCCCAATAAACTCAAGGGTTTGGCGGATTATTGCTTTATTTTCACTGAGTTTCACCCTCCGGGGCTTTTCACTGCACATCTCCGTAGTGCGTGCTTCTTCACCCGTTACAGTACAGATATGTATACATTAGATACCAAAACGTTTCTTTATAGAGGCTAATATGCTCTTCAAGGTACAAATGGTTTTGAAAGGGTACTGCCCAAGGGTGTAGATTTGCTCTGGACATTGACGAGGACGTTTGACTCCACCTATCCACTCCACTTATATTTATTCACATAGAATATAGATAACATACATGTTGAAAGTGAGACATTTGGAAATGTCATTTTGGATTTTATGAGAGCTACACATTCCAAAAAGTTGGGACTGGTCACAATAAGACGCTGGGAAAAATTAAATGTACATATAAGGACCAATTTGAAACTTATTAGATCAACTGGCAACATGATTGGGTATAAAAAGAGCTTCTCAGAGTAGCAGTGTCTGTCAGAAGTCGAGATGGGAAGGGGATCACCAAAACCCCTAATGCTGTGGCAAAAAACAGTGGAATTGGAATAGAGTTTGTTGCTAACAGTTACCCTCCTCTCTATCATTTCCACATCTTGAAAGGCACCATCAATGCTGAAAGGTATATCATTTTATCTTTATTGAGAAAAGAAAACCTCATGGATTTTTCATCTGAGTCTTTAGCTATCCTCATAACATATAAGATTTCTTTACAGGCCCAAAGTTTTTTTTTTTCTATACATTTGTGAAGATTAACAGTAAGAACATTTAGAACATGGAGGGGATCACTACACTTATCTAAAAGAAAAAAAAAGAGAGAAAATGGACATGCATATACAAAGACAATTACAATAAGCAAAATTACCACACAAAGTTTCATCTTAAGCCTATATCTTCAACATACCCAGTCCATTTAGACCATATCCTAGAAAATGTGTCAGTCTGAATTTTGTGAGCATAGGATTACTTTTCCATAGAATATATATCATGAACCACATAACCATTCTCATATTGAAGGTGATTCTTGTTTCAGCCACCTTCTTGTGATTATTTTTTTTGCTTGTAACCAGAAGTAGAAGTAACAGCTTTTTATTTCTGTAATCCCATGTGTCAAATGAAATTATTCCTAAATATAAACTGTCAAATCTGTATGGGAAATTTACTTTGAAAGTCGCTTCCAATTGGAAGTGAATTTCCTGCCAGTATGTAGTTAGTACTGGGCAATCCCAGGAGACATGAAAATGAATGGCTTCATTTGTTCCACATGCTCTCCAGCAGGCAGTGCTAGGTACTTGTGTTCGTTGTTGTAATGGAGTTATAAAAATCTGGACACCTCGTATTTGATTTGATTTTGATGTTATTTCCATTGTTGTATACACAAACTTTCACATTCTTCCAAAGATATTGAAAGACTACCTTCTCTTTCCCATTTCTCTTCAATGTATAGAGAATAATCAGGGCTTACTCGACGCAACTCATGATACAATCTAGATACAACCTTCCTTTAAATAATGAGTTGGTTGCTCCTTTGAATTCTTCCAAAATACCTGTCTCCTGCCGTTCTAATGCTCCAGCTATATTTTCGTGGAAATAGTGTCTAACCTGGAGATACCTTTGCTGTAGCAAATCAAAGCTCTTAAGCTTTCCCTTATTTATAAAGGTATGGTAATTGGTAAGGCCCACTTTGTTCCAAGTCTTCAATCTGGAGTCCAGACTGTTAGGAGAGAAATCTGTTTCAAATACACACCATCTTTATATTTTTAGAGTCGTTTCCAAATCGCAGAGTTTTATAGTCTTCTGCCATGTCTTCGATGTAGTTTTAACCCAGGGATTTTTTTTTTATCCATCATGTTGCTCATCAATCTAACATCTGCCATTGTTGCTACCAAAGGTATCTGTTGAGACACATTGCTCTCTATATCTTTCCATCTTGGGGAATATGATGGGTTGTACCAGCACACTAGAGATGTTAATTGTGCTGCATGGTAATAGTCACGCAAGCAAGGAAGGACTAGTCGTCGGCGATCCTCGTGTAACTGAAGGGTATAATACCTAATCCCAGGTTTTGTGCTTGCCACTCAAATCTTGATATCATTTTATTCCATTCCATAAACTGTTTATCTCCACTGGGAGACACTGGAAGAGATATAATAATATTGGTGGCACGTTCATTCTTTAAGATCCTAGCCTAGAATGAGGCTCCATCTCTGTAAATAAGACTTCATATCTGTGTTTACCTGCCCATAATTCAAGGTGGACAGTGTTGAAATATCCCTTGGATGATTCCCACCAAGGTATCGTAAATGGTCTGCCTTCCATTTCAAGTGGTACTTCTCTATTAAGGAACTAGGTGGATCATAATTGAAATTGAGTACTTGCGTCTTTTGAACATTCAGTTTTTACCCTGAAAGAGTATCATTTTTCTCCATGATATTCATTAGCTTAGGGAAAGTCGCAGTCGGCTGTGTATCTTTTTGAGCTATATGATTAATAATGTTGAATGTTCTTCTCAAGTTATCTTGTGTTTGCCTTTGTCTTTGTCATTTTGGTCTGTATGATTTATTTTAGGTAGAATCTTGTCTATTCTAGGAGCTAGTATTGATGTAAATTATTTATAGTCAATATTTAGAACACTAATAGGATGAAAACTTCCACAATTGAGTTTATCTATCCCTTCCTTAGGGATAAATGAAATCATAGCTTCTTTCCAGGAGGGTGGAATTTTCTTTTCTTTTAAGATCCAGGTATACGTCTCCAATAGTATTGGGAGTAACTGCTCCTGCAGAGATTTGTACCACCTCGCTGTGAAACCGCTTGGGCCTGGTGACTTATTTTCTTTCAATCTGGAGATGGCGGCATTTAATTCCTCAGTTGTTATTTCTGATGCTAATTGTAGATTTTTTTTCTTCAGAAATAGAGGGTAAATCAAATTAGTCCAAGCATGAGTCAATGCGAGGAGTATTATCAATATGTTGCTGAGAAAAGAGCGTTTTATAAAACTTTTACAAGCTTTGTTGTATTTGTTCCAATATGTGATCAATTTTCCTAGATTCTGGTTTTCCTAGATTCTGGTATATCTTCGTTTTAGAAATATATATTTCTTTGTAGTTCCTGTGTGCTCATTTCCTCCATCTCAATCGTTATTTCTTTTATGTCTTGTTTCACTTCTTCATCCAAAGTATCACTGTGAACCCCTTGTAAATGTTTTAATTGTAGCTTTTGTCTTGTAAGTTTTTTCATCATTGAGGTAGTGGCAATAATTTTACACCTCATAACTGTTTTAAGTTATGCCAAAGGATATCTGGTGTCACTTCCTCATTGTCATTTAGGTCAAAAAGTCTGTTTATTTCTGCTATAAGATACTCATTGGTGTCTGGAATGTTCAATTTATTTGAATTCAATCTCCATAGTTTAGCAAAGTCACATGTGTTTTTTGGTGATGAAGCCTTTCCACGAGACCTTATGTGGCCTTGCCCAGGACACAATCTCTCCGGCAGGCAAAGAGTCTTAAATTACAGGCTGTCACGGGCAAGGCTGATTGTTGAGAATACCTTTTTGTATCCTATCTGCTCAGTGGCGTATGTAAAGAGGAGTCATTGGAATGAGCCCTGACAATGTGGATGCCTTTGTGAAGGCTACCTGTGTCCTGCACAACTTCCAGTTATAACATAAGTATTTTGAAGAATAGAGCACTTTTGTCAGGAATGGGATGGATGGTGACAGGACTTGGATCCGGGACAGGACTTGGATCCGGGACAGGACTAGGATCCGGGACAGGACTAGGATCCGGGACAGGACTAGGATCCGGGACAGGACTAGGATCTGGGACAGGACTAGGATCCGGGACAGGACTAGGATCTGGGACAGGACTAGGATCCGGGACAGGACTTGGATCCGGGACAGGACTTTGATCCGACGTCGGGACAGGACTTGGATCCGACCCCGGGACAGGACTTGCATCCGGGACCGGCGCTGCAACCTTAAAAAATAATAACAAATGTGTGATGAAATGGCAGGTAGATCCATTTGCAGCAGTTTATTAAGCCAGGTAGTTTAAACAGAGACCAGAGCCTACACGGACAACAGCAATACCGAAAGGGGTTAATTTCAAAACTTCACAAAGTAACAGAGGAGAGAGTAGTCTAATATAAAGGGGAGAAGACAATGTGCAGTTGATGATACTAAAGGTAATCAAAGTAATTAAGCAGGGCTACAGATAGGATGGTGGTGAAACCCTGGGTATGAGGAAGGGCCGTGACAAAATCCACTGCGATATGGAACCAAGGGGGTTGTGGTATCGGTAGAGGCTGTAAGAGGCCAGGCTGGTTTCAGGTGAGAAGACTTGACAGTGTTACAGGTGGAACACTGATGTACAAACTTGATCACGTCAGCTTGAAAGGAAGTCCACCAGAGCGATTAGAGAATAGCTGAGTGGTGGCCATGATACCTTGATGCCCTACGCTGCTAGTGCAATGAAACCATTGGAGGACACATAGTGCAGTTTGCCGGACTTTCCGGGGAGAGAGCATCCATGAGAGACCATATGCCTTGCCGTTCTCAGATCCTGGTCTGAAAGTGACTTTAAAGTTAAATCGGGAGAAAAAGAGGGACCAGAGAGCATTCAGACATTTGGCGGATTTGAGATACTCCAGAAGCTCTCGATGGCCCACATTGTAGTTGCGCTCTGCTGCATTGAGTTTACGAGAACTAAAGGGATAGATTTTAGCTTGATTACCATGACGTTGTGACAGGATTCCACACACCCCTGTGTAAGACACATTCACTTCCACATTAATCTCTTTCTCGGGATTTGGGTAATAATTAAGCGAGCTGCTCTTCTATTCATGGCCTAGGTCTCTGGCTGAGAAGATAGAAGGGTAAACACAACCGCGTGGAAGCATGGTTCCCGGTAGGAGCTCGATAGCACAATTTACATCATGATGTGGAGGTAAGTGGGAAGCACAGCCGTCATGAGACGGCGAACCGTCCCTCAGTGAGAGAGACGGAGAGCGTGACAGACTGTGACGGTCCCGCAAGCCAAAGGCTGACGGAGACACATCCGTATCCATATCCCCCGCGCCGCTCACGACAGCTGCTACTCGCGCCGTAGCGTCAGTGAACAAACTGCCGGAAGCAGACGCGGTGGTGAACGATTTCGTAAAGAAAAAAGCCACTTGCAATGAGGACATGACGACTGCGCGAGAGCGTCCTCGGAGTGCTGGAGACCCAAACACGCGAGGCAGATCTCGTGCTGATCTCCATCATTGATTTGCCGGTTGCACCCAAGAGAACAACGGCGTCCCATTACAGGACCACACGCTGTACCCACAGTTGGAATGTAAAAACCTTTGGGAATATTGCTGAAACGCACAGGGGAGTCCAAGACCATCCGCTGCAAGACATCATCACACCAGCAAGTTTTGTCGGTACCAGACACAACCATCTGGGTTCCGAAGAACAAAAGGTAAGGAATGATCTCTTCTATCCACTTTTATACCCGTCATCCGGGGCGGGGACATGAATTTACATTACATTTACATTTAGTCATTTAGCAGATGCTTTTATCCAAAGCGACTTACAATAGTCGAGGAGACAATGAAGCAGTAAATAGCCGATACAACAATAGGTGAACAAGTGCTACAACAATGCTACCGAGTTACACAGAGAGCGAAGTTACAAAATATATATATATTTTTTTTTGATAGAGTGAGTAGTTAGAAGAGAAGTGAGTTAGTGAGTTAGGTGTAGCCGGAAAAATTAGTTTTTAGGAGTTTTTTTAAAGCTAGAGACCGAGTCTGACAAGCGTGAAGCCAGAGGCAGATCGTTCCACCATCGAGGAACTGAAGCAGAGAACGTTCGAGAGAGAGATTTCTTACCCTTTTGAGATGGTACCACAAGTCTCAGCTCATTTGCGGAGCGCAGAGATCTTGAGGGCCTATATCTTTGCATTAGTGAGTTAAGGTAAGTGGGTGCTGAACCGGTGGTGGTCTTGTAGGCAATGAGAAGACATTTAAATTTAATCCGGGCTGCTACAGGAAGCCAATGCAGTTTTATGAAGAGAGGTGTACATGGGTCCATTTTGAATCATCTGCAGAGGTTTAGTTGTGCACATCGAGAGTCCGGCAAGCAGCGCATTGCAGTAGTCTAGCCTGGACAGGACCAAAGCTTGAACCAGGATTTGTGTGGAGTGTTCTGTGAGAAACTGTCTGATCTTCCTGATGTTGTAAAGCATGAATCTGCAGGATCTGACAGTCGCGGCAACATGATCTGTGAAGTTGAGCTGATCATCGATGATTATTCCCAAGTTTCTCGCAGACCTGGAGGGCACAATGGTTGATGCTCCTAGTTGGATCGAGAGATTGTGACGGGTCTTCGAGTCGGCAGGGATGACAAGAAGTTCCGTTTTCGCAAGGTTAAGTTGTAGGTGGTGTTGCTTCATCCAGAGGGAGATGTCGCTCAGACATGCTGAGACTCGGGTCAAAATCGTCTGATCTTCGGGATGAAACGCAAGGTGGAGTTGCGTGTCATCCGCATAACAGTGGTAGGAGAAGCCATGCTTACGAATGACTGATCCCAGTGATGTCATGTAGATCGAGAAGAGCAACGGTCCAAGAACCGAGCCCTGAGGTACACCGGTGTCAAGATGTTGCGGTTCTGAGACTTCACCTCCCCACGAAACCTTGAAGGATCTACCCGAGAGGTAGGATACAAACCATTGGAGAGTCTTGTCTGAGACGCCCATTTCCTTGAGAGTCGAAAGGAGAATACTGTGGTTAACGGTGCAAAAGCAGCGGATAAGTCTAGCAGGATGAGAACGGATGACATGGAGGCCGCCCTTGCCAGTCGTAGGTCTTCAACAACTGAGTGCAGAGCTGTCTCTGTAGAGTGTCCTTTCTTGAAGCCTGACTGGTTGCTGTCCAAGCGGTTGTGTAGAGTAAGATAGGCCGAGAGTTGATCTGAGACGACACGTTCCAGGCTCTTTCCGATGAATGGCAGTAGAGAGACTGGTCTGTAGTTCTCTAGAAGTGCGGAATTCAGCGAGGGTTTCTTCAACAGCGGGGTGATCTGGGCTTCTTTGAAAGCAGTAGGAAATGTGCCAGAGTTGAGCGATGAGTTGATGATGTGAGTAATTGCAGGAATGACCGAAGGAGAGATGTCTTGCAGGAGATGGGTGGGGATGGGGTCCAGCAAGCAGGTAGTCGGGTGATTCGACACAATGACTCTCGCAGCGTCGTTTTCAGTCAACGGAGAGACTGGTGGGAGGGAGGTGGTCAAAGGAGCCGGAATATGGTCCAGCGGTGGTGGAGCGGAGAACTGATTGCTGATAGCGGTGGTCTTCTTCACAAAGAAGGATGCAAAGTCATCAGCTGTTAGGTCCGACGTGGGATGAGGGATGGGAGGACAGAGTAGAGCAGAGAAGGTTTTAAAGAGAGCGCGAGAGTCAGTTGAGCTGTTTATTTTCGCCTGGTAGAACTGAGTCTTAGCGACCGAGACGTCCTCAGAGAAAGAAGAGAGAAGAGTTTGATAGAGAGAGAGTTCTGCAGGGTCATTAGATTTGCGCCATTTTCTTTCAGCTGCCCTGAGCTTGGTTCTGTGTTCCCGGAGGACATCAGAGAGCCAAGGTGTTGAAGGGTTGGCACGGGCTGGTCGAGATGTAAGCGGGCATAAATTGTCCTAACAGGATATTAGTGTAGAGCATAGGAGGTGAGTGGCATTGTCAGTGCTAAGTAGAGCAAACTGATCATAGAGGAAACAGCAGAGGATAGGGTGAGAGGAGAGAGCGTGCGTAGGTTATGCCTGAAGGTAACAAGAGAGGAAGGTGAAGGAGTGTCGGATGTTGTCACGTCGAGGTGAAGTGTGACGAGAAAATGATCGGATGTGTGCAGCGGTGTTACTTGAGTGTGATATGTGGAGCAGTAGCGTGTGCAGACAAGATCAAGTGTGTTACCGGACTTGTGGGTCGGCGACGTGGGCATGCGAGTGAGGTCATACGATGCAGTGTGGTTGTGTAGGTCAGTAGCTGAGGGTTTCTCCAGGTGGATGTTGAAGTCTCCTAGGATCACAAGAGGTGTCCCATCCTCCGGAAAAGATGACAGGAGAACATCAAACTCCTCTAGAAAATGTCCAAGCTGACCTGGGGGACGATATACTACCACAAAAATGATATTGAGTGGATGAGTTACAGAAACTATGTGTGACTCAAAAGAGGTGTTGCCACCCGAAGGTGCAAGTGTTTTAAATCTCCATCCAGTAGGAAGAAGTAGACCAGTCCCCCCCCCCTCTACCAGAAGAGCGTGGGGTGTGGGACAATGCATAGTTGGTAGAGAGGGCAGTCGGTGTTGTACTGTCTTCTGGTTTTATCCAGGTTTCAGCGAGTGCTAAAACAGAGAGACCAGAATGTTTAGCCATGGCAGGAATAAAGTCAGCTTTGTTGAATTGATTCATTCGCCAAATTAATTGGCCTTTTTAATAGGTTCAGACATAAACATGTTCTCAAGTACAACCCCAGTCAGTCTCACAACGTTGAGAGACTGACTGAAAGGGAACTTTCTTTATTTCAAAATGCTATGGATTTTGCAATAACTAATTTAAAGCATGTTTTAAAAGCAGTGTTTGGACATTTAAAAAATTAATTTTATATTGGAGACATTCTGTGTTAAATCTATGTGACTTCAGTATTGGCTGAATTCCATGCCATGACAAATCATGTTTCTTATCAAAATACTGTAATGTTGTGTAATAAGCATTGGAAAGTCCTAGAAGGAGAAAATTTGACAGTGTAATGAGGTGTATGAGCTGGTGTTTTGGTTGATACGTAATAGGAAAATTAGACGGTATTTACTTGATGTTGTGGGTGGATAAATCAAGATGGTGGGTTGATAATAAAAATATCGCTGGAATAACACATGGTAGTGTATGTTTTAATATTTAGTGTTAATTAGCAAATTCACTAAATATTAATCTACAAATTCATTCAAATCAGTTTTCCAAGTAATGTCTGTGTGTAATCGTAAACCCAACTTGTCCTCTATTACATTTGAGAGGGCACATTATTCAAAATACACAACATTTACATTAGTCACATGCCTTTCTTTATTTACTAATGTTTGTAAATGAGTATATTTGTCTCTTTATAATTGTCATAAATCCTCTGGGTGTTTGTTGACTTGTTTGTTTGTTTTGTTCTTTTTTCCCAAGTGTGGTGGTCGATATTCTCATACTATCTGTTCTAAATAGCGTATAAAGAATTAGTATGTCACATATTATAATATATAGAAATTAATATTCTAATATTCACAATGTAGTGTGGGACGATCACTTTAACTGTCATATTTTTCTCGTTTGTGATGTCATGAATACACATTTCTTCATCTGTTGATCTGTGACAATGTCAGAAATGAATGAGTTGTAAATCCAGGAATCTTTTTCCTGACCTTTGAATAACCAAATAACATTCTTTAGATTAAAGCAGGTGAAAGCCAAAAATGTGTATCAGCTGTGATAAAAATAACACGTTTATTCTCAAGAAAAGACAACACACAATATTTAACTTTTGTCGTCCCTTTCATTTCATAATGAACATAAAATGTTTTGAAATCGAACACAAGCTCGAAAACAAAATCGAACACGAGCTCGAAAACAAAATCACGAGCTGCAAGACATGCAAAAATGAGATGATTGTCAGGTTTATTTGACTGATCACAAGTATCTTTCATTTGTTTGTTGTGTTGTGATTGGTGTTTGTTAGTGTCACTCTATTGTTATTGGTTGTTTGTGAGTTTAAGTAAGAGAGAGTCGGTGTCATCATGCACAGTTCTATCTTCATCTTCACAAAACCTCTTCAGTGGATAAAGATGAAGACTACACTCACTGTTCTCCTCATCATCAATCTCTATGGACTCGTCTGCTGTGTCATGAAACAACATTACATCATAAATCAGCAGAAGACATGGGATGATGCATCACAGTACTGCAGAACCAACTACTATGACCTGTCCACCTTCATCGATCAGACAGAAGAACAGCAGATTCTACAAGATGCAGTCAGTCAAACGTCTGATGCCTGGATTGGACTCTACAAAAGACCTGAAGGCTGGACATGGGTAACAGGAGAAACTGTTACTTATATTAGTTGGGAGATTGGAGAACCGAATGGTGGTAACTGTGCTAGGTTACACAGAGACACTAAGAAAATTCGTGATATTGAATGCTCTACTATTTTCACCTTCTTCTGTATGAATGTTTTTGAGTTTGTTGTGGTTCAGCAGTCTGAGAGCTGGGAGGGAGCTCTGGAATACTGCAGACATCATCATGATGATCTGGCATCTCTGAGCTCAGACAGAAAAATGAATTATGCTCTCAGTAAAATCCCAGAAGCTCAAACTCAATATGTGTGGATTGGTCTCCGCTTTCTAGCAGGTGAATGGATCTGGATCAGTGGAGATGATCTTCAGTATGAGGTCTGGTCTTCATCTGGAAAGCCTCAATGTCCTGCCCAAAACCAACGCTGTGGAGCTCTGGACAAGATTACAAAGACCTGGACCAACAGAGACTGTGAGGAGAAACTCAACTTCTTGTGTTTTGAACAACTACAGTAGAAGATCATGTATCAACTGTCTGGCATACAGTAAACCCAGTTTAATAACTGAATCAACATATTTGTCTTTTTACCAGATGTTAATGTTGTAATGTTTTAAACAAAAAATATTTTCAAATGTTGGCTATATAACAGTAAACTCTGGTGACAATAACTTTGTTTTTATTGTAAATGTTTAAATGCGTTTGCCATTAACTCTAAGCCAAATATTCATGTCAGTTGTTTCTATTGCCTGTTACATATAAACAAATAAATGTATACATTTTAAAAAGGTGTATAATGTGTTCCTGTCGTTTTCTACACTGTAGTGACAGATTCCAGTCAGAATGCATTTGTTCTGTCCTCATTGGGTCACGTTTACCAAACACATTACAGAAAACTGAGCGTATATTGTTTTCATGCATTTTATAACAATAAAATTTAATATTATGATTCCACATCACTTTTAGAGTTTGAGTTTACACGTTCAATATCTCTATACAAAAGCATAAGAGTAGAAAGATATATTGTGTAGAATTCATTTAACAAAAAGGTCCTTGATTCTGTGTTAAGTGTAACACTTGAGAGCATCGCATGTGCTGTCACATTGTGTCGCATGTTGCTGTTGTTGTTTCTGTTTCTGGAACTACATTGTTTCATGGAGCAGTTTGACCCTAAACATAAAAATGTATGACATATATTGCTCAGAAGTTGTGTGTGTAGTTATTTTCTCATCATTATCTCACCTAATATTTTAGATTTAACATTAACACAAAACATAACCTTCTCCTCATTAGAATCTAAATCATAACTTTTTTGACATGCATTATTTATTGTTTTTGTTGCTTTTCTGTCTCTTACTGTTGAAATAAACCTAAACTTAGAGATAAATCACACCAAAGAGCTTTCTGTAGTTGCAAGCTCCAGGCGACGCACATTTTTAACGCCCACATTGGCTTTAATCGGGTCATCTTTCTTTTAAAGGGATTATTTTAATCAGGCTGCAAAGTTTATATAAGTTCACTTTGATTGCGAAAAGGAAATATTCATTGCTATTCAAATGAAATGTGTGAGAACTGAATGTAAACCAACAATAAATGAATAAATGTAGAAAAGTGTACAATTGTTTTTTGCTGCACTTTACAGACTGCTGTCTTTTGTTTTTTCCTTTCTGCATATGTTTTAAGAAATTAATAAAAAAATGAACTGCATTTTCCAGCTTGTGAGTGTTTTCTCTTTACATTCTGTTGTACATTCAGTGTGTCAATAACGGATTTATTTCAGTGTATGTTGAATGATTCAACAGTAAGAAGTTCGTTTTAACAGCTGTCTCCGGGAATCCTTTCAGATATTTCGAATGAAGTCATTTTAACATATGTGATTCTGCATACTTCATTATGTCATTACATTTTAGATGTGGTGAACTGGAAGCATTTCTTACTACAATATTATGAACCGGCATCCATGGCTTCCTAATCAGTAGCCATGGATGAACAAGGAGGTTGGACTTCTCCTGAAAGCCGAAACACTGCCTTCAGGTCAGATGACGCTCAGGCTTACAGTTCTCTCAGGGCTAACCTGAAAAAGGGCATCAAGAAGGCCAAATACTGTTACAAGCTGAAGGTAGAGGAACACTTTTCCAACTCTGACCCCCGACGCATGTGGCAGGACATCCATTCCATCAGTGACTACAAGTCCAGCAACTCCACTACAACGATCATGGCATGTCCTCCCTCTACGAGCTAAATAACATTTATGCTCGCTTCAACAGCGCTCACAGCACTCACACACTTGGACAATAACAACACTTATGTGCCGATCTTGTTTGTTGACTTAAGTTCAGCATTTAACACCGTTATCCCCTCCAAGCTGACCACCTCTGACACCCCTCTACTCACACAGACTCCTCTCCCTCTTCAACAATACATCTGAATGATTTCAACAATCAAAAACAGTAAACTAGTTATAACCTGCACTACTGTCTGTTCACTCCGAAACATTGAATCGATTTGCACACTGTAATATTCCAATGCACTATACCATCCACAGCAATACTGTAAATTACGTTCATATGTTCATAGATATGTCTATAGTGCACATACACTTTTACATAATCCATTTGTATAGTACACCTACTGTATTTGTATATCATGCTTAGTATTTTAAATCTGTAAATGATGTCCATAATAGTAATCTATTCTGTATAATTATTGTACATGTTACATATATTTTCTGTACCTAATGCTTATTGCACTTCTAGTTAGACATTAGCTGCATTTTGTTCCCTTGTAACTTACATGTTCAGTGACAATAAAGTTTAATCTAATTTAATCTAATCTGATGTACAGCATCTTAGAATACTGATCCTTTTTAGGTCCTGTCCCTCAGGGTTCAGAGGAGTGGCATGTATAAACATTGCAGCCGGATAAAAAAAATCACTTTTAAAAAGATGCCAGACAAACTTTGATTTTCATTTATTCTTTAATGAATTAAATAATAATTACATACAAAATTAGAAAATGTAATGACAAATAACAAACAAAAAATTGTTTCCAAGGGGAGGAATTTATACAACTTCCTAAACAATATAAAAGTTATACATATACATATACATATACATATACATACAAATTTCCATATACAAATCCAAAACATTTTTTTAAATTCACAACATTTCTTATTTACAGAGTCTCGAGTGCTGTTGATTTAAATACATATTTCAGTCAGCAAAACCATAATGTTGTATTTTATAAGTAAATTTACAGTTATGAAATTTGAAATTTGGTCGATACTATGAGCTGAAAATTAGGCGTCTTAGATAGAATGTAATAAATAAAATAAAAGAACTGTCAATAAGGTCAATAAAGCAAAAAAGATTCAGTTTTCCATAAGAGTGCACAAGGTCTTGACATGATATTTTCCCTAATACATACTTTGACCTCACATCAAAATGTAACTGAGTTTTTACAGTGCCAAAATAAGCCCAAGACAGTTTCCCTGTATTTGTTACAAAAGACACAATTTACATTTATTTATTAATTTGGCAAATGAATTAATTCAAGTCCCAGCCCGTGATGACGGGTATAAAAGGAGACAGAAGAAATCATTCCTTACCTTTTGTTCTGAGGAACCTGGAGGCCTCTCCTGGTCACTGCAGCAGCAGCCGAGTGTCACAACGTCTCGTTCCCCCCTTTAGGGAACTGAGGTTACCATACGTAACTGGAGACGTTCCCTATCAGTTGGTCTCTCAACGTTGTGAATGATGGGGTACCTATATAATCACGCCATGACGCCCCGGCTACGTCAAGACCATAGTGGAGCGAAGCTGACAGGCCCTGGGCGTGCCATGAATCATTCTACTCAAGTCAGGACCTTCCAGTGGCAACGGTAAGATGTCATCAGAGCTTCCTCCGGGAAGCTTAGAGACTCATACCGATGACAGAATACATCGAACGGGTCCGCCCAGAAAGGGGATCCACTTCGCACGGGCACATGATACCGGTGGGAAAATTCTGAAATCCTGGCCTAGAAGGCAAAGCCACTCCGCTTGGCTGGCTACTGAAGGAAGTGCTTAGTGAAGGATATGGTGCCTATACTCACCCTTGAGGGGAAAGAAGGGACGCTAAAAGAGTGCACTTGCTCACCTATGTAGGGGAGACGGCGCTTTCGCAGGCGCACACCCACTGGTCTCAGACTTTAGCCCCTAAGACTGGAGCAGAGACCGGCTCCACCCGCAGGCTATAGAATCTTGCAAAGGTGGTGGGCGTAGCCCTGCCCGCAGCTTGGCATATGTCTTCCAGAGAGGCGCCCTGTACCAGCGCCCACGAGGAGGCTACACCCCGAGTGGAGTGAGCTCTCACTGCCAATGGACAAAGGCGGTTCTGAGATCAATATGCAGTCTTAATGGCGTTTACGATCCAGTGCGCCAGTCTCTGTCTGGAGACAGCCTTCCCCTTCTGCTGACCTCTGTAACAGACATATAGCTGCTCAGAGTTCCTAAAACTCTGCGTGCGGTCCACAACACGGAGGAGGCTTGGTCTTCCTCCCCTGTAGGGAGTGCCTGCAGGTTCACCACCTGATCCCTGAATATTAGGAGAAACCCTCCCTGTACTCCCAGCCCTGTGGCTAGAGTCATGAAGGACACAACATTTGGTTCCCTCCAACAGGAAACGGGGGTAACATCAATAACCTAGATGTTCCCCTTTTTGTCTCCTGAAGCTCGGCAGATGTCTACCAGAAATGCACAGTAAGCCAGTTCCCAAGAGGAGTCTGAACCCCGTGGAGTGAGCACTCACTGCAAACAGGCAGGTCAGGTTCTGGTATCGGTAAGCCATGATAATAGCACAAATGATCAGTGCTTCAGTCTCTTTTTGGAGATAGCCCTCCCTCGTGCTGAAGTCCATAACAGATAAAAATCTGCTTAGTACTTCTGCGTCAGGCCAAAGAGGATGGTACCTTTTGTGCCGAGGAACCAAGGTGACCTCCCTAAGGAGCAGCAGCGGCAGGCAAGTGTTGTGGGATTCGTAACTGCAGACGCCGCCTTTCAGTCTATCTCTCAACATTGTGTTGAGACTGAATGGGGTTTCTGTATAATCACGCCACCATACGCAAGGCATGACCTTCCAGTGGGACTTATGGGAGACACTTGTATGGTATCCACAGAGCTTCCTCCCAAACAGTTAAATTTTCACCCTGTGCAATCAATGTGTGCAATAAATAACTTTTCGTCAGCCTTTTTGTATATAGAACCTAAAAAATTTGTAAATTTGTATATTTAAAACACCAGTAAATATCTTATAGCATCCGTGTATACATGTTATACATGCTACAGAGCAACTAATTTGTGCTACACTTTTTGTGTGTTTAACATAAATATAGTTATTTTTCGTTTCCTATTAAACTTGTCTTGTGACGTTACATTTGAGTACCGGTAGCTCTTTAACCAAGAGGAAATCTTGGTGTGTGTGATTCCTGGTGGGTCTACCGATGTTTTCAGCCAGTTCTTTTATTGCCAGGTCGAATTATCATCAATCGTTCCCCCAAGTGGGAAAATATACTTTTATTCGTAAGACTTTTCTTCTGAAATATGAGTGTAACAGTGTACCCCACAATGTACAACTTAAATTTGGAGGTAGTGTGAATACGCAATTTTGAAATATAAATTAAAACTTTATTTAGACTTCCAAAATGTCAATTATTCAAGCCCAGTAATATAATTAAACATGAGAATGTCTTAAACAGAACAATGTCTTAAATAAAAAAAAAAAAATATGTATATAAAGTTTACAAAAAAATACCTTCCTTTATAAAATTGTCAATTTCAACATAACCATACACCTGCACTATAGAGAGCATCCTGATGAGCTGCATCAATGTATAGTTCAGAAACAGCACTGCTGGCATCTATAAAGCTCTGAAAACAGTTGTGCGAACTGCCAGCCACGTTGTCGGAAGTGAGCTTCTACACAAGGAGGTGCATTACAAAATCCTGGAAGATCATCAGGGACTCCAGCCACCCACCTCACAGACTGCTCTCTATGCTGCCCTCAGGAAGACGTCTCCACAGCATCCGCTCCCGCACGAGTCGACTGAGGGATTGCTTTTTCCCTCAGGCTATACGACTTATGAACAGTCAGAACTGATACACCCACAGCACACTCCCGTATACGACATGCCACACACTGCACTGTAACTCTAACAGTTTAAAACTGGACTATACATACACACTGCACTTTATACAACAGTCTACACATTACCACTGTACATCATCCAATACACCGTATGACTTTACTGTATTCAGCTCATGTTCACTCTGCTGCACCTTTGCATATTTTTATGCACATCCTTGTTTACATAATGCAGAACGTGTACACTCTGTGTTTAGGGTGTGATGTGTAGTGCTAAATGTTTGTATGTACATATTGTGTATAATGTTTAGTGTTCACCTGTAGGTATGTGCAATAGTACACTGTGTAGTGATAATATGTATGTGCATATTGCACATTTCATCTGTTGAAGTCTGTATTACATGTTATATGTTAACTGCCAGTTCCCAAGAATGTCCCTCAGCAAGGCACAGGTGCTGTGATAATGTGACAATTAAAATGACTTTGACTTTAATAATGGAACTGAACAGTTTGGAAAGGTAACTGCTTACAGTAATACCCCTGCAGTTCCCTTTTCTGTCTGGTCTCTCAATGTTACATCAAAGAAGACAGTACAAGGTTTGAACTTGAGATTCTATCAACTCAGAACTTGAATTTGAAAGGCAAATGAAATTGGCAAATGAAATTTGCATGTAATGCCCTGCCCTGCGGTCATTAATTACCTTTTGTTCTTCAGATCGTGCTCTACAACGCATTGCAGGGGACTGTCCCTCTTAAGTGGCTGTTCGATTCAGCAGAAGCCAAAAATCTTCATTAAAAGAGCAAATCATATTTTCCCAAAAGACACATCACTGTACCCTGGGAGGTGGTCGTTTGGGTCTCTTACACCCTGAGGTGACCATTTGTCTCAAGGAGAGGGCACGATATTGCACCCATGACCAGACCACAACTCTTCTCGTCCTGGTGTTATTCGCACGGTGGGGATCCTAGGAGATGTGCGATCAGTGCTATTCTATTCTTTCACACAGAGAGACAGAGACCGGAAAGTAACCTATCACCCTCTATGCACCAGGTTTATGTAGCAATTATTGCCACTCACGATGAGCTAGTGGGCGAGAGGTCTCTTGGAAGGCTGGACCTGGTGATGTGCCTGCGTTCCTTAAACAATCAAATAAAGTCTTAAATACCGTAGTCTTTGTGTAAACAAATAGAACACCAAATGGCACCACCCTCTGTAATCAAGAGATGGACACACCACCTGGGGTGTAGATTATGTTAAAAGTTGCTACAACATAATTACCTTTAATCTTGGAATTACAAAAGCAAGACACTTTTACCCATCGCACCATGACCTTCCAAATGATACCCAGCATGAAAATCAATCTATGCAAGTCACAGACTTGTCATATGTAAAGACATAAAGGTTTCTCACATTCCTGGTGATTGGAGTCTAAAGAGAAGGAGATGAGGAGATAATGGGAAGAGTTGATGTCAGTTCCCGGGAGAGGGACAGGATTCAATTCCTCAGGAGGAAGCACCAAATGAGTATATATCTTTTTTTGAGCCAGTGGGTTGGGTGTGGACTGAAGAGTTGAGTTTTTAGGCATCTTTTAAAGATAGACACCGAGTCTGCCAAGCGTGATGTAAGAGGCAGATCGTTCCGCCATCAAGGAACCGATGCAGAGAAGGTTCAAGAGTGCGATTTCTTAACCTTTTGAGATGGCACCACCAGACGTTTTGAAGATCTGGCTTGGCGTACACCAGCGAAGTTAACTTCTCCCCTCTTCAGCTAGGTCCGGGCTTTCTTTAATCCTCTCTGCTCCCCCTTTTGGGTGAGTATAGGCCCGATATCCATCACCAAGCGGACCCGCATAATGAATTTCCTCGCTGATGATTCACCTGTCAGATGATTCTGTGACATTCCTCTCACGTGGGGCTACCTGTTTTGGTAAGTAAGCATACTATTATCCCATAAGTTCTTCCCTGTTGGTGAGACCATGTGGTAATCCCCCACATATCAAGTTCCCTATGGCGGGATGTGGCTTTGACCACACTCCCATCTTGAAGGGGCAATGTTTCCTAGTGTTGTTCATGGTTCTCACTGTCGAAATTACAAGGCCACCACCTGGGATGATCAGTGGTAAGATCTCTCACCTTTCTTCAAATGTCTGATGACATCTTACCATACCCCACTCGATGTAAGTGTAGCTCCGCTGGAGATTGTGACATGGTCCAGTGCTGTGTCGTGTTACATAAAACTCCATACTGTCGTCTTCAACACATGTTATTAGAATTGTACTTTTAAAATCGACTTGGTTAGATTTTAATGTAAAAAACTAAAACATTTAGAATAGCGTCTTTTAATTTGGGATTACTATATTTTAATATTTCATTATCTACCTGGTCCACAACATTTTTATTTTTAAGGAATTTGATATTTTCTTTTAGTTTAAAAAGAACACTTCTACTCACATAACTTTTTGATATAGCACTTGTACTGTTCCTTAGCTCTGGGCCTCAAGTATTTTATACATCTCTGATTGACCGAAGTGTTGAGCAAGGCACCTTACCCCCCTTTGCTCTCCAATGATAGTTGTCTATTCCAGGGTATTTTGCTTTTTGTGTGCCAAATGAATCAAAGTTAATAATATAATAATACTTGTGTCACTCTTCTTTTAATTTTTTTGTGTCTGTTTGTGTGTGCTGTGAACTTGGCTTTAATATTTTTAATATTTTTAATATTAAAAATATTAAAGAAATATTAAATATTTTTAATATTTCTTTAATACAGCTACTTTAAAACAATGAAAATAGTAAAAGGCATTACATTAAATAAGTTGACTTGACTTGAATATCGATAAAATTGTCCTATCTTCCCACTTCTCAGCTTGAAGATGTCATAACATTTATAAGCAAACACTCTTGGTTTTTCTATGATAACCCTATGCTTGCAACAGCGTACATCTATCAAGATTGAAGGAATGAAGAAGGAGGTTGAATACCTTTTAGAACATGGACTTGCAGTGCCCAGCAGAAGTCTATAGAGTTTACCTGTCTACTCGTGCCATAGCCTGATTTCAGTTTTTGGTTCTTCATGGACTACCGAAGCTAACGCCTTCACTAAACGTGACTCGTTCCTGTTACCTAGATTAGATGGGTGTATTGATAGATTTGGTTCCTCCTCCAATCTGCAATTTCTTAAAAGGTTGTTGGCAGGTACAATTAAATGCACATGCTTCTGAAATCTCTGCTCTCGCTACTCTGGATAACTTCTTACAGAATACACTGTCACTGATGCATTTAGGAATGCATAAAGCTATGGCTAGAGGGTTGTGTCAGGCTTAACGAATTGCAAGGCTCATCTAGATGAATTTTATGTTTCTTGCGCCACTTGGACTAGTCATGTTCAAATGTATCATTAGGTGTTTTCACTTTAAAGGGAAGCGAGATTAACTATTTGTCTGGTTAAATGTGAATTTCTGATAGCACCCCTATCATCAAAGATAATTAACAATAGCTGTTTTAGTCACAATCACAGGAACATGAAATATTATGGGTGGAAGTGGGTTACCATAGCAACGGGCTGATGTGAACATGCCTGCTGAAATGGAAGATTTAAATACTCTGCCTATTACGTAAGCCCTTCAACAAGGATAAACAGAAATCAGTGAGCTTGGCTGATCTGGCCTGCCAGAACTAACGCTATCACCTTCATTTGGTGAAACCGAGTATCCCCGCTTTCGGACTGGTTAAGACTGTAAAGATATAAGGGCTTTTTTCAAATACCTTTTCTAAAGCCCAACAGCACTATAGCACAAGTGAATAGGTTCCTTTATCTTCCCTACCTTGCCTTAGCATTTCAAAGTATATGTCCAGACCGGCACTTTAATCTTACCATACGCTACAAAAATGGTACTGAAAATATTCTCGCTGATGAAAGGCTTGGACTTTGGTCAGGATCCAAATTGTGGTGACATAATAACCTGTGTGGTCACATAATAACATGACCACACAAAGACTAACCGGAGATGTTTTAAGGATGTACCATATTTGCTGGGTTTCATGCCAAGTTTTAAACCCTGTTGGCTGCTGATCAAACAAAAACTAATCCACGTGATCACTGACACTTAGTGGGATGTTCAAGGCCATTAGAACCAAGCATACATTTTCGAATGTGGTCTCGTGTGAAAGGCAGATTAGCCAACATATATGAAATTTAAATTTGTCCACATTTTGCTTAAAAACAAATTCACAGCACCAGAATCCAAGGAAAGAAAGTTGGGTTTGCATGGGAAATTATTCAAATATTCCTTTGTAGACAGACAGACATGCGAGCCAATGTTATTTTGACTTTAAGTTTTGTTTTTAAAGACCACAAAGTTGTGTGTTGTTTTGTTACTCTTTTAAACTTTAACAATGAAATTGAAACACCATCTTATGAAACCGCGTTTATTGAAACGAGAACCATCAGGAGAGCTGTCTTCATTGTGAGCTGAGAAGAGCATGAAAAACAGATACTCGACATGGATCAACGTGCAGAAGTTGTTAAAAGACGCATGGTGTAGTATATCTGTACTTTATACACTCCCATACTACTGCACAACATATTTTTCTAAATCTGGATCAGTTCTTTGTTCCATGGATCCAAGACTTTTCAAGTGCAATTCTCTAAGAAAAGAAGAAGAGCAGAAGAGCATTATTTGCAAAAGCTCTTGTTGTTAGAAACATGTACAGATTGTGTTTCTTTGTTTTGGTTACATTTGACTTCCATAGTAGTCTTTTGTCTTACTATGGCAGTGTTAAACCGCAGATTTCTTGGATACAAACATTATAATATCTTCTTTTTTCAAGTTTGTCTCCAAGTCATTTTAAGTCACCATTGACTGTCTGCATGAAAGAAACTCTCCAATCTGAATATTTATCTATGTGTTATAGATTGCAATGGTTTATCTTATTGAGTTCTTGGATCCCAAAATTATCAAGACCACATACAGTTAATCGGAATTTTTTACCATGTTGTCCATTCATAAAGACTGAACGTCTGAGGCACTGAGCTGATCGAGCTTTGACAAAACAGTAGGCCAGAATCTTAACAGAATTTTAATCCGTTTTAAAATCAGGTTAAATGCTTTTGTACCCATCCTGCAAACTTAGTCAAAACGAAAACATATACAACAGAATATAGGTTTTATTAATAAGTAATCAGTAAAGAAAATTATACAAATATAATTGTATTAAATAGTAATACAAATGAGACATAAAAAAGGAATGTACTTTAAGTGTCAGAAATTCATGATCAATAGAAAATACACACGGACACAAATTTTGATTTTAAGAATTCAGTTCTTGTCATCGATCATACTTGATGACTCCCCTCATTTACTGTCTACTAAAATATAACTGTCAATGATTAAAAAATGTATCATAAAACATTTGGCAAATACAACTGTTTATTTATTTCCTCGCTTGTAGTCTTCAGAACTACATCTATTTCATTGGCCTGGCCTATGAAATATTTGATATCATAGTATTTTGTGTTATTGTATTTATTACAACTTTACATTGTCACTGTGTGTAGAGTATTGATATCTTATTATAAATTTATATGAGTTTGTTCTCATAGTATTATGACATTATTAAAATGTTCCTTTTTATTTACCTTGTTTCAGACAGGGTAAGTACATTTGGCAGATCATGGTTCTGTGTGGTTGTAATTGTTTATTTGAATCGAAAGCTATCTTTAAAAAGAATATAAGTTACAAAGACATATTTTTTCATCTGCTGATCTGTGATATGTGAAAAATTACTTGTAAATCCAAACATTTTTTTCTTCTTCTTTGTACTAACTATGATTATAAATGATTAATTGGTTCTTGATTCATATTGGTTGAGATGCATTGTTATAAACAATAGATATATAACCGATGATCACATTACAAAGCCCATGTATAACCTTTTTGAGTAATTTCATGACATAATTGCTTTATAAATGCAATAATCCATGTGAAGCGGGGTTACAAGTGTGTTTTATAATAGATAATGGGGTAACAGGACCCTTAACTGGTATAAATACACTTGAACCCACTGCTTCTTGGGGCATATTATTTTACTAGCTCCCAACGAAAAGCATTTTCGAAAAGAAAATAGATAACATATCACAGAAAAGAAAATAGATAACATATCACATGTTGAAAGTGAGACATTTTTAAATGTCTTGCCAAATATGGGCTTATTAGGATTTTATGAGAGCTACATTTTCCAAAATTGAGGAACTTGTCTCCTCAGTCCCAATATGATCACAGACTGTTATAAAAGAAGTGAGGATACCACGCAGTGGTAAATATGGCCTTGTCCCAACTTTTTGAGATGTGTTGATGCCATTAAATTAAAAATCTATTTATTTTCCTCTTAAAATTATACATTTGATATGTCATCTATGTTGTAATTTGAATGAAGTGTGGAAATTTGAAACTTTTACATTGTTGCATTTCATTTTTATTCACAGTTTGTACAGTGTTCCAACATTTTTGGAATCGGTTTGTAAATAGATAAATGTTAAAGGATATAGTTAAGAATTAAAATTCAATTATCTGTGCTGAATGAAATTGGAAACATTAAAATTATGGATAAAATTGATTTATTATTTGGTAAATTGTCAAGTTTATTTTATTGATCACATCTAGTCAGAGGAAAACTGGCTCCCCAACTGCGCCTAGCTTTCCCCCGAGCCACTAGATCCAGGGTATGCCCATATCAGCAGGACATTGCATTAAGCCGGAGTGTGCGTATCCGGATCTGATGGTCTGTCCGGAACTAGAAAAGCCCTCTACGGCTCTCAACCAAAGCGAAAACCAGGACAAGTACACCCCGGATATAAATCCCTTGCAAAGACCTTGCCTTTGACGATCATTGAGATAAGACCACATTTACATTTACATTACATTTAGTCATTTAGCAGACGCTTTTATCCAAAGCGACTTACAATAGTCGAGGAGACAATGAAGCGGTAAATAGCCGATACAACAATAGGTGAACAAGTGCTACAACAATGCTACCGAGTTACACAGAGAGAGAAGTTACAAAAGAATGTATTTTATTTTTATTTTTTTTTATTTACATTTACATTTACATTTAGGCATTTAGCAGACGCTTTGATCCAAAGCGACTTACAGTCCCACAGCACACAGACCACAGCACACAGATGTTTCTTCTCCATTCTGCTGCAGCTTGGACTTGAACTGCTGGATTCGTCCAACTGAGCCTGGTTTCTCCCAAGGTTTGTTCTCCATTCTGTCACCGATGGAGTTTTGGTTCCTTGCCGCTGTCGCCTCTGGCTTGTTTAGTTGGGGTAACTTCATTCACAGCGATATCATTGACTTGATTTAATATGAACCAACAGACACTATTTAAAGTAAACAAAGAGGACATCTACGAATTGAAAATTAATGCAAAGACACTTTTTTAAACTGAACATAGATGACTTCTCCGAATTTAATAATGAACTGCTTTTAACTATCATTTTGCATTATAGACACATTATGGACATATTACTAACCAATGTTGTTCATCTGCTTTGATGCAATGTATTTTTTCTAAAGTGGTATGTAAATAAAGGTGACATTTACATTGACATTCATCTGTCATTTGTTTGTTGTGTTGTGATTGGTGTGTGTTAGTGTCACTCTTTTGTTATTGGTTGTTTGTGAGTTTAAGTAAGAAAGAGTCAGTGTCATCATGCACAGTTCTATCTTCATCTTCACAAAACCTCTTCAGTGGATAAAGATGAAGACTACACTCACTGTTCTCCTCATCATCAATCTCTATGGACTCGTCTCATGTGCCAGGAAACATCATTACTTTATAAATCAGCAGAAGACATGGGAAGCAGCAGATTTATACTGCAGAAACTACTATCATGGCCTGTCCACCTTCATCAATGAGATTGAAGAACAACAGTTTTTACAAGACGCAGTTGGTCTAACATCTGATTCCTGGGTTGGAATGTTCAGGATATCTGGAGGTTGGCAGTGGACAACAGATGAAATTGCAACACGAATCAGCTGGGATGATGGGGAGCCAGGCAGCACCAGCAACTGTGTCAAACTAAACCAAGACTGTAGGAAACTTCATGATTATCCATGCATTTATACTTTCACTTTCTTCTGTATGAATGTTTTTGAGTTTTTTGTGGTTCAGCAGTCTGAGAGCTGGGAGGGAGCTCTAGAATACTGCAGACATCATCATGATGATCTGGCATCTCTGAGCTCAGACAGAAGAATGAATTATGCTCTCAGTAAAATCCCAGAAGCTCAAACTCAATATGTGTGGATTGGTCTACGCTTTCTAGCAGGTGAATGGATCTGGATCAATGGAGATGATCTTCAGTATGAGGTCTGGTCTTCACCTGGAAAGCCTCAATGTCCTGCCCAAAACCAACGCTGTGGAGCTCTGGAGAAGATTACAAAGACCTGGACAAACAGAGACTGTGAAGAGAAGCTTAACTTTCTGTGTTTTGTTTGATTGGAAGATCATGTGTCAACCGTCTTAGATACTGTTAACCCAGTTTATGTTAGTCAAAATTATATTTGTCTTAGTTCCAGATCTTGATTCTTTGATAAGTCTTTAAGTCTTGAGTAAGTCTTGTGTTAAGATTGTATATCAATTTATAGATACACATGCATCCAAACAATGTAGAGGAAGTTTGAATTTGAACTCTTGGGTGAGATATTTGACTGAAGGTTGAGGAGACACTGCAGTTTCCCCTGTGTACAGTCTTTTTGAGGGATAATGTTTAAAAACTGGTGTTGATGTAGTAAGATGAGATCATTTATCTCCTCATGATTATTTCTTTAGGTAATAAAAGGCTGAACTGTGGACCTTAACTCATCAATAACTTAACTGTGATGTATAATGTATTAACAGGATTCATCACTGAATAGTGTGTGCTTTATTTTTCTGAAAAGTTGTTCATTACTTAAAACTAACATTGCTCACAACCACTTTTTTACTAACATCCGTTTGTCCAATTTGTAGTCAGTTTTCAACTTTAAACACAATCACACACTTACCTTTTCTTTGACAACTTCCTGTCTCATATCATCTCAATGTCTTTATAGACTCCTAAACACTAAGACATATCTAAATATATCTGCAACTCTATTTGATCTTTATTATGATGAAAGCCTTCCTGTCTTTTTGTTGTGTATGTTTGTGATTTTTTAAGAGCTCCTGCAACCGCAACAAATTCATTGCGTGAGTGAGCACACGAGGTCTATAAACCTGACTCTGATTTTGTTCCATTAAAGTTTTGTCTAATCCCCATCTGTACCTGCACTTGATTTCTCTTCACATTACACTCCCTGACACAATTTATACTATGGTGCACAGTAAAATCAGCAATGTGGAAAATTCTGTGTTAAATATGATTAAGTGATCAAAAGGGTTAACATTTAGTCAATTGTAGTGTAGTTGAAGGGGTACTCTGAGGTGTAATTTGATTTTAACACTTAAAGTGTAAAAAGCCTGCCAAATCATCTAAACTCCTCCCCAATTACCAATCTGAGGGAAGAGGGAAACGAAGAGGTCATTTTCTTGGTGCAAGATGGAAGGTGAGTTATTGTTTTACTTATGTCTTCTTTATATAATTGAATATAAATTGTGCCAAATATGGCATGTTATTGTCTTACATGTGCCCTGGTGAGTGAAATTCTTAGGAGCTTGCTCCAAAAACAGCGCAGTACAGGTAACATGTAACATGTAACATATAGTACAGACCACATAAGACAGTGTGCAATATGCACATACATATAATCAGTACACACAGTGTACTATAGACAAACACAGTCGAAACATTCAACACAGTGTGTACATACGTACATTTAGCACCGGAAAAACATTAAACACTAAACACAGAGTCTGCACGTTCTGCATAATGTAAACAAGATGTGCATAAAGATTGTAAGGTGCAGCAGAGTGGACGTAGTCCTAATAGAGTTAGTAGTTGTGCATAGGATGAAAGTAGACTGTTGTATAAGGTGCAGTTTGTAAATATAGTCCAGTGTTAAACTTTGGAGTTAAAGTGCAGTGTGTGACATATTGTGTGTGGGGTGTATCAGTTCTGATTGTTCATGAGTCGGATAGCCTGAGGGAAAAAGCTATCCCTCAGTCGACTCATGCGGGAGCGGATGCTGCGGAGACGTCTTCCTGAGGGCAATATAGAGGGCAGTCTTTGAGATGGGTGGCTGGAATCCCTGATGATCTTACAGGATTTTCTTAAGCACCACCTGGTGTAGATGTCCTGGAGGGAGGGAAGCTCACCTCCGACAATGTGGCTGGCAGTTCGCACGACCCTTTTCAGAGCTTTGCGGTTGCCATCAGTGCTGTTACGAAACCAGGCAGTAATGCAGCTGTCAGGATGCTCTCTATGGTGCAGGTGTAGAAGGTTCTGAGGGTGCTGGGGCTCATGCCAAACTTCCTCAGCCTTATCAAGAAGAAGAGGCGCTGTTGTGCTTTCTTCAGCCCCGCGTCGGTGTGAATGGACCAGGTGAGATCCTCGCTGATGTTGACGCCGAGGAACTTGAAAATGCTCACCGCTCCACAGGTGTATAGCCGATAGTGATGGGTCTGTGTTCTCTGCTCTGTCTCCTAAAATCTACCTACAGCTCCTTGGTCTTGTCCGTGTTGAGTGAGAGGTGGTTCTCCTGACACCATTTACTCATAGGTGCTCACCTCCTCTCTGTAGGCCGTCTCATTGTTGTCGGTGATCAGGCCTATGACGGTTGTGTCATCAGGGAACTTGACAATCACATTGGAGCTGTGCGTGGCTGTACAGTCGTGCGTGTACAGGGAGTACAGGAGTGGGCTGAGAACACAGCCCTGAGGAGCACCAGTGTTGAGGGTCGTTGCATATTCTGACCACCTGGCTTCTGCCTGTCAGGAAGTCCAGGATCCAGTTGCACAGAGATCTGTTTAGTCCAAGATTCAGGATTTTCTCAACAAGTGTGGAAGGCACTATGGTGTTGAATGCTGAGCTGTAGTCCACAAACAGCATCCTCACATAGGAGTTCTTGTTTACCAGGTGGGAGAGAGCAGTGTGTAGGGTGAAGGCAATGGCGTCGTCTGTGGAGTGATTGCTGCGGTATGCAAACTGTAGAGGGTCCAGTGAGGCGGGCAGCACAGAGCAGATGTAATCTCTGATGAGTCTCTCAAAACACTTACTGAAGATGGGGGTAAGAGTGACAGGTCTCCAGTCATTTAAACATGTGGTTTTTGTTTTCTTTGGAATGGGCACAATGGTTGATGTCTTGAAGCATGCAGGGACCACAGACAGACAGAAGGAGAGGTTAAAGATGTCTGTGAAGACGCCGGCCAGCTGGTATGTGCATACTCGGAGCACACGGCCTGGGATGCCATTAGGACCCGCAGCTTTCCGGATATTTACCCGTCTGAAGGATTGGGTGACATCCGCGACAGAGACAGAGAGTGACGTCACATCTTCTGCAGCAACTGTGGGGACTCTCTCTGTGTGGGCGGGGCTGTGAGCCTCGAAACGAGCATAAAAGTTATTGAGCTTATCCGGCAAAGAGGCATCGATGTTTACATTAGCTGCTTTATTCCCCTTATAGTCCGTGATGTTACTGATGGCCTGCCACATGCTTCGTGAATCATTTGTGTTGAATTGATCCTCCACTTTGGTTTTATATTGTCTTTTAGCGGTTCTGATGGTTTACCTGAGATCGTAACTTGCTTGTTTGCGATCGTCAGCATCTCAGGATTTGAAAGCAGATGTCCGTGCTGACAAAGCTGCTCGAACATCGCTGTTGATCCAGGGTTTCTGGTTGGGGTAGATGCGGATAGTTTTAGTCGGCACCACATCATCTGTACACTTCCTGATAAAACACGTGACAGAGTCTGAGTACGCCTCGATGTCGTAATCAGATGCTGCCCGGAACATGTCCCAGTCCACGTGATCAATACAGACCTGAAGTGTAGCGTCTGATTGGTCCGACCAGCACTGAATTGTCCGAAGGGCGGGGGCTTCCCGCTTCAGTTTCTGCCTATAAGCGGGCAGCAGCAGAATGGAGCATTGATCTGATTTGCCAAACGGTGGGCGGGACAGAGACTTGTAGGCGTCCCGGAAGGGAGAATAACAATGGTCCAGTACATGATCACCACGAGTGTTAATGGTGATGTGTTGACAGTGTTTTAGTGCTATTATCCTGAAGTTTGCTCGTTTAAAATCCCCCCATGACAATAAACGCTGCCTCTGGGTGCACGGTTTCCTGCTCACTTATAATCCTGTACAGTTCCTTTAGTGACTGCTCTGTGTTAGGTTGAGGAGGAATGTAAACAGCTGTGATGATGATCGCTGTGAACTCCCTCGGTAGCCAGAATGGTCGACACAGAAGCATATGAAACTCCAGATCAGGAGAGCAGAAAGATGTAATAGAGTGTTGGTTCCTCTCATCACACCATGAGTTGTTAATGAAGAAACAAACCCCTCCACCTCGGCTCTTCCCTGTGAGCTCTTTTGTTCTGTACGAGCAGTGCACGAAGAACCCGGTGAGCTCGATGGCTGAATCTGGAACCTCTGCACACATCCAAGTCTCTGTGAGGCAGATTACACAGCAGTCTCGTGTTTCTCGCTGATATGAGATCTGTGCCCGCAGTTCACAAAGTTTATTGTCCAGATACTGAACATTTTGCCAGTAGAATTGAAGGGAGAGGAGGTCGGAGAGAACAGCGCCTGAGTCTGACGAGCACGCCGGCGGCGTTTCTTCTGTCACGTCCATGCAGCCCAAACAAAGGGTTCCAATGCGGTGTCTGTAAACAAACCGCTGGCGTCCAGGAACTCAAAGTCCGGTTTTCGGTTCGCGACGAAGGCACCTATTTTAAGAAGTGTTTGCCTGTTGTAAACAGTTAAACAAACAACCTTCAACACATAGGACAAAAACAAACAAACAAGAAGAACAAACGAAAAACTGCAAAGTTTTTGCGGAGCTCGCAACACGGCAGACATACTCGGCGCCATCTTGCCAAAATAAAATTTGAACAATTTGAAGCTTTCGGATTTCCTAAGTAACATTTACAGTTAAAAATAGTAATTAAGCTGTTGCCAAATGTGATTATATTTATATATCCAATAAAACCATGTTTATTTGAGTTCGTTCACAGCCATTTTAAAGTTCAGAATTGCCCCCTCTGGTCGGCCTGAGGTCAGTCTGCTTTATGATGAGTCTGACACTGAAGTTCATGACGATGTTTTCCAGGATGTTCTGAAGCAGCTGAATTTCTTTTTTTTTTTTACATCCGATTGGCGAATTCTTCAAATAACAGTGTTAAGTGTGAACAATACTTTTGTTTTTGTGCATGAAAAACGATAATGATAGGACCGCCAAGCAGCCACTGATGAACATTTGCTTTTGTGTAGTTTATAAAGTGCATCTTTACTTACTGGGAACATATTTAATATGGAATTTATTTAGTTAATAAGTAAACATGTAAAAAATCTGAATCTTCAACACCTAGTGTGAGTTGCATATGTTCCTCCGTGTGTTGCATGTCAATTCGAGCTGAATGAATATCAGGTTATGTCTCTAGAAACTGATGAACTATTTTGAACTATGATCTATTTTTTGTGGCTTGTGGCTTATTTAAAGTTATGGCCAAATGTTACTCCCTTGATTGTATTGTAACACAGACGCTGTAGTTTGTTTACTACAGTTATGTTAAGAAATGTTCTCTTTATCACCATGATTACTTTATACACGCGTATTCAAATTAAACTTGAAGGTGTGCTTGTCACTCTGCAGAGCATGCAGTTACCTTGGGCTGACATTATACCCTCCTTGTGAAATAGTAAAAAAAATATTTTGTATTCTAAATATATTATTACTATCAATAATATGTTGTAATATGCAAAGTATTGAAATCAAACTTTATGATTGACAGTTTATAATTGAATTGAATATAATTATGGTATTTTCAATTTTAACATTGCGAAACATTGTTACCGGACTAAAACCATGATGTTGTGCATAATATTAAATATTACAAAAACACAGTGCTTTTTTGTTAATAAGTCTCAGCTCTAGGTAGGTGAGTAGCTTGGTTTTAAGTATGATCTCTAAACCTAACCAGGACTTTTTTTAGTTTGTAGAAAACCTTTGTCTATAGAATTGACCAAGGCTCCTTCAGTGTCAAGTGAAGAAAGCTCTGCTGAGATAGCAAGTTGTGAATCTGATGACATCGTTTTCCTAAGTAATAACAGACCGAGGAGGAAGTGAATATGAATCTTCTTCTAGCTGAAGATGAAGCTGGAATTGTGAGCACATTTTGTTAATACAGAAAATTTAATTTTTATGCCAGATGCAGTACTGCAGTGTTGTTGTTAAACTGTGGTTAACTGTTTGCAGAAGGTCAATAAAATACTGCATACCTGGTGGGGATGAAATCATCAGTGAATACCAAAGAACCAAAAACCTGGCTGTTTCCGTATCTTCTGGATTGGTACGGGAAGTATTTATATGTAAGTAAACATGTTGTTCCCTTTCAGTCGGTGTCTCAACGTTGTGAGACTGACTGGGAGTTGTACTTGAGAACCTGTTTATGTCTGAACCTATTAAAAAGGCCAATTTATTTAGCGAATGAATCAATTCATGTCCCCACCCCGGATGACGGGTATAAAAGGGGATAGAAGAGATCATTCCTTGCCTTTGTGCTGAGGAACCTAGGTGACCTCCCTAGGACGCTGCAGCCGGGTGTTGTGGCATGAAGGACACAACGTATTAATTTTTAATTTGTTAGTTAATGGTTCTTACTGAAAATTTTTGTTTTTTTGGAACATTATAATGACCCACAGAGTGGACAGGGAAATTCGACATAGAATATTAAGAACATTCAAAAGAACAGAGACCCGTAAATTTGTCTTTCAGGCATTCAATGGTGGCCCGTCTAATTATCCTGGCTGAAGAACAATAGTAGGGCTGAAACGATTCCTCGAGTAACTCGAGTTACTCGATTACAAAAAATGATCCTCTGCCTCGAAGCTTCTTTTAATTTAATTTAAAGCTCACGTCAGATTCTGTCGCGATGATTTTTTAACGTGACACAACGCGTTTACGTCACCCACAAAGCGGAAGGAGACGCAAGGAGTCAGCGGTGTTTTGATTTGAGGGCGCAAAATGCAGATCGGAAGGGAGCGATAACGGTTGCGATGAGAAAAAAAAAGAAACAGATTAAGAGAAAACGACTCTATGTCCAAGGTATGGGATCAGAGCTTCATACATCGAGAGAGAGAGAGAAAGAGAGAGAGAGACCAGAGAGAGAAAGAGACAGAGAGAGAGAGAGAGAGAGAGAGAGACCAGAGAGAGAGAGAGAGAGAGAGAGAGAGAGAGAGAGAGAGAGATAGAGAGACCACAGAGAGAGAGAGAGAGAGAGAGAGAGATAGAGAGACCACAGAGAGAGATAGAGAGACCAGAGAGAGAGAGAGAGAGAGAGACCAGAGAGAGAGAGAGAGAGAGAGAGAGAGAGAGAGAGAGAGAGAGAGAGAGAGAGACACCAGAGAGAGAGAGAGAGAGAGAGAGAGAGAGAGAGAGAGAGAGAGAGAGATTATATTATCATAAATTTATTGGTTAAAATCACTCAGTATGACACCATGCTTGGACTCTTGTTCATGTGTTTTTGCCTAAATGCTACAAAGCATTCCAAGACAGTAAAGGCTTATGTTAAGAACTTTTACTTAAATTTTAGTTCTGAAAGTTAAGTTGCATGACTAAAAGGAAGTGTTTTTGTATTATTATTTATTTTAATGTATGCCTACGTTTTGATAAAGTAATTTGAAAATAAATTTTATTTTTATTTTTGTATCTCAGAAAATGCTTTACTTAAAACCCCAAATGAATGGCCCTCTAATGCACTTAATTCATCTATCAACATTATTTTTGTTCACAGTACAGACAGAGAAACAATGGGTTATAATTAAATTTTTTGGATGTATGCATCGCATTTTAAGCATTTAAGAAATAAAAATATTGTTTTCTAAATAAGGAAGCTTAGTTGTTCATTTTTAGAGACCCAAGAGTCTTATTTTCTCTTGTATATTTAATATTACACTTTAATTAAGCAAAAACACATTTTTTTCTGATTACTTGATTAATCGGTGGAATTTTCGGTAGAATACTCGATTACAAAAATATTTGATAGCTACAGCCCTAAACAATAGGGAAGCTGTTTCATTAATGAAGCATTCATCAGAGGTCTATAAAGCAAAGGTCAAAATGAGGGAGACGTTTCAGTATCATCGCAAGGTGATTCATGACCAAAGCAGCTGACGTGCTAAATTACCATGTTTCATTGACATTACAGGCCTGGTAAGACGATAAATTTAATAATTACTGTTACAATGGGGTCTTGAACTCGGGTCTCTAGCGTGATAGCCCCAGGACAATCTACTGAGCTACCACAAGCTCGAGTTCGAGCATAGGTAAAGCAAAGAGTTTATTAAATAAACAGGCAGAGTTCAAAAGGCATAGAAGAAACAAAATATCCAAAGGCAAAGTAAAAAACTTAAATCCAAAAACACAAAAATAGTTCAGGTAGAGGATAATCCAAAGGCAGGGTCAAAAGACAGGCATAGTTGGCAACCAGAGCATTCCAAAAGGCAAACAAATCCAAGGGTAATCCAAATAGGTACAATGTAGCAACAGTCCAGGGCCAAAGCACAAGCAAGGCAAAAAAACTGAGTTAAAGAGAATCCGAAATATTCCCAGAAGGTTCAGTGAAGACTCAACAAAGACATAGTGAAACGACAGGCTTAAATACTGTGAGTTAATTGATTAACATGGTTGATTAACAGGAAAGGTGAGACAGATAACAGGGTAATAACAGTGGCAAAAGATAAACACAACACCTCAGATTTGGCGACCTCTAGAAGTTAAGTGACAAACACTTAAGTGACTTATGGGTATGTTTGTTTGTTGTAGAATACTGCAATTTTGTCAAAATGTGATGATTTTTATTAATGATTTATCTGTGCAATACTATGAATTTCAAAAACACATGACATGCTTTAAAGTCTATTTAATAAACATCTGATGCTTAAATCTGTTTTCAATTTACAATTTTAGGTAAAGAAGCAGCAGACTGTCCCTACTCAGCCACTTCATCTGGGTGTTTCGACAGGAGCCAAAGATCCTAAACGAGCAAATTCCTGCACAGCGTATTGCAACTTATGGCAAACTTGTCCTGGACAGGGACACCTATGACGTATCCAGTACGCACCCACCACCTTTACTTGGAATGCATGCAGAGCTTCAGAAGTTCTGATCAGCTCTATGTTATGGAGGTCAGCATAGAAGGAGGGCTTTGTCAAAAAAAAAGACTAGCGCACTGGATCATGGACACCATACACCCAGGTGTATCATCCTTGTAGGCAGTGGCTCAGCACGCCTCTCTGGCATACAGAGCTGCATGTTGGGCTATATCCAACACCTTTGCAAGGTACTACAACCTTAAGGTTGAGCTGGTATTAGCTCGGGTCTTACAGAGGTGAAACCAGTGACCGGCCGGGCGTATGCCTGCGAAAGCGCCTTCTCCCCTTTCAGGTGAGATAGTGTGCTGATCTTCCGCTCCCTGCAGGCACCCAATCCATCCCCAAGCAACTCCCTGGTAATGGATCGGGCGGAGAGGCCATGTTTACCAAGCTGGACATCGGAGAGTTCCATATAGTGACTCAGGGGCGGTCTCTTATGATGTATTATGGTGTATTTTCTCATTGATGATTCCCTCACCAGGTGAATCTGTGACTAACACACTATTTCCCAAGAGTTCTTCCCAATCAACGAGACCATGTGGTAATCTCCACATATCGACCTCCCTATGGTAGGATGTGGCCTCTGTAACGCATTCCCTCCTTGGCGGCCAAGGCTGTAGCCCGTCGAGACCTGTGGTAAGGGTATCTCACATTTTTCAGCTCTGTTACATCTTACCATTTCCCCACTAGATGGTTACGCTGTCGCGAAAAAGTGCTCACCTTTCACCCTTTCAGACCTGTCAGTATTGCTCAGCTGTAGATCGTGATATAGGGTGGTGGGGAGTGGCATGCATATTTTATTCGCCAATTTCATTGGCTTTCCGAATTCAAGTTCATTCCCCATACTGTTGTCTTTGACACAACATGTTGTTCCGCATGGCGCTCAGACCTCCGCCTTCCTTGGGCATGATGAAGTAGGGGCTGTAGAATCTCGGGGACATCTCGGCTCGTGGGACAGGCTCTACCGCAGCCTTTGCCAGAAGGGTGGCGACCACGCCCCGAAGAACGGAAGATTCCTTGCTCTTCAGCGAAGTGTAGAGGATCTCTGGAACTTGGGCTGGCGACCTGGATGGAGAAGCCGGGATGGAACGTAAACTCCAGCCATCATCAAGGGGTACATAGCCGGAGCCAGGCTGGCAACCTGCTAGCCAGAGGAACCAGAGGGTCTATCTGCTTCACCGTAGCCAGAGACGGATGGTTTCGACATGCCTCCTTGGCCCGAAGACAGGTGCGCCCCATGAAGGATGCGTACGTCTGCGAACCACATCTGCCAGCTGCGCACCATTGCATGGAGAGTGACCGTGGCTGCATGAACCCAGGGAAGGAGATACCATGGGTGGCACCCGTCAGAGTAGTCGCCAGCTGTTCAGGGGGTGCTCATACCGGAGCCGACAGCACGGAGGGGTGATGATGGGCAGGGTTATGGCGGCTTCTGGCGGCCTACGCCAGCTCGTAATGCACTTCCCCGAAAAAAATTGTATCGTGGTGGGGATTATTTCCCTGGGCGCCCCTGATGTACCAAGGATCCAACCGTGAGTACTGAGGTCCAGGATGGATACACTCAACCAAAATATTCGCGGCCCGGGAAAGCATGGCCACCATAACCGGACATATCCGCCCTCTGACTGCCGGAAGCGGTAGGTGCAGCGCGTCATCCCGGTCTGTCGCGCTCAGCTTGCTCTCAGACAGCTTATCCTTCTCACGTAAAGAAGAGCATATTGGGGTATGGGCAGTACGCGAACATGATAGGCTGACCCAGATAGGCCTATATTGATCCCCAAATCACCAACGCCGCTCGCTGTAGATACAGATCGAGCCAAGGGTTCGGCTGCAGCGCTACGTATGTTGTGAAAAACTTTTCACAACATAATCATAAAAACAACACAATAAAGACTCTTCACAACATAATCTAAAAAACAACACAATAAAAACTCTTAACAACATAATCATAAAAACAACACAATAAAAACTCTTCACAACATGTTCATAAAAACAACACAATAAATCACAACAATATAATTAAAAACGTAATGGCAATAGGTATGAAGGTAAAAATAAAGACTTACTCGTAGGGTTTTATATGTTCCTCTGACTACCTGCTCGCTGGACCCCATCCCCACCCATCTCCTGCAAGACATCTCTCCTTCGGTTATTCCTGCAATTACTCACATCATCAACTCATCGCTCAACTCTGGCACATTTCCTACTGCTTTCAAAGAAGCCCAGATCACCCCGCTGTTGAAGAAACCCTCGCTGAATTCCGCACTTCTAGAGAACTACAGACCAGTCTCTCTACTGCCATTCATCGGAAAGACCCTGGAACGTGTCGTCTCAGATCAACTCTCGGCCTATCTTACTCTACACAACCGCTTGGACAGCAACCAGTCAGGCTTCAAGAAAGGACATTCTACAGAGACAGCTCTGCTCTCAGTTGTTGAAGACCTACGACTGGCAAGGGCGGCCTCCATGTCATCCGTTCTCATCCTGCTAGACTTATCCGCCGCTTTTGACACCGTTAACCACAGTATTCTCCTTTCGACTCTCAAGGAAATGGGCGTCTCAGACAAGGCTCTCCAATGGTTCGTATCCTACCTCTCGGGTAGATCCTTCAAGGTTTCGTGGGGAGGTGAAGTCTCAGAACCGCAACATCTTGACACCGGTGTACCTCAGGGCTCAGTTCTTGGACCGTTGCTCTTCTCGATCTACATGACATCACTGGGATCAGTCATTCGTAAGCATGGCTTCTCCTACCACTGTTATGCGGATGACACACAACTCCACCTTGCGTTTCATCCCGAAGATCAGACGATTTCGACCCGAGTCTCAGCATGTCTGAGCGACATCTCCCTCTGGATGAAGCAACACCACCTACAACTTAACCTTGCAAAAACGGAACTTCTTGTCATCCCTGCCGCCTCGAAGACTCGTCACGATCTCTCGATCCAACTAGGAGCATCAACCATTGTGCCCTCCAGGTCTGCGAGAAACTTGGGAGTAATCATCGATGATCAGCTCAACTTCACAGATCATGTTGCCGCGACTGTCAGATCCTGCAGATTCATGCTTTACAACATCAGGAAGATCAGACAGTTTCTCACAGAACACTCCACACAAATCCTGGTTCAAGCTTTGGTCCTGTCCAGGCTAGACTACTGCAATGCGCTGCTTGCTGGACTCTCGATGCGCACAACTAAACCTATGCAGATGATTCAAAATGGACCCATGTAACACCTCTCTTCATAAAACTGCATTGGCTTCCTGTAGCAGCCCGCATTGAATTTAAATGTCTTCTCATTGCCTACAAGACCACCACCGGTTCAGCACCCACTTACCTTAACTCACTAATGCAAAGATATAGGCCCTCAAGATCTCTGCGCTCCGCAAATGAGCTGAGACTTGTGGTACCAGCTCAAAAGGGTAAGAAATCTCTCTCTCGAACGTTCTCTGCTTCAGTTCCTCGATGGTGGAACGATCTGCCTCTGGCTTCACGCTTGTCAGACTCGGTCTCTATCTTTAAAAAACTCCTAAAAACTCATCTTTTCCGGCTACACCTGACTAACTAGGAGTACCTTCTTTTCTAACCTACTCACTCTATCTAAAATAAAATTAAAATTAAAATAAAAAAAAACTTTTGTAACTTCTCTCTCTGTGTAACTCGGTAACATTGTTGTAGCACTTGTTCACCTATTATTGTATCGGCTATTTACCGCTTCATTGTCTCCTCGACTATTGTAAATAATGGTGTACCGACCCTTGTGTCTCCTTGTTTTTTTTTGTTAATCGTTTTGGATAAAAGTGCTAAATGCCTTAATATAAATGTAAATGTATGTGACATTAAGTGACATTATACGGAATTATACAAATTCAATTCTGTTCTTCTGAATGAAAATTCTAGGTCTTTATTGTTAATAGGTCTACAACAGCGTCTTTTACAAACACTGTAATGGTTTATGAGACGGAGACAACAATGTTGGGATAACAGGAAATGTATTGAGAACAGAAACACTCAATATGAGATGACAGACACTAAAGATGTCTTTTTGTCAAAACAAAGCCCACATATGAGAACAAAACAGGAAGGACAAGAGAAGTAGAGGGATTTAATAGAGCGATTAAATAGATGAAACGGTGAGAAGCGGACTGCTAATGCTGAACAAATCTCGAGACAGATGGTGGAGAAAATAATAAATAGGTTTGTGGAGTGAGGATGTGAGGAAAGCCTAAGACAGAGAGAAACACAGGGACGGGGGAAATGACAAAGACAACAGGAGAGTGCCCACTATCAAAACAGACAGGAAGCCCTGAGAGGATCAGGACAAAATAATTCTAATTAAATAGAAAAGGCAGACCAACTGCTTTATAATTGTAAATGACAAATAAATACCTATGCATTTGTTCAATATATATATATATATATATATTGAGCACCATACATCACAATGTAATATATGTGAGAAGGAAGCCTTGGGCACATGATATGTATTCATTACCAAGTTGTAGACTGTTGAAAGGCAAATGTGGTGCATCATGGGCCCATTTATTGCCATTTAGCCAGGTCTCCTTTGGTAGACTGTTTGAAAATGGCTCCAGACAGACAACTAGAACTCTTTGTCATCTGATGATGACTCTTGTATGATTTTCTTCTATTAGCTGGCTTCTCTGGCAATATATTGGCATATATTATTCACATGTAACAACTTGCCCCCAATTTGACGAGTATGATCATGTTGGCCAAATGTCAGGGTTAGTTCAAAAAAGCACATAAGCTTAAGTATCAAAAGACACAAAACTGCAAAACAAAAAGTTTTTAGATCTAAAACTAACAAAGTTGTACTGAAGAAAATTTTAAGGGATTTTTATTTAATATTTTGGTTTAAAAAAACTCACCTCAGACACGAGCAGGCTTGACCACATGTGAACAGGAGGTTGACTATATTAGAACAAGTCAGAATAGTCATTTTCATTTATAAGATACTGGGTGACAGCTTGGCTGCTGTCCCTGACAACTAAATTACAATATATAAAGTTTACTAGCATTTGAACAAAAAACGACACCACTTATCTAGCAGTGTCAGCGGTGTCGTAGGAGAGATGCATGACAAGCAGTTTGGATGCTGTTCACCCAAGTTGGAATCTGTTTTTTTTGCTCTTCTAAATGATCACATATTAGATTGTACGTGGATTCCAACGCAGATGGAAAAACTAATTGTACTCGGATCCACATCTCTCTCTCTCTCTCTCTCTCTCTGGTCTCTCTCTCTCTTTCTCTGTCTCTCTCTCTCTCTGGTCTCGCTCTCTGGTCTCTCTCTCTCTCTGGTCTCTCTCTGGTCTCTCTCTCTCTGGTCTCTCTCTCTCTGGTCTCTCTCTCTCTCTCTCTCTGGTCTCGCTCTCTGGTCTCTCTCTCTCTCTCTCTCTCTCTCTGGTCTCGCTCTCTGGTCTCTCTCCCTCTCTGGTCTCTCTCTCTCTCTGGTTTCTCTCTCTCTCTCTCTCTCTCTCTCTCTCTCTCTGGTCTCTCTCTCTCTGGTCTCTCTCTCTCTGGTCTCTCTCTCTCTCTCTCTCTCTCTCTCTGGTCTCGCTCTCTGGTCTTTCTCTCTCTCTGGTCTCTCTCTCTCTCTCTCTCTCTCTCTCTGGTCTCTCTCTCTGGTCTCTCTCTGGTCTCTCTCTCTGGTCTCTCTCTCTGGTCTCGCTCTCTGGTCTCTCTCTCTCTCTGGTCTCTCTCTCTGGTCTCTCTCTCTCTGGTCTCTCTCTCTCTGGTCTCTCTCTGGTCTCTCTCTCTCTCTCTGGTCTCTCTGGTCTCTCTGGTCTCTCTCTCTCTCTCTGGTCTCTCTCTCTGGTCTCTCTCTCTGGTCTCTCTCTCTGGTCTCTCTCTCTGGTCTCTCTCTCTGGTCTCTCTCTCTCTCTCTCTCTCTCTCTCTCTCTCTCTGGTCTCTCTCTCTGGTCTCTCTCTCTGGTCTCTCTCTCTGGTTTAGTGTTTAATGTATAGTGCTTAATGTATGTATGTACACTCTGTGTTTAGTGATTAATGTTTAGTGTTTAGTGTATGTATGTACACTCTGTGTTTAGTGATTAATGTCCAGTGTTTAGTGTATTTATGTAAACACTGTGTTTAGTGTTTAATGTATAGTGCTTAATGTATGTATGTACACTCTGTGTTTAGTGTTTAATGTCCAGTGTTTAGTGTATGTATGAACACACTGTGTTTAGTGTTTAATGTCTAGTGCTTAATGTATGTATGTACACACTGTGTTTAGTGTTTAATGTCCAGTGCTTAGTGTATGTATGAACACACTGTGTTTAGTGTTTAATGTATGTATGAACACACTGTGTTTAGTGTTTAATGTCTAGTGCTTAATGTATGTATATACACACTGTGTTTAGTGTTTAATGTCCAGTGCTTAATGTATGTATGTACACACTGTGTTTAGTGTTTAATGTAAAGTGCTTAATGTATGTATGTACACACTGTGTTTAGTGTTTAATGTCCAGTGTTTAGTGTATGTATGAACACACTGTGTTTAGTGTTTAATGTCCAGTGTTTAGTGTATGTATGTACACACTGTGTTTAGTGATTAATGTATAGTGCTTAATGTATGTATGTACACTCTGTGTTTAGTGTTTAATGTCCAGTGTTTAGTGTATGTATGAACACACTGTGTTTAGTGTTTAATGTCCAGTGTTTAGTGTATGTATGTACACACTGTGTTTAGTGATTAATGTATAGTGCTTAATGTATGTATGTACACTCTGTGTTTAGTGTTTAATGTCCAGTGTTTAGTGTATGTATGAACACACTGTGTTTAGTGTTTAATGTCCAGTGTTTAGTGTATGTATGTACACACTGTGTTTAGTGATTAATGTTTAGTGCTAAATGTATGTATGTACACACTGTGTTTAGTGATTAATGTTTAGTGCTAAATGTATGTATGTACACACTGTGTTGAATGTTTTGACTGTGTCGTCTATAGTACACTGTGTGTACTGATTATATGTATGTGCATATTGCACATTGTCTTATGTCTGTACTATATGTTTCATGTTACTGTTACCTGTACTGCGCTGTTTTTGGAGCAAGCTCCTAAGAATTTCACTCACCAGGGCACATGTGCTGTAGTGATGTGACAATAAAAGTGAATTTAATTTAATTGAATTACTTGGTAAACATATTTTCAAACTATATACCATAATTTGTCACAAATTAAGCTAATCTTGCATAAAAATATTGTAGTAGTTATATAATATAAGTAGATATATATAGTACATAAAAATGAAGATCATAGGTATTTTCCTTTATAATATCTTACTGAATTGTTTAATAATATTGACTAAAGAAATATATACCACTTTGTAGTTTTATGCTTAACATCTATTTATTTGGACACAATGGAACAATACAATGGAAATAATAAGAATTTAAAAGATAAAGCACTGGTACAAGATAAAGATTAATAAATGAAAATGTTGCTTTATGATATACAGGCGATACGATAAACACCAGCCCCAAATTATCAGGCAATAACCTTTTGAAACAATAGCAAGATAAAATACAAGTGATAAAGATCAGTATATATTAGATGTGCATTTTATAAACGTCATCCAGCTTATCTCTTCTACTCTGTGTTGAATGCTGGCCAGTTTGCAGTCAGTTTACTATGAAAGGAGACAGCACATGGCCTTTTGTGTGTAACAGCAGTGGCTCCAGGCACACGAGGTAATGACAACCTGTTATTGTATGGCTTGTTTCTTTGCTTTGCGAATGGGAAAAGATTCTTAGCACCCAATGATAAAAAAACATCGCTTTTCCGGCCGATAAAGTTCAAGTTCTATAGACCTTCAAAGGACGCTATTGCTTTTCCCCAAAACTGTTTTTACAAATGAACATTTACCCGTAAGTATGGTTAGTCCTTTTAGGTGTGCAAGCACATCAAAGGAAGATTTTCATCATGCAAAATCATACATATGCCAAAACCTGCACCAAATCCCCTTAAGAATACCAGTTAGGGGAAGTCTCCCTGAAATAACCATACATGGAGCTTCCACCACTAGATCTACTATACATAGTATTATTTGCATATCTTTTCCATATGCATGTTGCCATCCACGTGATTGTATGATGCATGTGGAAAATGTGAGTCAATGGGCTGTTCTACCACCAGATCCAACAGTGTCGTCAATCATTATTCGCACCATTGACTTTTTTTTCTTGAAAATGTTATATACTATATAATGTTATAATAACATTTTCCCAGAGCAAGAGTTTAAGATTAGCGAAAGATTAATTATCTTGCATCCATTGCTGCCATTAAAACACAACAAGCAAAGGTTTAAAAGTGGAATATTCACTAGAAATGGGAGTGTTAAATGTTGTGGCAAGAAGGCCTGGATCAACTCATGATTTGCAAGGTTGGGATGAGGCTCCAAGATGGTATGAGGCGTGATGGGTGGCTTCTTGACAAGTGATGTATTAAAAGTTTTTTAGATGCAAAAAAAAGTTTTGGTTGTTGTAAACTGTTTGAGACAAAGTTTCTAATAAAATATTTTTTCTCGTTTCTACTTCCACCAGTATCGCCTCTAATTTACTTTCCATTGAGATTGTTGCGGCCTGCTTTTGCCAAAGTTTTCAGCATATTCACATATTCAAATGTATTTCTTTAAAAGAGAAGAAGGGTTGGGCTTTTGTGTCGTTTTGTTTGTCCTCAATTTCATCTTTACTTGTATCACAAAAAGAATATTTGTGGGATGTTACAGTTATCCCTACACTATGTTTAAAAATAAATTTGATACCAGTATGTGCAAATGTTGTTTTTGTACACAGCTTATATAACTTCTAAGCAGATGCTGGTTGGAACCGAACTGTGTAAAGCTGAAGACCTTCCGGAATTGAGTTGGACACCTGCTGGCTAAAAGTGCTGATCTCAGTGGTTGGAATCTGTTTTTAAACAAAAAACAGCTCAAAAATTCCCATCAATCTTATTTGATTTGAAATTTAAATAAGATGAGAGATAATTATTAGTTATGCACAGTAAAACTATGTGTAGTAAGCTCTACAACTGGTACTTTCCGAGGGAGAGATGGGATGAAGGTGTACAAATGCTCAATCTTTCTCTGACAGGGATTTAGAAAATGGGTTTTTGCTCTTGTTCTGACGACTGAAACAATTAAACATTTTAAGAGGAAAACTTCGGAGAGTTTTATACAAGAGGGCCAAGATGAGTAATCCACAGGTGAAGTCAAGCAGGTTAGTAAAGTTGGAACAGAGATCAAAACTAGTGCAAACCATGGGTGATTCAAATATGAGTGACTGGTGCAGAGGATGATGGGTAATGTAGTCTGATATGTAAGGGCAGACAAGGAGTGGTGACATGTGACCATATTGTTTGTAGGCATTAATAGATGTATGAATTAGGCCTCAGATGCCATTTTTTTTCAATTCAATTTCAATTCACTTTTATTGTCACATCACTACAGCACATGTGCCCTGGTGAGTGAAATTCTTAGGAGCTTGCTCCAAAAACAGCGCAGTACAGGTAACATATAACATGAAACATATAGTGCAGACCACATAAGACAGTGTGCATTATGCACATACATATAATCAGTACACACAGTGTACTATAGACAACACAGTCGAAACATTCAACATACATACATTTAGCACGAGAAAAACATTAAACACTAAACACAGAGTGTGCACGTTCTGCATAATGTAAACAAGTTGTGCATAGGATGAGGTAGACTGTTGTTTAAAAGTGCAGTGTGTAACTATTGTCCAGTGTTAAACTTGGCGTTAAAGTGCAGTGTGTGACATATTGTGTGTGGGAGTGTATCAGTTCTGATTGTTCATGAGTCGGATAGCCTGAGGGAAAAAGCTATCCCTCAGTCGACTCGTGCGGGAGCGGATGCTGCGGAGACGTCTTCCTGAGGGCAGCATAGAGAGCAGTCTGTGAGATGGGTGGCTGGAGTCCCTGATGATCTTCCGGGATTTCCTTATGCACTGCCTGGTGTAGATGTCCTGGAGGGAGGGAAGCTCACCTCCGACGATGTGGCTGGCAGTTCGCACGACCCTTTTCAGAGCTTTGCGGTTACCAGCAGTGCTGTTTCCAAACCAAGCAGTGATGCAGCTCGTCAGGGTGCTCTCTATGGTGCAGGTGTAGAAGGTTCTGAGGATGCTGGGGCTCATGCCAAACTTCCTCAGCCGTCTCAGAAAGAAGAGGCGCTGTTGGGCCTTCTTCAGCACCGCGTCGGAATGAGTGGACCAGGTGAGATCCTCGCTGATGTTGACGCCGAGGAACTTGAAACTGCTCACCCGCTCCACAGGTGTCTCACCGATAGTGATGGGTCTGTGGTCTCTGCTCTGTCTCCTGAAGTCGACCACCAGCTCCTTGGTCTTGTCAGTGTTGAGTGAGAGGTGGTTCTCCTGACACCATTTAGTCAGGGTGCTCACCTCCTCTCTGTAGGCCGTCTCATCGTTGTCGGTGATCAGGCCTATGACGGTTGTGTCATCAGCGAACTTGACAATGACATTGGAGCTGTGCGTGGCTGTACAGTCGTGCGTGTACAGGGAGTACAGGAGTGAGCTGAGAACGCAGCCCTGCGGAGCACCAGTGTTGAGGGTCAGCGGGGATGAGGTGTTGCTGCCCATTCTGACCACCTGACTTCTGCCTGTCAGGAAGTCCAGGATCCAGTTGCACAGAGATCTGTTCAGTCCAAGATTCTGGAGCTTCTCAACAAGTGTGGAAGGCACTATGGTGTTGAATGCTGAGCTGTAGTCCACAAACAGCATCCTCACATAGGAGTTCTTGTTTTCCAGGTGGGAGAGAGCAGTGTGTAGGGTGAAAGCAATGGCGTCGTCTGTGGAGCGATTGCTGCGGAATGCAAACTGTAGAGGGTCCAATGAGGCGGGCAGCACAGAGCAGATGTAGTCTCTGATCAGTCTCTCAAAGCACTTACTGAAGATTGGTGTAAGAGCGACAGGCCTCCAGTCATTTAAACATGTGGTTTTTGTTTTCTTGGGTATGGGCATGATGGTTGATGTCTTGAAGCATGCAGGGACCACAGACAGACAGAGGGAGAGGTTGAAGATGTCTGTGAAGACACCGGCCAGCTGGTATGTGCATGCTCGGAGCACACGGCCTGGGATGCCATCAGGACCCGCAGCTTTCCGGATATTTACCCGTCTGAAGGATCGGTTACATCCGCGACAGAGAGGAAGAGTGACGTCACGTCTTCTGCAGCAGCTGCGGGAACTCTCTCTGTGTGGGCGGGGCTGTGAGCCTCGAAACGAGCAAAGAAGTTGTTCAGCTCATCCGGCAGAGAGGCGAGGTGTTCACATTAGCTGCTTTATTCCCTTTATAGTCTGTGATGTTACTGATGCCCTGCCACATGCTTCGTGTATCATTGGTGTTGAAATGATCCTCCACCTTGGTTTTGTACTGTCTTTTTGCGGTTCTGATAGTTTTCCTGAGATCATAACTTGCTTGTTTGTGATCGTCAGCATCTCCGGATTTGAAAGAGGATGTCCGCTCTGACAAGGCTGCTCGAACATCGCTGTTGATCCAGGGTTTCTGGTTGGGGTAGATACGGATAGTCTTAGTCGGCACCACATCATCTACACACTTCCTGATGAAACACGTGACAGAGTCTGAGTACAGCTCGATGTCGTAATCAGATGCTGCCCGGAACATGTCCCAGTCCACGTGATCAATACAGACCTGAAGTGTAGCGTCTGATTGGTCCGACCAGCACTGAATTGTCCTGAGGGCAGGGGCTTCCCGCTTCAGTTTCTGCCTATAAGCGGGCAGCAGCAGAATGGAGCAGTGATCTGATTGGCCGAACGGTGGCGGGACAGAGACTTGTAGGCGTCCCGGAAGGGAGAATAACAATGGTCCAGTACACGATCACCACGAGTGTTAATGGTGATGTGTTGACAGTATTTTGGTGCTATTGTCCTGAAGTTTGCTCTGTTAAAATCCCCCATGACAATAAACGCTGCCTCTGGGTGCACGGTCTCCTGCTGACTGATATTCCTGTACAGATCCATTAGTGCCTGTTCTGTGTTGGCTTGAGGAGGAATGTAAACAGCTGTGATGATGATTGCTGTGAACTCCCTCGGTAGCCAGAATGGTCGACACAGAAGCATATGAAACTCCAGATCAGCAGAGCAGAAAGATGTAATAGAGTGTTGGTTCCTCTCGTCACACCATGAGTTGTTAATAAAGAAACAAACCCATCCACCTCTGTTCTTCCCTGTGAGCTCTTTTTTCATGTTAAATGAACTTTAATTAAAGGAAGGATCTTATTTAACTGAAGCCTTTAACTTTTTTGGGGGGACCACTATACATTTTTGTGGTCCTACTGTGCGGTCACACCGAACGCAGCGAGAGTCATGAGACGCTCTCGCCGCTTTCCCTCCGCCGCTGGAGCAGAAAACTGCTCGATGCTCTCGCCGCTCTGACGCGCTGCTGTCTGCTCTTTTATTTACTTTTATTTAAAGGAGCCGCAAAGCAAACTAATTAAACGTGCTGACTAAATACAAACTATAAGTTAAATTATCATCATAAACTCAAACATTTTACACCAGCATCACTCTTTTGTGTGTTCTTGCACAAACACACACACACAATGAAGAAACGCATAATAAACTCAAGATTTCAGGCATTTTGATTCAAACATCACTTTATTAATTCGTGTCACTGTTTATGTTCATGTATAACTGAAAATATGAATAAAATAAACTAGTAATAATGAATATCTCGTCTCCTCTGCACGGGAATTAATGTGATGAGAACTAAAGTAAACATGTCTGTGTTCTCTTAACTCTTATGAAGAGGAGTGCTGCTGCTTCCTGATTGGTTGCCGCTCTTGAGCGTCATAACTCATTAGCATGAAGTTAAACTGATTTTAACTCTCCCTTGACGCTCCTGCCAGACTTGCCACGCCGCTGCTGCCGGACTCGCCACGCCGCTCCTCGCCTCGCCTCGAAGCCTCCCGCCGCGGACTTACATTGAAAATGAATGGCACCCGGACGCTCTGACGCTCTCACCGCGTTCGGTGTGAACGCACAGCTATGGTGTGTCCACCTTACTGTAGGCAGACGGGTTACTATGTTTATTTTGTCATGGTCATGGAGTGCAGGTAAGGATCTGGAAACAAGGACAAGGAATCCAAATAAAGTCCAGTTCCACTATTATCATTACCAGTTGCAAGCATGTAAGGGTGTGGGGGATCAAAACCAGAAATGTGTTTCTGGAATTGTGTTTCTTAAGTATTAAATATATAAATGTAGCCAATATTTCACTGTGTACACATATATGGTGCACGCATCTTATTAGGGATACAAACCAAATGAACTTCTATACATGGGTACAAACAGATTTCACGTGGGTTTGGCAGATTAAATATACATATGAAGTACCATTACAGTTAATGTTAATCATTGACAGATCACAGGATTAAATTCCCACTTTATCTCTCTGTGAGTGATCAGAAGTCTTCTGATTTGCTCTTCCTTCACGTGGTTAGTGCATGATAGACGCATGAAGTGTGGTGATGAGTCAATTGTCCCAGCAGAGGAAGCTGTTGACTTTCCTCTTCTACAACAGAAGAGCAAATCAAAGTCTAGGTTCAAGTGAAAAACTATAAAAATGACATTTTTCTCATAATATTTATCAAGTTTTATGTTTTAAATGCCTGCTATATTTAAATATACCTGTTAAAACAATAACCACAATGTCCAGTATCCAATTGGATCCATGACATATATTTATTTTTACTTGAACAAAAATACCTCCAAGTGTCCCACTAAGGTAAAGCCTAAGCGACAAAGCCATTTGGTAACTTTAGGTGGCAAAAAGTTCATTTTATTCCATAAGGAGTGACAGAAATTAAAGGAAACAACAACAGAATTTTAGACATTTATTTTATTCCTTAACTAGAACACAGTTCCCTTTCAGTTGGTCTCTCAACGTTGTGACTGAAAGGGGGTTTGTTCTTGAGAACCCATTGTCTCCGAGCCTATTAAAAATGGCCAATTAATTGGCGAATAAATCAGTTCATGTCCCTGCCCGTACTGACGGGTATAAAAGGGGACGGAAGAGATCAAGCATCACAGTTTTGTTCTTCGGAACCGTGGTATGCTCCTCCAGCGTCTCGAGTCTAACAGAATGCTGGAGAATTATAACATGGTGCAGTGGAACGTTCCTGAGCGCGACTTCCCCTGGGCGTTTCAACAACTGCTGGAGGTGGCTCACAACCTATAATACTAAAAGAGCAAATTTCTTACCTGGGCACAGCGTGTGGTACTGTAATGGGACGTCGCTGTCATCTATAATGTATAAATTATTTATATAAGAAATGTAAGCATAGAGTCCTCAAGAGCGTAATGTTACCTTTTAAAAACTAATTGCAAACATTTACGCAAAGTGTTTAAAATCATACACATTATACAAATCTACAAATCATTCAATACTGTATGTCTACATAAGAAATATTTTGAGAGATAAGCTAATAAAGGCAAATGAGAGAAAAATATGAATCATTCTAATTGTCCAATAAATAATTCTTTCTTTACACTAATTGATGTTTTAAGTTTTTATTAAACATATTAATAATGCTAATATTTTAGCATGTGTAAATTCACAATATTGTCGCCAAAACTGCTCAATATTCAAGAAGCACATATAGAAAATATGTAATAAATTTCATGTGATTATAGATTCCAAAGAGATTAATAATTAAATACATCCAAAGGTCCTTGTATATTCCAACTGTCATGATTCTGCCTCTCTTGTTCATGGTTTTCATGATTTTGAAGAATCATGGCAGACCTGTGTTTTGTGTGAGACACATGGCATTGTTTGGTATGACATGCCATGTGCTCTCTTGTCTTTTCTCCTAGCACCGCCCCCTTGTTATCCTGTCTATCTTCCCATCATTGTTTCCTTCCCCACACCTGCCCCCATGTCATTATCCCTCGTTATGTTTCCCTATTTAAACCCTTTGTGTTTTCTGTTCTTTGCTGGTTTGTTTTGTATGCTGTTTGTTTGTAAGTTTGAGTTGCTGTGTTCGTTTCTCTCCATGCCTGTCTTTCCGTACGTGTAAATCTACCCAAGTTTTGTGATTTGTTCCTTGTTTTTGCCCCCTCGTGGGAAGTTGGTTGTTTTATATTTTCAGTAATCCTTTTCCCCATTGTGGGTGTTTTTCTGTGTTTATTAAAGTCTTTGTTAATAGCAACTCTGCTGCCTGCATCTGGGTTCTCTCTCTCCTCACAACCGTGACACCAACACAGATTATAAATATATTTTTCAACATATTACAAGACTTATCATGAAATGTATTATTTAACTGTTGTAATAATTTCCAAATTTTTTTTCAATTGTATTTTAACAAATATATATATATATATATATATATATATATATAGTATATAAATAAAGTATATAGTAACAATTTGCAGTTGTTCTGGTAACGTGAGTTAAGCTAGACTGTTAATCTAACAGCTTGCACCTGTACGTTACGCAATAGGGCAGAGTGAACACTCGCTTCCCATTCACCTCATGACCATGTGTGTCTCTGTGGGTAGAAGCATTAACAAACCAGCCAATTAGAGGCAGCATTGTCTGTTACTTATGTTATTCTTATAACCTTTATAAGCCTCTCGTTCCCTCCTTCAGGGAACCTAGGTTACCATACGTAACCGGAGACGTTTTGTTTTCCTCCAACTGCGTTCCATTTTTCGGGCTGCTTTAGACTACGAGTATGCTCATTATACCAAGGAGTCAAACTTTTTTCCTTGACCTTCCTTAAGCTTAAGGGGGCAATGCAATTTAAAATGCTTGAAAAGAGCGAGTCTGTCGTTTTGATTACATTATCGAGTTGTTCTGGTGTGCTGGATATGCTATGGAATTCAGATACATCAGGAAGATTACTAACAAAGTCGTTTTTTGTGGTAGAAGTGATGGTTCGACAATATTTGTAACAAGAGGTTGGATTTACAACTCTGGCAATATTAAGTTTGCACAACACTAAATAGTGATCTGAGATATCGTCACTTTGCTGCAAAACTTCAACATCATCAAGATCAAGTCCATGTGACAATATTAAATCTAGGGTATGGTTTCGGCAGTCGGTGGGTCCTGAAACATGTTGTTTAATCCCAATAGAGTTCAGAATATCTATAAAGGCTGATCCTAATGCATCATTTTCATTATCAACATGGATATTAAAATCGCCAACTATTAAAACTTTGTCTGTAGCCAGAACTAACTCAGATATAAAATCCCCAAACTCTTTAATAAAGTCTGTATGGTGCCCTGGTGGCCTGTATACAGAAGCCAGTACAAACATCAAAAGGGATTTATCATTCAAATTTGTTTCTCTGGGTAGTGTTATATGAAGCATCATTACTTCAAACGAGTTATACTTGAATCCTGCCCTCTGAGAAGTTTTAGAAATATTGTTATATATTGAAGCAACACCTCCCCCCTTTACCCTTTGGACGCGGCTCATGTTTAAAACAGTAATCTTGTGTGGTGGACTCATTTAAAATAATGTAATCATCGGTTTAAACAGGTCTCTACCAGGTCTCTCAGTTTTTAACCAGGTCACTTGGTCTTTGGGTCTCCGAGAGAGGAGCCATCACTCCTAAGTGTAGAGGATCTCCTGTCTAGGGATGGAACTGGACTCTGTCACTATGTCTGCACGACTCACGGATGGGTGCGCCCAGTCAGTGCTCGAGTGCTTAAAACATTTCAAGCAACCCGCGGTCCCCCTAAAACTATTCAGAGGCTCCTGGGACACATGGCAACCTCGGCCGGAGTAATTTTCCTTGGGTTGATGCACATGAGACCATTACAGCACTGACTACAGAGTTGGGTTCCGAGGACAGAAAGGTACACAGGCATTAGGTGGGTGGTTGTCACATCTCTGTGCCGTCACACTCTAGTCCCTTGGTCTTTCAAGACTTTTTTACGAGCAGGGGTCTCAGACAGGTCACTATGCATGCTCTGGTACCTCAGACGCCTCCCTGCAGGGCTGGGGTGCAGCGTGAATCGGGCACCTAGCGTCGGGTTGATGGTTGTGGTCCCCACCTACGCTGGCATATCAATGCCCTAGAGCTGTTGGCAGTACTAAATCGATCGGGCTCAGGTAGACCTGTTCGCACCTCCCTGACTCCTCCCATTGCCCGCTCTTGCATGCCCTGACTGAGGCAGTAAGAGCACATTCCACAAGGAGTGTGGCCACCTCGCGGGCACTGGGGCATGCCGTCTCTGTGGCATACATTTGTAAGCTGCGGGCTGGGTTACACCCACCGCCTTAGGAGGTTCTACAACCTCTAGGTGGAGTTAGATCTCTACTCGGGTCTTGAGGATCGATCCTTAGGACTTGTGGGTGTATGCCTGCGAAAGCGCCGTCTCAGATTCAGATTCGGATTCAGATTCAGATTAAATTTTATTGTCATAACACTGTTACATGTAACGAAATGAGACCCCCGACCTTGACAGGTCAAGGAGGTAATAAGGAGAAATAAAGGAACATAATACAAAGGGAAAGTTGGCGCGAAAAAAATAAACCCTCTCAGACTGTCCTAATTAAGACAGTGTGAGACCCAGGAGACAAAAAAGCCTCAGCAAAAAAAAAGCACATAAATTTGACATAACAATGCAATGGGGAGGGGTACAAGGACTGTTGAGGTGTCTAATGTAGGCAACAGCCATTTAACCTGCAGCTCAGCTAGGAGCGCTGGTCACAGACCCACCTGCCCACACCAGAGGAGATAAGCATGTGAAGACGTGGGATGGGGATAGAGGTAATGTCCTTGGAAAGGGGAGAGGAAATCAGAGAGTGTCGTTATCTTATTCTCGTGGGGGTTGATTATCTTCAGCATTGGCCTTGGCCATGGCTATCTGAAAGGGTTGAAGCCAAAATAAAAGATTCTTCTTAAAATTTAGGACGATATCTGCTAGTTTTTGCAGTTATCTAATGTCCATCACTGGTTGCCATTTCAGCCAAATTCCTTTGCAAAGTTGCTAGTCTCTTCACGATGTTTTCCATTTTGCGGTCCATGTTTTCCATTTTGCGGTCCATAGCCACGATAGTTACTCCGTTGTTTTCCATTTTGCGGTCTATGGCCACTATAGCCACTCTGTTGTTTTCCAGTTTTCGGTCTATAGCCACTGTGATGTTTTTCAATTTCCGATCCATAACCACAGCCTGAGTACTAGCAGCATTGCCCATCGGAGTCTCAATCGTTCCGGTCAACTTGCTGGGGCTTAAATAATTGACAGCTTTTATCATTCGTCGATTCCACAGGGTCCCACCTAATCCAATCAGTAGAATCCCTGCTACCAAAGCTCCGAATAGGTAAATATCTTCAACATCCTCCAGGGACAATGTCGCAAGGCACATGTTGTGCCACTTCTCCCATCCCTCAGGACAGCTGAGTTCCCCCGAACCCGAACTTCTCGTCGAGAAGAGGGTGTGAATTGCGCTCAGAGACCAGCTAATCAAATCCATAATTCCTTTTCTGTTTCGAGAGCAAGGCAAAGAGAGTCTCAGAACAGAGAAACAAGACAAAGCAAGAAGTTAGGAGAGATAAGGGAGAGGAGAGGGAAACTTAGGTGAGAGAGAGCGCTCCTCTTAGCCTCCCTACTCCCTACTGAGTATAGGCAACCTATCCTTTACGAAGCACAACCCACAGTAGTTGGCCGAACGGACCGGCTGTGGCTGCAGCACCAGTTGGTGAAGTTGTGCCTCCGTGTGATGCGGCTCCCTGACCCAGGGCAGCCCCACACAATGTAATATGTAACTTTAGGTCCTCTCAAGCAGTGTATCGGGTGATCTCCCCAGGTGAATGTCCACCTATAGCTACGCCCCTGAGATGTGGACCTGTGCACTGTTTTTCCCAAGACTTCTACCAAGAAGGCGATAATCATGAGGTAATCTCCACATAGTTACCCCCCAAGTGCGAGATGTGGTCTCCTTACGCAGACCCTCGATTAGAGGGATAGCGTTCCCCAGTGATCCCACGGTGACGGACGGCTCCTAGTCAAGTTAGGAGTAAGGCCACAGTCTGGGACATCGTCGGCGAGAGTCTCTTAATTTCTAATGAAGCCGAGACTCACTGGAAGGTCGTGACTGACGGAGAGTGAGTAAGTTGCTCAGTTGCATGTCAGGGCGTGGCCTGGCGACGTGGCAGGATTGAATTAAATCCCCTTTCAGCTCACAACGTCGAGAGACCGACTGAAAGGGAACTTCTCTGGTTACGTATGATAGCCTAGGTTCCCTGAAGCAGGGAATTAAATTGACAATTTGACAATTAAATTGGCCATTTTTTAATAAGCCCAGAGACAATTGGCTCTTAAGATCAAACCCCCCTTTTAGCTCACAACGTCTTGTTCCCTTCTTCAGGGAACCTAGGTTACCATACGTAACTGGAGAAGTTTAATACACAGCTTAAATTATAAATTATGTCAAAATAATACAATCTTATATCCCAAAATAAAATGCCTCAATATTTAGGATGTCATGTCTGATATATAAAACATTTAAAAACATTACATAGATTTTTTAAGAAGCCTTCTTTGAATGTTCAGGGACAGGCTCAAGGGTAAGTGCCACAGTTTGTTTTCACTGCTGAACAAAATGGCAAAAGTTGGCTTGCTTCTTAAACGATCCTTCAAGAGATATGAAACCCTCGTCTCAGTCAATTCATGGTCCACTGCTTCTCCATCAACGCGTATTATGTAGACAGTAGAGAAAATAAAAACAACGTTAACAATCTTTATGGTAACAGAATAAAAAAATTTAAATAGGTACATTATTTAAAAATAGGCATATTATGTAAGTCTGTAAAGTTAATTTCTCGTTAATGAGATGTTGTGTCTTCCCATGCTACGTTACCCAGCCACCACTGTAGCGACCGGGAGGGGCTTCCCAGGTTCCTCAGCACAAACTGTGATGAATGATCTCTTCCGTCCCCTTTTTTTCCCATCAGCACGGGCGGGGACGTGAATTGATTCATTCGCCAATTAAATTTGCCTTTTTTAATAGGCTCGGAGACAATGGGTTCTCAAGATCAAACCCCATTTCAGCACACAACGTTTCGTTCCCTCCCTCATGAAACCTAGGTTACCATACGTAACCGGAGACGTTTTATAACTAACGCTGATGTTAGCTCAATGTTGATATGTGGCTAAGATAGTACTAATAATCACAGTATTTGGAATGGCAACATTGGACATAATATTGCTAATGTTTTGACTAACTAGTTAATGTGAATAATGGCAATCATTAATGTGGAGTCTGACTTAGTTTGCTAATGTTGACAGAGTATGAACTTGGCTAGCGTTAACATCATCAGTCAAAGTTAACTTCCAACTTTGAATAACATAGCAACATAATCTAACACAACCAAAACTACCACTGAGAGGAAGACTTTTTTTCATACCCACCATGTCTTTTTCACAACATCACCATACATGGAGGTTATAAGCATATCAATGCCATGCATACTCCTCTAAACGTGACAACGTGTGAAACACTATCAATTGTACCAGAGATAACCAGTTACAAATATTTATAAAATCAAAACTTAAATTATACACATTTTGGATTTGATCTCACTCTGCAAGGAAATACAAGGAAAATGTATTTTGTTTTATACAATACACATTTAAGTAAATTCATGCTGTTTTACTATTAAGGTTAACATCTTTGACCTACCTTAGCAAGAGCTGATGCATTTATTGCATTGTAAATGTAATTGTCTAACTTGTCACGTCACAAACTATAAACTGTTCACTATAATGTCAAATGGTTTTAGTATTTGTTCTGTCTGGGACTTTTTCAAACTCCCTGAAAATCTACAATTGTTAAGCCACTTCTGGAAAAGATAACTCTCAAAAATACTATATTGAGCCTCTATATAGACCAATATCAACTCTTCCTTTCATAGGTAAGATTATTGAAAATGAAGTGTCTAATCAGCTGAACAACTACTAAAACTCAATTAAATTCCTTTTACAATCCACTGCAATACTGAAAATTATGTTCATATGTTCAAAGATCTGTTTATAGTCTAAGACACTTTTAAATAATGGATCTTCTCTGGTTATTAAAGGTAACCTTAGTTCCCTGAAGGAGGGAACGAGAGGTTGTGAGTCTGACTGTGGCTGTACTTGAGAACCTGTTTATGTCTTAAGTAATTTGGCGAATGAATCAATTCATATCCCCGCCCCGGATGACGGGTATAAAAGGGGATAGAAGGGATCATTCCTTACCTTTTGTGCTGAGGAACCTAGGTGACCTCCCTAGGACGCTGCAGCGGCAGCCGAGTGTTGTGGCATGAAGGACACAACGTCTCGTTACCTCCTTCAGGGAACTAAGGTTACCATTCGTAACAGGAGATGTTCCCGTTCAGTCGGTCTCTCAACGTGTGTGTGGAGCCGCAGAGGCTCTACGCGAGTCATGACCTTCCAGTGGGAACCGGTATGGTATCCACGGAGCTTCCTACTGGAAGTTGAGAGACTCACACCGAAAAGTTACAGGCAGGGCCTTTCATCCCACCATGCTGGTGGGGAAACCGCCTGTCTCGTGATACTGGGGAAACGTTACCCTTCTAATCGAGGGCCTACGTTGCGGAGATCACTTACCAGCCATGTGGGGGAGTATCATGTGAAGAATACCGCATGGTTCGCCCACCTTGGGGAGAACATCATAGGAGGATAGTGTGGGGATCCATTTGCGGGGCGCACAGCTCTTAGGTGGAGGCCCATCTGGGGGAGATCACTGGACTCAACGTATAGGGAAGTCCTCAGTGATATATTACATCCTAACGGGGTCGCCCTTCTCTGGGAACTACATCGTACGGAGCTCCAGTTCAAGTCAGCGGTAAGCCCTATGGGGGTGAACACTTCCTGAGCCTGGCTAAGTAACAGGGCCGCTCCGCACGGCCTGCTACTATAGAGTGAGCCTAGTGAAGGATAGGGTGCCCATACTCGCACTGAAGAGGGGGAGTAGAGGGGCTAAAAAGAGAGCGCACTTACTCACCTGTGTAAGGGAGATGGCGCTTTCGCAGGTGTTGCCACCTAGGACCCGAGCTGAGACCTAGCTCTACTGGGAGGTTATATAATCTCAAGAAAGTTGTGGGCGTAGCCCAGCCCGCTGCTCTGCATATGTCAGCTAGAGAAGCACCCTGCGCCAGTGCCCACGAGGAGGCTACAGCCCAGGTGGAATATGCACTAACTACAAGTGGGCAGGGACGAGCTGGGATTGATACGCTCTCTGCCGGCTCACCACCTGGTCCCAAAAAGGGAGTCGTTGGAACCTTTGGCACATAGCCGGGCCGGAGTCTCAGGATAACGTGAGAGTCAGCCGGCCCGAAATGAAGTCAGTCATTGGACACAGAGAATGCGTGTAGGTCCCCGAACCTCTTGATCAAGGAGACCACTATAAGGAGAGCTGTCTTCATCGTTAAGTGAGAATGACTAGCTCGATCTGAGGGCTCAGAGGGGGGACCCCTGAGGTCCCCTAGGACCACAGTCAGGTCCATGAGGGTGCGGGCGCGGCCTGGGCGGGTTCCCCCGCAATGCGCTCCTCAGGAACCTAGTGACCAGGTCATGTCGTGCATCCCATCCACCTGATTGTGATGAACTGCTATTGCGGCTACATGTACTTTCAAGGAGGAGGGGGCGAGCTGTTGCTCAAGCCGCTCTTGTAGGATGGATAACACGACTCCAATCTCACATCTCCGGGGGCCCTCACACGGTAAGGAACACCAAGACGAGAAGCAGCACCACTGCAAGGTGTAAAGACACCAAGTGGCTGGGCCCTAGCCTGAGCGATTGTACATGCGACCGCTGGAAACAGGAGCTCCTCGTCCCGTCCAGGAGCCAGACGTGGAGGTTCCACAGGTCTGGTCTGCTGTGCCATGACGTGCCCTTCCCCTGAGATAGAAGGTCCTTTATCAGGGGAATCGGCAATGGGGGAATAATCGTGTGAGCCCTCAGCTCCGAGAATCTCATCTTCCCTTACCTTGCACAGGACCCGTGAAATGAGGCTCAGTGGGGGTAGGCGTACTTCCACTTGTCTCGTGGCCAGTCATGAGCTAAAGCATCCGTGCCGAGGGGACCCTCCATCAGTAAGAACCAAAGCAGGCAATGGGTGTCGTCACGGGAGGTGAACAGGTCTACCTGTGCCTGGCCGATCGGCTGTCTCGTTCAGGGCCCCGGGGAGGAGCACAGCGCGCAGGGTCTTGATGATCCTCTGCTCTGTAGCCAAAGCTGAAGTGGTCTCGTATGCATCAACCCGAGGGAGATTTTCCCAGCCGAGGATGCCATATGCATCAGGAGCCTCTGAAGAGTCTTCAGCGGGACCACTGTACGTGAGGCCTGAGCCATACACGCCAGCAATGACTGTGCACGCTCTTCTGTGAGTCGTGCACACATAGTCACATGCCGAGATAAGAGATGCTCTGCATAGGGGAGAGCTGGCTCTTTTCCCGGTTGACCCGAAGACCCAGACGGGCTAGGTGCCTAAGCACTAGGTCCCTTTGAATACAGACTACCTCTGGCAAGTGACCCAAGACGAGCCAGTCGTCGACATAGTTTAATATCCGCACTCCGCACTCCCTTAGGGGCACTATGGCCGGCTCCGCGATCTTTGTGAAGACCCGATACTCTAGGCTGTCCGGAAAAGCATTGCTGCCATTTCCGGATCCAAGTAGTCCCAAGCCGGAGGCGGAAGGCTCAGAGGGTCCTCCTGATCTGAAGCAAGCAGCTAGCTCTCAGATGCTGCGACCGAAATCACACCATCACGAGACGGCGAACCGTCCTGCAGTGAGAGAGACAGAGAGCGTGACAGACTGTGACGGTCCCTCAACCCAGAGGCTGACGGAGATACATCCGTGTCCATTTCGCGGCAGCTGCTACTCGGGTCGTAGGCCCAGTGAACACACTGCCGGAAGCAGACGCTGCGGTTACTGATTCGTAAAGAAAAAGGCCACCCGCGACCGTAACTCCTTGCTGGAGACCCAAACACTCGAGGCAGATCTCATGCTGATCTCCCTCATTGATGTGCCGGATGCACCCAAGAAAACAACGGCGTCCCATTACAGGACCACACGCTGTACCCACATTTGGAATATACAAACCTCTGGGAATATTTGCTGAAACGCAAAGGGGAGTCCAGGACCATCCGCTGCAAAACATAGTCACACCAGCAAGTTTTGTCGGTACTACACACAATCATCTAGGTTCCGAAGAACAAAAAGTAAGGAATGATCTCTTCTATCCCCTTTTATACTCGTCATCCGGGGTGGGGACATGAATTGATTCATTTGCCAAATTAATTGGCCTTTTTAATAGGTTCAGACATAAACAGGTTCTCAAGTACAACCCCAGTCAGTCTCACAACGTTGCACACCTGCCTGTATATCTTATGTGCTTATTATGTGCTCTTGAATAAACACTGAAGAATAAAATTAAATTTCATTACTCAATACGATTCTTGCATCATTCATTGCTTGTATTTGTTCAAATAAAATTTATTTTTTAGTAGTGAAGCTTTATATATGCTCCATGTGAGGCTGATGCTTGAGAACATAAGACATAATTTGCATTACATTTACATATATTTATTCAGTAAATGTTTACTCCAAACTGACAATCCAACAATTTGTACCATACAATACAAAGTCTACAGCATAAGCAAGTTTAACTTAAGTAAATGTGAAATACAGAAAACAAAAGAATTATTTTAAACATCAATAAACAGGAGATTTATCTTTATGTGGCCTTGGTAGATTGACAAGAGAAAAAAAAACAGCTCAGCCACACTGTCCCAACATCGATCTGTGAATATTACCCTATCTATTACATTTTAACCAAGGATAAGATGTAGTACATGTAGTCACAGACGACTAACACACAAGTAGTTAAGCTTCTCCTCACAGTCTCTGTGTGTCCAGGTCAAGGTCATCTTGTTCAGAGCTGCACAGTGCTGGTCTCTGGCAGGACATTGAGGCAGCTCATTATCGATAAGAACATGTCCAATGATCCAGAACCAATCGCCTGCTAGAAAGCGCAGACCAATCCACACATATTGTGTTTGAGCTTCTTGGATTTTACTGAGAGCATAATTAAATTTTCTGTTTGAGTTCAGAGATGCCAGATCATCATGATGATGTCTGCAGTATTCTAGAGCTCCCTCCCAGCTCTCAGACTGCTGAACCACAAAAAACTCAAAAACATTCATACAGAAGAAGCTGTGATTCTGAATGCATGGAAGATCACGAAGTCTCTTAGTTTGTTGGTGAAAATTAACACATTTGCTGGTGGGGCCTGGCTTCTCAATATCCCAGCTGAAATATGTTGCAATCTCACCTGTTGTCCACTGCCAACCTTCAGACATCCGGAAGAGCCCAACCCAAGCATCAGAAGTTTGAACAAATGTATTTTGTAGAAACTGTTGTTCTTCAGTCTGATTGATGAAGGTTGACAGGTCATGATATTTGGTTCTGCAGTATTGTGATGCATTATCCCATGTCATCATCTGATTTATAAAGAAATGTTGTTTCATGACACAGAAGGTGAGTCCATAGAGATTGATGATGAGGAGAACAGTGAGTGTAGTCTTCATCTTTATCCACTGAAGAGGTTTTGTGAAGATGAAGATAGAACTGTGCATGATGACACTGACTCTCTCTTACTTAAACTCACAAACAACCAATAACAAAAGAGTGACACTAACAAACGCCAATCACAACACAGCAAACAAATGATGGATGCATCTGACCAATGAAAAAGGTAATATATTACCTTCAAGAAAACTAGGATAAAAATTTTTAGGCATTTGTTCCACAGGTAAAAATTTAGTCCCAATGTAAAGCTTAAGAAAAGACATAATTGTTAATTTTACGTTTAACCCTGAAGTTAAAAAATATAGTACATTTAAAAAGTTTAAAAATAATATTTGGTTCGTTATCTCTTGTTCTAAATGCTTCTTTTGTAAACCTCATTTTATAAGTAACTTTGGATCGAAGCATCAGCTCTATGACTAAATGTAAATGTAAAATCTTCGATAATATTAATTTTGAGCTTGTTATCTAAAATTTTCCAAATTGCGTCACAGGAGAAGCACAATATACATTGGTGAATTGTACTTGTGATTTGTCCTATTCCATCTAAAAAAAATATTGTATAAAAAAAAACGTTTTTTATTCATAATACATTTATAATAATTTATAGTTTTTATTAAAATGCAATGTAGGATAAAACAGTTTGAGGTTGTTCGTCTTAAAATTGTCTTAAAAAACTACCATTATCTTCATTTGTTTATTTTTCTAATATTTGTGGCCTTGGCTTGTTTGCTCAAAAAATCTGCTAGTTACATGAAGGCAAATGGCATGTGAAGGCAAAATTGTTTTTGAGTTGCTATTGAGAATGGCAACAGTGACTTTGTGATGGAATCTGAGTCAAATGATGAGGAGGAATTCAGAGATTCCTATATTTCATATTAGAAAACTGTAAATCCTTAGTCAAAAAGTTAACTGTATATATAGCAAAAGAGTTAAACAAAAACATGTATGGACTGATCCCTGTCCAGACACTATACTAATGGTTACATAAGCCATTAGCACTAATTTCAAACCACTAGGCTGTGACTGACCCAAAGATCGACTGCATCAGAAGACTCAACAAGCATCGGAGAGCGACCTACTGGCTTCGGATCCGGGTGACATCCTAGAGCTTTCGCTTCTGGCGGCTAAGCTTCAGGATGACCCTTATCCAGAGATGGCAGCTCTGCTTTATTGGGTTGCCGCAAACTTTGGGCTTCAGTGTACGGTGCCTAGCTGCTCTTTCCCTACTTCAAAGAATCGAGGTTAGCATACAAAACCAGAGACGTTATTAATAATGATTGATTGTCTTGTTAATTCTTTAATAAAGAATTCTTACAATGCGAAACTCAAAATCCTAAAAAATGCATTCTGAATACCATCCAAAGAAAAATGTGCAGTTGTAATGTTAAATGCCTACCGTAGTGCCTGTTCAATAGGATGTCAAAGTAACAGAAAATTGTTTATTGTTACAGAGGAAAGATTTTGTTTAATCTTTAAATAACATTTAGATTATTCTTATTTTATGTTCATATTTATATAAATTTAATTTATAATATACAATATTTTGTTGATATTTATACAATATTATTTGATATTCATATTTGCATTAAATATCAAAACCAAAGTCCTTTATCTTTCACTGTCTGCTCAGCTTTGTTAATCAATAACAGGAGTTTACTGATTTATATCATTAACTAGAAATCATAATATTAATAGAGCTTTAATGTTGAAACACAGCTTATGTGTGACCGAACTGTGGAAAATCTATTGGTTTGTGTTAAGGTTTGTGTCATGTCTGTCAAGTCCGTGAAATTAGGTGCATCTGTAATTTCCTATGCAAAGATTTTTGCATGGAATCGTGCATAAGTTTCACTGTAAAAGACCTGGATTTGTTTTTTAAGTATGGCAATGTAAATTAAACTACTGGAAGTTGAGAGACTCACACCGACGAGTTACAGGCGGCGGCCTTTCATCCCACCATGCTGGTGGGGAAACCGTCTGTCTCGTGACACTGGGGAAAACGCTACCCCTCAAATCGAGGGCCTACGTTGCGGAGATCACATCCCACCCATGGGGGGGTATCATATGAAGAATACCGCATGGTTTGCCAACCTTGGGGAGAACATCATGGGAGGATAGCGTGCGGATCAACTTTGTGTGGCGCACAGCTCTTAGGTGGAGTCTCACTTGGGGGAGATCACTGGACTCGCCGTATAGGGAAGTCCTCAGTGATATATTGCATCGTAACGGGGTTACTGCTCAGAGCTTCTGAAGCCCTGCGTGCATTCCACGTAGAGGCACAGTGCGCACACGGGACACAGCACGGATGAGGCTTGGTCTTCCTCTCCTATGGAGAGCGCCTGCAGGCTTACCACCTGGTCCCAAAAAGGGAGTGGTGGGAACCTTGGGCACGTAGCCGGGCCGGGGTCTCAGGAGAACGTGAGAGTCAGCTGGCCCAAACTGAAGGCAGTCACTGGACACAGAGAACGCGTGTAGGTCCCCGACCCTCTTGATCAAGGCAAGCACTACAAGGAGAGCTGTCTTCATCGTTAAGTGAGAAAGACTAGCTCGATCCGAGGGCTCGAAGGGGGGACCGCTGAGGTCCCGTAGGACCACAGTCGGGTCCCAAGAGGGTATGGGGCGCGGCCTGGGCGGGTTCCCCCGTAATGCGCCCCTCAGGAACCTAATGACCAGGTCATGCGTCCATCCCATCCACCTAATCGTGATGAGTGGCTATTGCGGCTACATGCACTTTCAAGGAGGAGAGGGCTAGCTGATGCTCAAGCCCCTCTTGTAGGAAGGATAACATGACTCTGATCTCGCATCTCCGGGGGCTCTAACCCCATGAGGAACACCAAGACGAGAAGCGGTGCCACTGCAAGGTTCAAAAACCGAGTGGCTGGGCCCTAGCCTCAGCGATTGTACCTGCGACCGCTGGTGGCAGTCCGCTCAGGAGCTCCTCGTGCCGTCCCGGCTCCATAGGTCTGGTCTGGGGTGTCATGACGTGCCCTTCCCCTGAGATAGAAGGTCCTTTATCAGGGGAATCGGCCAGGGGGGAGTGGTCGTCAGAGCCCTCAGCTCTGAGAACCAAGTGTGGTTGGGCCATTATGGGGCAACCAGGATCACTTGGTGCTCCTCTTCCCTTACCTTGCACAGGACCCCTGAAATGAGGCTCCCTGGGGGGAAGGCATACTTCCGCTTGTCTCGTGGCCAGTCGTGTGCTAAGGCATCCGTGCCAAGGGGACCCTCGGTCAGGGAGAACCAAAGCGGGCAATGGGTGTCGTCTCGGGAGGCAAACAGGTCTACATGTGCCTGGCCAAAGCGATCCCATATCGACCAGACTGCTGACGAGAGAGCGCATCGGCTGTCTCGTTCAGAGCCCCGGGGAGGTGCACAGCGCGCAGGGTCTTGATGACCCGCTGACTCCATTTGAGGAGGCGTCGGGCGGGCAATGACAGTGTCCGCGAGCGTACGGCACCTTGATGATTATATACACTACTGCGGTGGTGCTGTCCAAACGGACAAGCACGTGTTTGTCCCTCAGTAGATGTTAGAACCTCATGAGGGCCATGTGTACTGCCAAAAGCTCCAAGGCATTAATATGCCAGTGTAGTCGGGGACCTGTCCATCGACCCGAAGCTACGTGCCCGTGACACACTGCGCCCCAGCCGAGCAGCGAGGCATCCGTCGTCACGGTTACACCTGCCCTAGCGCGACTCCTGCCTGCAGAAAGGTCACTGAGGACCATGGGGTGAGAAGACTCCGGCATCTCGATGTGATGTGAATCCGTCTGTTGCCAGTGTGCCATGCGCTCCTCGGAACCCGACTCTGTAGCCAAAGCCGAAGTGGTCTCATATGCATCAACCCGAGGGGAATTACCCCAGCCGAGGATGCCATATGCCCCAGGAGCCTCTGAAGAGTCATTAGCGGGCCACTGTGCGTGAGGTCTGAGCCAAACACGCCAGCAATGACCGTGCACGCTCTCTTGTGAGTCGCGCACACATAGTGACAGAGTCTAGTTCCATACCGACATAAGAGATGCTCTGCGTAGGGGAGAGCTGGCTCTTTTCCCGGTTGACCCGAAGACTCAAACAGCTAGGTGCCTAAGCACTAGGTCCCTGTGCATACAGACTACCTCTGGCGAGTGACCCAGGATGAGCCAGTCGTCGACATAGTTTAGTATCCGCACTCCGCGCTCCCTTAGGGGCACAATGGCGGCCTCCGCGATCTTTGTGAAGACCCGGGTAGGACAGGGACAGCCCGAAGGGCAGGACTTTGAACTGATACGCTCGCCCTTCAAACGCGAACCGTAGGAACGGCCGGTGTCGAAGCAGAATGGAGACGTGGAAGTACGCGTCCTTCAGGTCTATTGCCAAGAACCAATCCTGACTCCGGATAGAAGTCAAGATGCGCCACTGCGTCAACATCCATAACGGCAATCTGTGCAGATATTTGTTCAGGGTGGGCAGATCCAGAATGGGGCGCGACCCTCCGCCCTTCTTGGATACAATGAAGTACAGGCTGTAGAAGCCCTCGAACATCTCGGTTGGTGGAAAAGGCTCGATCGCATCTTTCGCTAGAAGGGTGGCAACCTCGTCCCGAAGAACGGACGCATCCCGACCTCGCACCGAGGTGAAAAGGACGGACCGGAACTTGGGCAGGCGTCTGGAGAACTGGATCTCTTAACCGAGACAGATCGTCCTCTCGAGCCACCGTGACGGGGAACATCGGCGTAACCACGCCGTTCACTTGCATGCCAGGGGGATGAGAGGACTGATCTGCTTCACTGTACCCGGGGAGGGTGGTTCTGTGGCTGCCGGGTCCGGGGTCCGGCCAGGATTGTCCCGGGGGGACACGGGGACCCGAGCTGCCTGCCAAATACCGCTGGCTAACGCACCGTCCTGCGGAGGGCGCTGAGGGCTGCGGGATGGCGTTTCTGCCAGCCGTGTACCGTCCAAAAGAGGGTGAGAACATGGCGACTTTTGCCTGGGGAAGGATTTGTTCTTGCTTTAACCACATAGGGTGGCCCTGAAAAGGGCTGTTGTGGTAGTGGAACGGGGCAGGAACCGTCCCAGATGTTATCCACTCCTCCAGGCTGGGTCCGTCAGGAGCGCTTCCTGGCACGTCTGCGAGGAGGCTGCTGATGGGTCCCCACAGCCTGCTTCCGTGGGACCGGCTTCCTACAGAGCGCCGGCTGTATAGGGGGTGCTCTAACTGAGGGTGGGGCCGAGGAAGGAAGTGGCTGTTTGGGAGCAGGAGGAGTTTGGGGCCGGGGCAGCTACGAGGCAGCAAATGTTGCATCTCCTCCTTCTGCTGCTAAACTGCGGAGAACTGGTGGGTAAAGTCCTGCACAGTGTCTCCAAACAGCCCCTCTTGCGCGATGGGTGTGCGTCGAGAAAGTGATGATTTTTCCGTGCAGTCCGGTCGAAATGGGATCGCTGCCCGGGAAAGCATTGCTGTCTTTTCAGGATCCGTGTCATCCCAAGCCTTGGCCGCCGGAGGCGGAAGGCTCAGAGCGTCCTCCGGATCTGAAGCAAGCAGCTCGCTCTCAGATGCTGCGACCGAAATCACATCATCACGAGACGGCGAACCGTCCCGCAGTGAGAGAAACGGAGTGCGTGAGAGACTGTGACAGTCCCGCCAGCGAACGAACTGCTGGAAGTAGACGCGGTGGTGACCGATTTCGTAAAGAAAAAGGCCACCCGCGACCGCAACTCCTTAATCGTCATGGCCGATCTCGTGCTGATCTCCATCATTGATGTGCCGGTTGCACCCAAGAGCACAAAGGCGTCCCATTACAGGACCACACACAGTTGGAATATACAAACCTCTGGGAATATTGCTGAAACGCACAGGGGAGTCCAGGACCATGCGCTGCAAGACGTCATCACACCAGCAAGTTTTGTCGGTACCAGACACAACCATCTAGGTTCTGAAGAACAAAAGGTAAGGAATGATCTCTTCTATCCCCTTTTCATCCGGGGCGGGGACATGAATTGATTCATTCGCCAAATTAATTGGCCTTTTTAATAGGTTCAGACATAAACAGGTTCTCAAGTACAACCCCAGTCAGTCTCACAACGTTAAGAGACCGACTGTAAGGGAACCACGAGTTACAAGTGTAACACGAGGAAACAAGTGCAATGCAACGACACAGGACAGAAAACACAAGGGCTTTATATAGAGGAAACATAACAAGAGTTAATGACACGGGGCAGGTGTGGGGAATGAAACAATGATGGGAAGATAGACAGGATAACAAGGGGGCGGGTCAGGAGACGATACAAGAGAGCACATGGCATGTCACAACAAACAATACCATGTGAACTCACACAAAACACAGGTCTGCCATGACTCTGCCAAAATCTGGAAAGACATGAACAAGAGAGGCAGAATCATGAAACACACACGAAGGAAGGACTCAGGAGGTAAACTTGGAACACAGGAGACAGGTAAGGAAGTCCTATTTACTGGCTGTAGGTAATCCTTTAACAAACGTGACCGTACAGTGAATGGGTGAGTGTGTGAGTCTTTTATGCATGGGTTGAGGGAGAGCCTGGCATGTCTGTGACAAATATACTGTCCTGAGAAGTGTTTCGACCTCCCTTTTAGTCAGTCTCTCTATGTTCATGTTAGTTCAGATGTAATTTCGTTTGGCTTGTGTAATGCGGTGACTTATTATTGTGTCCTGCTGTATTTTTATATTGATTAACACTGTCGCAGCGGTCATAGTAGCTTGATTGCATGAATCTGCTGTTAACAAAGTTGACGTTATTCCTGCCATGGCTAAAAACTCTGATCTCTCTGTTTTAGTACTTACTGAGACTTGGATCAATCTGGAGGACAGTGCCATGCTGACTGCCCTCTCTAATAACTACACTTTCTCCCATAGCCCCCGCATATCTGGTAGAGGTGGGGGAATCGATCTGTGAATGGAGGTTCAAACAGATGTGGTAGCTATCACTCATCCTTTTCATATAAATTTAGTAGTCATCTAACACCCCCCAGGTAAGCTTAGATAGTTCTCAACACTTATATCCTATTAAGATGAACCTGGCCCACTCACATCTCTACCGGCCCATGCTACTCCTTCTGCTTTATTTCTATATTATGTCTTCTGGGAACGCAGGTAGAGGCTCAGGTATCCCACAGGAATGTCATGACTTGCATAGAGCCTCTGTGGCTCTGCTTGACTTTATCACACAGCTGTGCTGGGATTTTCAGGAACCCTGTTCAGTCTCAACACAAAGTTGAGGAACAAATTGAAAGGGAATATTTCAGAATCTTTTAGAAGAAAACAAACATAACCCCAGGTATTTATTATACACAGCAACCAAACTGATAAAAAATAAAGCCTTAACAAGTGCTGACATTTCCCAGCATCACAGCAATAATTTTATAAACTACTTTACTTCTAAAATCGACATTATTAGAGAAAAATCGATTTCAGCCATCAGCTACTATATCGCATGAATCATGTTAACTTGCACAATAATCTGAAGCAACAACATGTATGTAAGACCCTATTCCATCTAAGCTCCTGAAAAGAGGTGCTTCCAGATATCATAGATCATCTTCTGATTATTATCAACTCCTCGTTGCCTTTAGGATATGTTCCGAAATCCTTCAAACTGGTATTAAGCCTCTCCGACCCCAAAGACCTTGTTAATTATAGACCTATCTCAAATCTCTATTAAAAATTAGTATAAAATACTAACTTGCTTCAAATATCCATACAGATTAAAGGATTATTAGGCTGCATTGATAAAGAAAGCTGGACCCATTAACACTATCCAAACCACACTCACTCATTGTTCTCATCAGCACCTTCATCAACCTACATATAAAGGACACACACACACTCACTGCGTTCCAAGATTGTATTCAGTCTTCCACGTCGTTGTTTTTGCATCTCTTACCTCTGTGTTTTCTGCTGCATCTTCCGGATCTCCAAGCCATACTCCACAAAGGACTATCATCTAGATTATTTGTTCCATTCACATCTATCCAATCCACTTGTGTGAATAAAACGTCTAGGCTACTAGTGTAACCTCGGTTCCCTGATGGAGATAACGAGACGTTGTGTCAAAGACAACAGTATGGGTGTTGGCTCTTGAGAACCAATCGAGTCTGATTTTATTTTAAAAGGCAAATGAAATTTGGCGAATGAAATTTGCATGACGTGCCCCGCCCCGGACATACGGGCATAAAAGGGGAGATGGCATGCTCATTCATCACCTTTTGTGCTGAGCAACGTGAGGATGATTCACGAACGCTGCAACGAGTCGGCGTTGCACAAAAGGACACAATGTCTTGTTCCCTCCATCAGGGAAACGGGGTTACACTAGAAACCTAGATGCTCGCTTTCTGTGAGTCTCTCAACGTTGTATCTAAGACGACAGTATGGGGTTCCTATGTAACTCGCCACCGCACTGTGCTGTGTCACAATCTCCAGCGGAGCGACCTTGACAGGCCCAAGCTGGTAAGAGGAACATTTACATTTACATTTAGGCATTAAGCAGACGCTTTTATCCAAAGCGACTTACAAATAGTCAAGGAGACACTGAAGCGGTAAATAGCCGATACAACAATAGGTGTATAAGTGCTACAACAAGGTTACCAAGTTACACAAAACGAGATAAAAACCTGTGGGTAGAAAGTATTTTATTTTTTTTTATAGTTTTTGATAGATTGAGTAGCTTAGAAAAGGAAGGTACTTCTAGTGGCTTAGGTGTAGCCGGAAAAGATGAGTTTTTGTTGTTTTTTAAAGATAGACCCTAGTCTGCCAAGCATGAAACAAGAGGCAGATTATTCCATCATCAAGGAACCGATGCAGAGAATGTACGAGAGAGAGATTTCTTACCCTTTTGAGATGGCAACACAAGTCGTTGCTCTTTTGCGGAGTGCAGAGATCTGGAGGGCCTATACCTTTGTAGGTATCTGGGTGCTGAACCGGTGGTGGTCCTGTAGGCGATGAGTATCTGACAGACTCGAGGATGCGCTTTTGTGTTAGCATTCTGAACAGTAGGCTGTGAAGACACCGGTTAGGTGAACACAAATCCAGAATTGGGCACAGCCCTCTCTTGGGGACTATGGAGTATGGTCTGTAGAAATCCAACGACATCTCGGCTGTAGGAACGGGTTCGATCGCATCCTTTGCCAAAAGAGACGCAACCTCTGCCCGAAGGACGGCGGAATCCTCCTCTCGCACCAAGGTGTAGAGGATCCCCGAAACTTGGGAGGGTGTTTGGCGAACTGGCCTACTGCCTGTGGGGGCTGCAGTGGAACATACAGTCTGCTCGAGAGTATGACTGACTGTAGCGCCACCGATGTGACCCAATGTCGAGTCATGACGCAACTTCGAGTCGGATTGACGCAATGGCGGGTGAGACTGACGCAATGCTTTGTAACCGTACACCATCGCTCAGAGAGTGATATGGTTGTGTTTTATGAACAGGGGAGGAAACTGCTCTTTTTGTGAGAGAGTGGGCTCCGGGTTCCGATAGGGGGCCGGCACGAGTTGGGACGGGGCAGGGTCCGTCCCGCTCTGGCCCTGTGGAGATGGAATGTCCAGGGCCGGGCGTGATGTTGTCTCCTCCGCTGTTTTTCCTCCAGTCAGTCAACTTTTACTTTTCCATAACCTAATGCTCACGGAGGCCCGGAAAAGCATGGCTGCCATCTCAGGATCCGGATAATTCTGAGACTTAACCACCAGAGGCCGAAGCTCCAATGTCAATGTAAATGTCACCTTTATTTATATATCGCTTTAGCCAAAGTACATTGCATCAAAGCAGCTTAACAACAATAATTAGTAAACAGTGTGTCATAATGCTTAATGTTAAAAGTTAATACATTATTGAATTCGGGGATGTTATCTCTGTTCAGTTTAATGGTGTCTGTGCATTCATTTTCAATTCGTTGGTGTCTTTGTTCACTTTTAAAAATGTCTGTGCATTCAAATTCAATCAAATCAAAGATATCGTTGTAAATGAGGGGACCCCAACTAAGCAAGCCAGAGGCAACAGTGGCAAGGAAACCATAACTCCAACGCTGACAGAAATGGAGAAAAAAAAAAACCTTGGGAGAAATCAGGCTCAGTTGGGGGGCCAGTTTTTCTCTGACCAGACGAATCCATCAGTTCAATTCCAGGCTGCAGCAGAATGAAGAAGACACATCTATGTGCTGTGGTCGTATCCTGATGATCGTCAAAGACGAGGTCTTTGCAGGGGATTGGTATCCGTGGTGTTCTTCTACTGGACTTCGCTTTGTTCGAGGGCTGTAGAGACATTTTCTAGTCTAGTTGCGGACCCACCATCTGGTCCAGAGAAGAATCATCTGTCTCCTGTGGTCACATCCTGGGGGTCATCTGAGGCAAGGTCTTGCGAGGGATCTGCATCTGGTGTTCTAGTCGTCCTGGTCTCCGCTGTCCTTCCGGACCCTAGGGGTCCGTTCTCCAAAACCTGGTCTGGATACGCACTGGATCCTGTTGACTGCAATGCCATCTGATCTGGATACGGGCTGGATCTGGTGGCTCCAAAGAGCTCGGAACGAGAAACAGACCAATATTAGCGTAGATGCCATTCTATTAAAGTTATAGCAGATATATTGTGTGTTGTGGAGAGTGTTCTCGGTTCCGGATTTCTTAAATAAATGCAGCCTAAGAATTCTTTAACGGATTTGAATATTTGAAGCATATTACTATTTATGTGTAAGCCAGGTTAAAGAGATGGGTTTTTAATCTAGATTTAAACTGCAAGGGTGTATCTGCCTCCCGAACACTATTAGATAAGTTATTCCATAGTTTAGGAGCTGAGTAGGAAAAGGATCTGCCGCCGGCAGTTGATTTTGAAATTCTAGGTATTATCAAATTTCCTGAGTTTTGAGAACATAGCGAAGGCATAGGATTATAATGTAACAGGAGCTCTTTCAAATATTGAGGTGCTAAACCATTAAAGGCTTTGTAAGTAATAAGCAAGATTTTATCATCTATACGATGTTTGATAGGGAGACAGTGCAGTGTTAACAGGACCGGAGTAATGTGGTCGTACTTCCTGGTTCTTGTAAGAACTCTTGCTGCAGCATTTTGGACTAACTGTAATTTGTTAATAAGCGTGCGGAACAACCACCTGATAAAGCATTGCAATAATCCAACCTTGAGGTAGTAAATGCATGGATTAACATTTCTGCATTTGATATTGAGAGCATGGGCCGTAATTTAGATACATTTTTGAGGTGGAAAAATGCGCTTTTACAAATGCTCGATACGTGGCTTTCTAAGGAGAGATTTTTTTCAAATAGCACACCCAAGTTCCTAAACGATGACGAAGAGCTTACAGGGCAGCCATCAAATTTTAGACATTTTTCTAGGTGTATCAGGCAGAGTTTTTAGGTCCTATAATTAACACCTCTGTTTTTCCAGAGTTAAGCAGCAGAAAATTACCCGTCATCTAGTTTTTATATCGACTATGCATTCTATAAGTTTTCGAATTTGTGTCTCACCGGGTAGTTAGGAAATATAGAGCTGAGTATCATCAGCATAACAGTGGAAGCTGACACCATGCTGCCTGATGATAGCTCCCAAAGGTAACACAAGAACTGAGCCTTGAGGTACTCCATACTGAACTTGTGATTGATATGATGGCTCTTAATTTAATGCTACAAGTTGATAGCGGTCAGTTAAGTATGACTTAAACCATGCTAATGCACTTCCATTGACGCCCACAACGTGTTCAAGTCTATGTAGAAGAATGTTGTGGTCTATAGTATCAAATGCAGCGCTAAGATCCAGTAACACTAATGAGGAAATACAGCCACGGTCGGACGAGAGGAGAAGGTCATTTGTAACTCTAAGGAGAGCAGTCTCAGTGCTATGATGTGGTCTAAAACCTGACTGGAATTACTCACAGATATCATTTTTCTCTAGAAATGAGTATAAATGTGAGGATACTACCTTTTCTAGTATCTTGGACAGGAATGGGAGATTTAAGATTGGTCTATAATTAACTAGGTCTTTGGGGTCAAGTTGTGTTTTTTTAATTAGAGGCTTAATAATAGCCAGTTTGAAAGATTTGGGGACATATCCCAACGACAATGAGGAGTTAATAATAGTCAGAATAGGATCTATGACTTCTGGAAGCACCTCTTTTAGTAGATTAGATGGAATAGGGTCTAGCATACATGTTGTTTGCATTCGATGATTTTACAAGTTTACACAGTTCTTCCTCTTCTATAGTAGAGAATGAATGGAACTGTTCCTCTGGGGGTTTAAAAATCTTATGCGATACAATAGCTGACGGCTGAATGGTTACGATGTTATCTCGAATAGTCTCAATTTTAAAAGTGAAGTAGGTCATAAAGTCATTACTGCTGTGGTGCTGGGAAATGTCAGCACTTGTTGAGGCTATATTTTTTCGTTAGTTTAGACACAGTGTTGAATAAATACTTGGAGTTATGGTTGTTTTCTTCTAAAAGATTAGAAAAGTAATCGGATCTAGCAGTTTTTAATGCCTTTCTGAAGGATAGGTTACTTTCCCGCCAACCAATACGAAATACCTCTAGTTTTGTTTTCCTCCAACTGTGTTCCATTTTCCGGCCTGCTCTCTTTAGACTGCAAGTATGCTCGTTATACCAAGGAGTCAAAAATGTTTTCTTGACCTTCCTTAAGCTTAAGGGGGCAATGGAATTTAAAATGCTTGAAAAGAGCGAGTCTGTCGTTTTGATTACATTACCGAGTTGTTCTGGTGTGCTGGATATGCTATGGAATTTGGATACATCAGGAAGATAACTTACAAAGTCGTCTTTTGTGGTAGAAGTGATGGTTCTACCATATTTGTAACAAGAGGTTGGATTTACAACTCTGGCAATATTTAGTTTGCACAACACTAAATAGTGATCTGAGATATCATCACTTTGCGGCAAAACTTCAACATCATCGAGATCAATTCCATGTGACAATATTAAATCTAGGGTATGGTTTCGGCAGTGGGTGGGTCCTGAAAAATGTTGTCTAACCCCAATAGAGTTCAGAATATCTATAAAGGCTGATCCTAATGCATCATTTTCATTATCAACATTGATATTAAAATCGCCAACTATTAAAACTTTGTCTGTAGCCAGAACAAACTCAGATATAAAATCCCCAAACTCTTTAATAAAGTCTGTATGGTGCCCTGGGGGCCTGTATACAGAAGCCAGTACAAACATCAAGAGAGATTTTTCATTCACATTTGTTTCTCTGGGTAGTGTTATATGAAGCACCATTACTTCAAACGAGTTATACTTGAATCCTGCCCTCTGAGAAGTTTTTAAAATATTGTTATATATTGAAGCAACACCTCCCCATTTACCCTTTGGACGCGGCTCATGTTTAAAACAGTAATCTTGTGGGGTGGACTCATTTAAAATAATGTAATCATCGGTTTAAACCAGGTCTCTGTCAAACAAAGAACATCTAAATTATGATCAGTGATCATATTATTTACAAAAAGTGATTTCTTAGAAAGGGATCTGATATTCAATAAACCAAGCTTTATCATTTGTTTATCAGAAGTGGAGCTGTTTTTTATTTGTTGAACCTCGATATTTTTATTTTTAAACACGATTGTACGTTTTTTGTATTTTCTAGTTCGGGGAACAGACACAGTCTTGATGGAGTGATATCTAGGTGTTAGTATTTCTATGTGCTGAGAATGAACTGACCTCTGTGATGTGAGACAGCAGACAGCGGGTTAAGCCAGTTTGTCTGCTGCATGACCTGGGCTCCAGTTAGTCAAGGATCAACTCTCAGACTATGTTCCATATTTCTACACAAAAGAGCGACTCCGCCCTAGGAGGGATGGAGACCATCTCGTTTCAACAGGTCAGGTCTGCGCCAAAAACACCTTCAGTTATCAATATAACCTACATTATTCTGTGGGCACCACTTAGACATCCAGCCTTAATATGTTGCTAACTTCTTAAAAAATAAAGTCAAGTAAAGTCAAAAAACAAGTATTGGTTATATAAATCCAACACCATAACAAATATTTACATTTACATTTAGTCATTTAGCAGACGCTTTTATCCAAAGCGACTTACAATAGTCGAGGAGACAATGAAGCGGTAAATAGCTGATACAACAATAGGTATATATAGGTATAAAGTGCTAAACATAAAAAAAATTTGAAAGGTATCATTAAATATGTTTCTTTTTATATATATATATATATTTACAAAGCTTTTCGGTCTCTGTTTGTCTGTCTGGCTAGAACCTATAATTGAACAATTAATATTTACAGGTGAAAGTATAAAATGGTGTGAAAAAACTGAAAGAAAATGTTTGAAACGGTCCCTTTATTGATGTCACAAACCTGAGAATCACAATATTTCATTTTAATGTGGGGATTGGCACATACACTAGTCAGTTTAAATGATGTTGGAAAAAGGCTCATTTGTATGTGCATGTATCTGTGTATGCTTATTAAAGAGGTGTAGTGTTATATCTATACAGGAAAAAAAGGTTAAAAATGGGATTTTGATGTTTCGATGTTATTAGTTTTAATTGGTTTATTTATCACCAACAGTACGCTCTAATTTACACTTATATAACATATTTAACTGTACATTTACAATTGCTGAATTGTTGAATGGGCTGTGTAGCAGTTATTCTACTGATAAGCCAAAATACAGTTATACTAGCTAGACATACTTTGAAATTGATATCAATTATCATTTACTTTGTACGTTGCTTGTTATTTGAGATATTAAAAGGGAATTGTTTTTAGAGGATTTTTACCCGAAGTCAAATTTGGACCAAAATTTTGTGCATGCGCAATAACATTGTTCAATGTGTATACATAAATATATACTAAACATTTATGGTACATATGAAACATACTTTCTTTTGCCAATATAGAATGTAGTTACATCACCTTCTAGTAGGTGCTAACACTCAGTTTAACAAAAACTTACTTAAACCTTTTATTTTGTTTAAAAAGAATTGAGATTAAAGAAATGTTTCTTAGTTCAATTCCATTGTGCTTTTAAGAGTACTGTGCATGTAACACAGCATCTACTGACCTCAGTAACACAATACATTGAGTTTCTCTTCACAGTCTCTGTTTGTCCAGGTCTTTGTAATCTTGTCCAGAGCTCCACAGCGTTGGTTTTGGGCAGGACATTGAGGCTTTCCAGGTGAAGACCAGACCTCATACTGAAGATCATCTCCACTGATCCAGAACCATTCACCTGCTAGAAAGCGCAGACCAATCCACACATATTGAGTTTGAGCTTCTGGGATTTTACTGAGAGCATAATTCATTTTTCTGTCTGAGCTCAGAGATGCCAGATCATCATGATGATGTCTGCAGTATTCTAGAGCTCCCTCCCAGCTCTCAGACTGCTCAACCACATAAAACTCAAAATTCATACAGAAGAAGGTGAAAATATTAAAGCATTGATTATCACGAATTTTCTTAGTGTCTCTGTGTAACCTAGCACAGTTACCACCATTCGGATCTCCAATCTCCCAACTAATATAAGTTACAGTTTCTCCTGTTACCCACGTCCAGCCTTCAGATCTGTTGTTGAGTCCAATCCAAGCATCAGACGTTTGACTGACTGCATCTTGAAGAAACTGCTCTTCTTCAGTCTGATCGATAAAGGTGGGCAGGTTATAATAGATGGTTCTGCAGTGATCAAGTGCATTATCCCATGTCATCGTCTGATTTATAAAGTAATATCGTTTAGTGGCACATGAGACGAGTCCATAGAGATTGATGATGAGGAGAACAGTGAGTGTAGTCTTCATCTTTATCCACTGAAGAGGTTTTGTGAAGATGAAGATAGAACTGTGCATGATGACACTGACTCTCTCTTACTTAAACTCACAAACAACCAATAACAAAAGAGTGACGCTAACAAACACCAATCACAACACAACAAACAAATGACCGGTGCATGTGACCAATAAAATACCTTAATACTTCCTAGTAAGACAAAGCTAGATCTGGCATAAACGTTTTTTGCATATGATGGCAAGCTTGTTTAGCACATTAGACTATGATGTTGCTAAATTAAAATATATGAAGTTTACTAGCATTTGAACAAAAGACGACGCCACTTATCTCGCAGTGTCAGCGGTGTCGTAGGAGAGATGCATGACAAGCAGTTTGGATGCTGTTCACCCAAGTTGGAATCTGTTTTTTTTGCTCTTCTAAATGATCACATATTAGATTGTACGTGGATTTGATTGACAGTGCTCTGGAAAGTGAATGACATATGTGTTAAATTAAAGATGGTAAATGTGTGCGACCAAATATCATTAGTGACTGTGCCACCTACAATGGTTCCAAAGCGTATGGGAAAACTCACTGCATACGGATCCAAACCTCTCTCTCAGGGCAGGGTTTGGGAAAAGTGGAGATAAGCATACGCATTCCAGTCTTATTCCATTAAAGAAGTAAGCTGCAAGACTTGAACAAATTAACAAATAACAAAACCAACCAAATCTTAAAATTTTAAAAGTATTATTCAATAAATTACAGCTTATAGAAATAAAAAGAAATGTCTTTAAATGTTAAGTAATACTTGAGAGGTTAAGTTTAGAAGCTTAATATACTCTCGTTTAAAAACCGCATGGATTTCATCTTTAAGGCTTGTTCATATTGCCAATGAAACAGGGTGAAAAAGAATGTCCGACAAACTTTTAATCGAAGGATTTTTTAGTACCAGCTGTTCCTCTCCGGTAAGACAGGTGATGCTTGTAGCCACTGATACGTTCCAGAAGTTTTTCCAACATCAGAAGATGATGAAATGCTCAGAGCACACCATGAGCCTTACAAACTGAAACCTTTTATTATCAATATACAAATAAACTTGGATTGAGATAATGTCAGAATATGTTTTAATATCTTTGTAATGTTTTAACAAGAAACTGCTCAGGCAGGTTATGACTGCGGTGTTCGAAGTAAATTGTAAACATATGTTCAAGCTATAAACAATAATTTGTTACAATTGTAGCTAATCTTGCATAAAAAGGTTGATGTATGTAGTTAAATTTTAAAATAATAATACAGATCGTAGGCATTTATCTTTGGAATATTCTACTGAATTGTTTAATAATTTTAACTACAGAAATATAAACCACTTTGTAGTTTTATGCTTAAAATCTATATATTTAGAGCAGGGGTGCCCAAACTTGTTCCTATGAAGGGTCAAAAGTCAAACTTGACTGAGGCGCCGTGGGCCAAAGATAAAATTTTGTAGAATATATCAAACTGCAGTTCGTTAAAGTTGCTATGGTTTCCCCTTATTTTTTTCATAATATTTCAAATAAATATAAAACAACTTTAATCCAATTAACTAATGCAATTTATTTTTAAAGTTTTGCATTTAAATGAAATTATTTCAATAAAAACAAAGAAACTGCAAGTGTTTAATGTACAATACAGTTTAATGCCATACAAACTAGTCAAGCTGTAAGCAATAATAAAACCATTTGGTTGCATGTGACCTAATGAGGGAGATGAAACTGGTCCTTATTCTTCAGAAGCTTTTTAAGATTGGGCTGTAGCTGACTTACAGACAAAGACAAAATATTTTATAGGTGAGAGTCAGTTAGTTTGCTTCTGAGTTTACTCTTGTTCAAGTTCATCAGACTGAAAGTCTGCTCGCAGATGTTGGTACTGCCAAACAGAGACAGCACCACTTGTGCCCGCTTGCACATCTTTGGGTTCCTGTTTGCTGGGACACATTTGTAGAAGTTGTCAAAGGAAGAGATGTGAACTTGTGTTTCAGTTCTGAATCAAATTGAAGATCAATTAGATCATCATTGACTGCATCCACACTGATGGTGAAGGGTCGAGCAAACAACTCAAAGTCAGCAGTGTTGTGTCTGAAGTCCTCAAAGCGACTGTCAGACTCCTGGATAAGGTTGCTGAGAATAGCATCATATTCATGGACCTTCTCTATTTAAAGACAAGGTCTTTTTTTAAATTTCTCTTGTCTGTGTGCGACCACCTTGATTTCTCCATTATTATTCTCATTAATTTGATTTCAGTAAATTGACATGGAGTGTCGCAAAGCAGGCGGTGCTGCACCTTGAAGTGCCCTATACGAACATTTTTTTTATTAATTTACATCAATTGACGGGCCAACTTTGGCCAGCGGGCCCTAGTTTGGGCATCTCTGATTTATAAGCAAATAATTATAATTTTAAAGATATGTGGTTAACATTGCAGTACTTTAAATGATTTAAACGAGCAGCAGTACTAGTTAAAGATCAAAAAATGAATATGTAACTTTATGACATACAGGCAATATGATAAACACCAATCCTAAATAATGTGACAGTTAACTTGTGAAACAATAGCAAGATAAAATACAAGTAATAAAATTCAGTATTTATTAGATGTACGTTTTATAAACGTTATCCTGCTTAAAGACGGCCATCAAATCTACTGTATGTTGACTGCAGTTTGCAGTCAGTTTACGATGAAAGGAGACGGCACACGACCTTTTTGTGTAACAGCAGTGGCTCCAGGCAAATGAGGTAATGCTAACCTGTTATTGGATGGATTGTTTCTTTGCTTTGCGAATGTGGTGAGATTCTTTGCACTCAACAACAAAAAAACGTTGCTTTTCCAGCCAATGAAAGTTCGCGTTCTATAGACCTTCATAGGAAGCTATTGCTTGTCAGCTTAAACTACATTCAAATAAATATAATATAAATTATATTGTATAATATAATACACTGGCAGTATGAATAGTCCTTTAAAGTGTGCAACCACACCAAAGAAAGAGCCTGTCTATGCAAAATCATGCACAAAATCACCTTAAGAACCCGGTCGGGTGAAGACTGTGTCAGCTTCTCCCTGAAATAACCATGTATGGAGCTTCCAACCACTAGATCTACTGTGCATAATGTTATCTGCATATCATTTCCATATGCATGGTTCCATCCACGTGATTGTATCAGTGGGCAGTTGAATCAATGGGCTGTTCTACCATCAGATCCAACAGTGTCGTCAATCATTATTCGCACCAATGACAATTGTTCTCCCGTGAAATGTTTGTATACTATGTGATATAATTATAGTACTTTCTCAGAGCAAGAGATTTGATTAATTCTCTTGTATTCTTTGCTGTCATTAAAACACAAAAAGAAAGGTTTAAAAGCAGCGTATGCGCTTGAAATGGTAATGTTCATTGTTATGGCAAGGAGGCCTAGATCAAGCCATGATTCATCCATCCCTACGGACAGCATGGTCGGGATGAGTCTCCAAGCCGCATGGTCCGTGATGGGTGGCTTCTTGAAGAGTGATGCATTTAAAATGATGATTCTATGTGAAAAGTTTTTGTTGTGGTTGTAAATTCTGTAGCTTTATCCCTATTCTACATTTTATGAAATCAATACAAGTATGTGTATATGAGGCCTAATATACAAGATTGCTAGAAACTTGCAAGAAGATGTGGACTGGAGCTGGTTGGAACTTAACTGTGTAAAGCTGCAGACCTTCAGGAATTGAGTTTGACACCCGCAGGTTAAAAGGGTCGGCACACCAAACAGTTATTATACATTTTGATGTGAGAATACCCATGACCATGCTGTTACCACACCAAGGTAGTAGACATACTGGTTCACTTTCTCATGGAGTGAGTTAAGACATTTTATACCCACAGTTACATTTAATATTATGTTATATAATATAGGTGGATATTTTTTATTAAAAAAACATAAACATTTAGCATGAACAATGATCAATCATGTCTATATAATTGCAGACACTGTCGGTGTCGGTGGTTGAAATATGTTTCAACAAAAATCTGAATCAGATCGGATCCAAACAAGCTTTATCGTCAAGTTTGCTTTCACACAAAAGAATTTGTTTTGGTTACAGAAGCGTCCAGTACACGATTTAAGGTGACCATTCAAGTGACAAGTAACATAGGAAATGAAAAAGTTAAAAATAAAATTATATAATATAAGAAGGTTGAGAGTGTGCCGGGTGTAAGGGGTCCAGAGTGATTTTATGAGCTATCGTACTCACTCTAGATGAGTATAGTTCTAGAAGTGTCGGACGAGTAGTGCAGGTTTATTCAAACGTGAGTAACTGGTGCAGAGGGTGATGGGTGATGTAGTTTGATATGTAAGGGCAGACAGGAAGTGGTGACATTTGCCTATATTGTTTGTAGGCATTTATAGATGTATGAATTATGTCTCAAATGCCAGTTTTAAATACTTTGAAAGTAACTTTAATTAAAGGAAGGATCTTATTTAAGGTCATTTTACTGAAGCCTTTAACTTTTTTGGGGGGACCGCTATACATTTTTGTTGTCCCATGGTGTGTCCACCTTACTGTAGGCAGACGGGTTACTATGTTTATTTTGTCATGGTCATGGAGTGCAGGTAAGGATCTGGAAACAAGGACAAGGAATCCCAATAATGTCTAGTTTTCATTGGCAGTTGCATGCATGTAAGGGTGTGGGTGATCGGAGCAGGGAACCCTATTCAAAGTAACAAGAATATAAATGTAGACAATTTTTTACTGTGTAAATATATGTGGTGCATACATCTTATTAGGGATACAAACCAAATAAACATGGGTGCAAAAACATTTCACATTACAGTTAATGTTAATCATTGACAGATCACAGGATTAAATACCCACTTTATCTCTCTGTGAGTGATCAGAAGTCTTCTGATTTGCTCTTCCTTCACGTGGTTAGTGCATGATAGACGCATGAAGTGTGGTGATGAGTCAATAGTCCCAGCAGAGGAAGCTGTTGACTTTCCTCTTCTACAACAGAAGAGCAAATCAAAGTCTAGGTTCAAGTGAAAAACTATAAAAATGACATTTTTCTCATAATATTTATCAAGTTTTATGTTTTAAATGCTTGCTATATCAAAACATACCTGTTAAATCCCTAACCAAACCACACTGTCTAGTACCCAACTGGATCCATAACAAATTACTCGTTACCAGTTACTAGTGAAACTCTAGTTCCCTGATGGAGGGAATGAGACGTTGTTTCGAAGAAGACAGTATGGGGATTTGAACTGGAGAACCTATTGACTCTGAACTGGAATTTGAAAGTCCAATGAAACCTGCAAATTAAATTTGCAGTGGTGTTGCCCGAAATGTCTCGTTCCCTCGCTCAGGGGTCCCGGAAGTTAGTGGTAATCTTGGGCATGTAGCTCGCCGGGGTCTCAGGGTAACATGAGAGTAGTCCGGTCCGAACTGTAGGCACTCGTTGGGTTTGCAGAGTGCTTGTAAGTCCTCTACACTCTTGACCGAAGCAAGCACCATCAGGAGTGCTGTCTTCATTGTGAGATTATGAAGGTCAGCCTCTCCAAAAGGCTCAAAGGGGGGCTAGTGAAGGCCCTGTAGGGAGCACATTGAGATCCCAAGAGGGTATGGAGCGTAGTCAAAGGGGTATTCACCCGCCTCGCGCCCCTGCGGAACCTAGTAACCTGTTCGTGCTGTCCAAACACTTCCCTTCCAATAATTCATGGTGAGCTGCAATACCCACTACATATACCTTGCGCAGGGATGGTTAAGGCTTCTCTCTTATCTCTCCTTGAGAAAGGACAGTACTGCGCTGATCGCACTTCTCCCGGGGGCCTCGCCGTGCGAGGAGCACGAATATAAGTAGAGGTGCCACTTTGCAGCATACAGGTGCTTAGTGGCTGGGGCCCCCGCCTTAATGATTTGGCTCACTGGGGGGAAACATACTTCCGCTTGTCCCATGACCATATATCTGAAAAACCAGGGGATGGAGTCACCACTCTTCGCATGGCAACATCGAGAGAGTCCATCGTCTTTCTGGTTCAGTTAGCCTGGGAGAAATATGGCATGCAGGGATTTTATCAGGAGGTTTCTGGCAAGTTGTGACATCTGCCGCAAGCATACTCCCCCTTGATGCTTGATGTACGCTACAGCGGACGTGTTCTCGGAGCGGACCAACACATGCTTGCCCTGTATGAGGGGATGAAACATCTTGAGGTTCAGAATCAGAACTCAGAATCAGAATCAGAATGAGCTTTATTGCCAGGTGTGCTTGCATTCACAAGGATTTTGTTTTAGTTACAGAACTTCCAGTACACAACGTAAATTACAAGACAAGAAACAAGAAACATAATAAAAATAAATATGCAAGTTGAACACACAGTTGTTGAAATGCAATGGTACAAAAGATCTATGGATGAAATAGTGTATATACTAGTGTTTTATAAATATAAAGTTAAAGTTATAAGGTGCCATATGTGAATATCTGAGGTTGAGTATTGCACATAACCGTATAACGGTAAGGAAATCTACAAATTTACAAATTACAAATTATTAAGGTGCTATATACGATTTATAGCACACGATGAACAATTAACTGTTCATAAGGTAAATGGTCTGAGGAAAGAAACTTTCCTGTGTCTGGATGTTTTTGTGCTAGGTGCTCTGTAGCGCCGACCAGATAGTAACAGAGTTCAAACAGAGAGTGCGCTGGGTGTGAAGGGTCCAGAGAGATTTTGCAAGCTCTTTTACTCACTCTGGATGAGAGCAGTTCTAAAAGTGTGGGAAGACTAGTGTCAATGATTTGTTCAGCAGCCCGGACTACTTGCTGTAGTCTACAGAGGTCAGTTTTGGAGAATGAGCTAAACCAGAACGGATGGAAGTGCAGATGATTGATTCGGTGACAGCTGAGTAGAACTGTACAAGCAGCTCTTGTGAACTTTCTCAGCTGTCGGAGGGAGTAAAGTCTCTGCTGAGATTTCTTCACAACAGAGTCAATGTGAGCATCTCACTTCAGATCCTGAGAGATGATGGTGCCCAGGAACCTGAAAGACTCTACTGCAGCCACAGTGCTGTTCATGATGGTGAGTGGGGGGACTGAAGGGGGGTTTCTCCTAAAGTCCAATATCATCTCCACTGTTTTGAGTTTGTTCAGCTCCAGGTTGTTGTACCTGCATCATAGAGCCAGCTGCTCCATCTCCTGTGAGTCCAATAACATCGGTATCAAACTACAGTTGCAGTCGTTTGTGCACAGGGAGAAGAGCATTGGGGAGAGAACACATCCTTGTGGGGCACCGTTGCTGATAGTGCGGCTGTCAGACATGGGTGTTGTCTGTCTGTCAGCTTGTGATCCATTCACAGACAGAGCTAGGTGAAGGTAGAGGCACACACTGTAGTGAAGTGAAGTGACGTGACGTATTGCCAAGTATCGTCTTCAATACATGGAATTTGTGCTCTGTATTTCCAGTAAGTGAACACACACACACTGTGAACACACACCCAAAGCAGTGGGCAGCCATGCTGTGGCGCCCGGGGAGCAATGGGGGGAGTGGTGCCTTGCTCAAGGGACTCACCTCAGTTGTGGTATTCCCGCTGGTTCCCTTCGCATCACAAGTCCAAGACTCGAACCACCAGGCCATGATTGCCCACAGCTAGGGACAGACATCTGGGTCAGTTTGGTCTGTAACAGTGATGGGATGATGACGATGAAGGAAGAACTGAAGTCCACGAACAGAATCCTCGCATAAGTCCCTGGTTTGTCCAGATATTGTAGGGTATAATGCAGTCCCATGTTGACTGAATCATCCACGGACCGGTTTGCTCTATAGGCAAACTGCAGGGTGTCCAGCAAATGGTCAGTGATGTCCTTCAAATATGCCAACACCAGTCTTTCAAATGAGTTCATGGCTATAGATGTTAAAGCCACAGGTCTGTAGTCATTGAATCAAGTTATCTTTGGTTTCTTAGGGATTGGGATGATGGTGTAGCGTTTAAAGCATGAAGGAAATTTGCACAGCTCCAGTGATCTGTTGAAGATCAGCGAGAAGACAGGAGTCAGCTGGTCAGCGCAGGTTGTCAGACAGGCTGATAACACACCGTCTGGGCCTGATGCTTTCTTTCTCTTTTGTTTTTTAAAGATCTGGTGGATGTTATCCTCACTGATCTCAGGTGCAGGGCGGGAAGAGACTGGAGTTTATTTGTAAAACAAAGCTACAGATATGTATCAGTAAATGTGAAGTCACAGACAAAAGTTCCAAACTAAAAGATTTTTTCTCCCTACCACAAACACAAGACAATAGTTACACCTTTACAAATCTTTCAGTGCTGGTGCACAGATCCTTTTCTACAAATCACAAATAAAGAAACTCATATGCTCACATTATTTGAGTGAGCTGGGTTTATAACACCTGATGAATGTACTTTTAGGCAGAGAAAGTTAGAATGAGCTGGATTAAATATGAATGAGCTAGGCAGAGTCTGATTCCTGATGGAGCTCTGGACAGAGTTACAATGGGCAAGAATCAGAATCTCAATAAAACTATGATTTTTCTTTTTAAGAAAATGCTCATTTAATATAACATCCTTTGTCTCCTGCCTGCTTTTTTTCCCTTTATCTCTGTGTCTACCTTATACTCTAATTTTGGATCTATTAACGTACATTTGTTGATATTTACCACAGTCTAGGAGCTCGCACGTTCTTCGCTGCAACAAAAGGAGCAAATAATGTGAGTGTTTCTTTATTTGTGGTTAATAGGAAAGGGTTTTTTCACCTGAGCTAAAAGATTCGTAAGGCTTTAACTGATGTGTTGTGTTTGTGGGAGCAAGTTAAAATTTGGTTATGATGTTAAACTACACAATCCACGATCACAGTTTGCCCAGGTGTGTCTTGATACCTCGTTTAAGACCCAATGTGTTTCCATTGTCTGTTTGTCAGTGTTTGTTTGATGTAATGGTGTTTTTGTTCTATTGTTGTTCTCGGTTTCTTGTTCTTGTTTTGTATTTACGTGTTGGATTACTTTTTAAACATAGAAAGCTGCACTTGGATCTACGCAGCATTTTTGGATACCCCAGGTTACAATGGTTACAATGTGAGTATAAGAGAACATAAGTCTAAGTGGACATCCATGACACGGGGAGTCCCGTAAGGCTCAATGCTTGTACCACTGCTGTTTACCCTGTGCATTCTCCCAACTCAAATCATAAGAAAGAACCAAATGGCCTTTAGAAACAAAGATGAAGTTTTCAATGCTATAGCTCAGTCTTAAGAGCATGGTGCTCAAAGGCCAAAGACACGGGTTCCTTCCCAGGGATTGCACATACTCCGTATCAAATGAAAAGTAAAATACAACGTTAGTCACTTTGGATAAAAGCATCTTCCAAACAAACATAAATATAAATGTATACACTCTCACTGTCATTTGCATAGTTTTCCAGAGTAAAACCATTTAAATTACACTAGAAACAAAGATAAATTGTATAGTACTGCGCAGACCTGACTGAAATGTACTTTTCATGATTTCTGTTTATTTATTTCATAGCTATGTAGATATTTAATTTGTTCTGAAAAGAACAAAATTTAAGAGTCTACCTATGTATTAAATATAATTTGTCAAAACATACAGATTATATTTAAATGTATTATTATATTATTTATAAATATTCTGCTCGGTTAACCTGTTGATGAAGAGGTATTTAAAGATTAATATGTTTAAAAATGATATATAAAAAATAATTACTTTTAATTAAATGTCTTTTTAATATTTTGTCTTGTTAGCCATAGTCATGAACAAGATAGTTGGATAAGTAATTTATTTAAATTCAATGGAGTTAAAGTAACTCATAAATATTCATATAATTTATTAAGTTTTCTAAAATAAAGTAACTTTAAAAAATATAAATTATATATATATATATATATATATATATATATATATATATATATACTAGTTGACATGTACTGTATACTTTCCTGTAAACTGTGTGGTGTTTTCAGTAAGTAAATTTATTGAGAATAATCTTCACCTGAAGTGAACAGAACCATATGCTTTTACAGAAGAAATGAAACCTCAGCACTCTCTTATTCTCTCAGAAACAGGACTGACCCTTGACCATACATGCAGAAAGATCAATTACACTAACCCAATGACATTAATTTTGATGTTTATTTGAACTTGGACACATTTAAACCAATTCCTGTGGATTTCAAAAATATTAGTGGTGGGCTATTATCGGCGTTAACGTGAGACTTTTATCTTTAAAACAAATATCGCTGTTGATCTATTCTCAAAGTTGCGTGGGAGCTGCGTCTATACTACGAAAGCTATGATGACCTTTCACCTTTGATCTTTTAGCGCGGATGTATACGTAACCGAATTGCAACGGTGGGGGCAAGAGCGAGTCTTCTAACCTGTGTGTATACCTACTGTGAAATGACGTCATCACACGTGACCTGCTAAATTGATGCGCCTGTGAAGCAGCCGTGTTTGCTTCAGGGAACATTTATTTTTAAGACTAACCGTGTGTTCACAACACCACCGGCGAGAGCGTCAAGAGCTTCCAGATGCCATTCAATGTGAGCCAGTGGTGGGAGGCATCGAGAGGTGGCAAGGAGCCAGCAGGGCGTTAAAATCAGTTTAACTTTATGGTAATGAGCAATAACGATTCAAGATGCAGAAGTGCTCCTCTACAGATGAGTAAAGAGAACTCGTCATGTAAAACTTTAGTTCCGACCACATTAGTTCCCATTCAATATCGAGCAGAAATTCATTATTACTTGTTTATTATGTTAATATTTTCAGGAACAGAAAACAGGGACACGAATTGAACGAATTATGTTTGAATCGCAATGCCTGAAATTTTGAGGTGTGTGTGTGTGTGTTTGTTTGTTTGTTTGTTTGTTTGTTTTTGTGCAAGAACATACAATAGAGTGTTGCTTGTTCAAAATATTTAAATATATGAGGATAATTTAACTTGTACGTTGTTTTAAGTCAGCACGTTTAATTGGTTTGCTTGCGGCTCCTTTAAATACAATAAGTACAATATACGTATTGTGTGAACGCAGCATTACTGTACGTTCACACCACGAGAAGCTTTCTGCTCCAGCGGCGGCGGGAGGGCCGCGAGATGGTCATGAATCACCGCCGCCGCTGGAGCAGAAAGCTTCTCGCGGTGTGAACGTACAGTAATGCTGCGTTCACACAATACGTGAATAGAGCGTCAGGTGCGAGTGTTAAATCAATGCAGAGACGGGAATATACGCGTGAGATGAAAAAATTAACTTCGGCTAAATTTCACGCCGCGTTAATCAATGGAGGAGAAAATCATCAAGGCTTTATGTGGAAAAACAGAGCTTTATAAAACCATATTATACTTTTATTATACGTTAACAAAGACAGGAATACAAGTGATATTTAATGGAAGAAATTTAGTAAAGAAATAAATTATCTTTACTCAATTAGAGCTCTATACACATATTGAGACTACAAATACAGCCGTCACATGAAGTTTAATCATTTTATTTTACATTAAAATGACTTTCCTCTGAAGTTGATGAGTTCACCTGACAGAAGCCCCTCCCCCTGCGTGAATGACACCTTGGAGGCAAATTGTACACGTGAATGATTTTAATGTTCAAGTGTCAAACTACACGCGTGTAGCGCGTCATTATTTGGTAAGCACACATATTCTTAATGCCTTCGACAGAATTCAAATTAGCCATTTAATCTAGATTAATCTAGTGAGATTGAAGGGGGTCGAAAAATTAATCTATGTCCACCACTAAAAAAAAAACACATAAAAAACACACTTTTAAATATCATATTATGATCTCTTAAATGAACACTTTACAATAAATTACACAATAAGATTCTTGCATCATTTAGCTTTATATTTGTTACATTAAAATAACATTTTTCACCGGTGAAGCTTTATATATTCTCCATTCGAGGTTGATTATGTTCTCGTGCATCATTTGCATTGCATTTACATTTATTTATTCAGTAAATGCTTATTCCAAACTGACAATCCAACAATTTGAACAATTGAACAATACAAAACAAAGTGTAAAGTGTAAGCAAGTCAAACTACAGTAAATGTGGAATACAGAAAACAATAGAATTATTTACATTTTACATTACATTTACATTTAGTCATTTAGCAGACGCTTTTATCCAAAGCGACTTACAATAGTCGAGGAGACAATGAAGCGGTAAATAGCCGATACAACAATAGGTGAACAAGTGCTACAACAATGTTACCGAGTTACACAGAGAGAGAAGTTACACAAGAATTTTTTTTTTTTTTTTGATAGAGTGAGTAGTTAGA